>OX424555.1:68693176-69293176 GCA_949152475.1 Terebella lapidaria | reverse complement strand
AGATCGGCAGAAAAAGAATGATCATGGATACCAAGTCAAGGGCATTTGGGATGTGCCTTTGTCATCCTTTCACAGAAACCCCAGGGGTGCACTAGGAAAACGCTCGAGACAGTCCTAATTCGTTTGCCGTTAAATTAGTCAGATAGCTGCATATTCAATGACATTCTCTCGATGACAAACATGTACTTGCACACATCAGCAAAACAGAGAAATAACTTCTACATACATGTGAGAACAATGACACATGAGACGACCAAAAGATGTGCAATTTTCTCGAGTGTTGCTCGAGTGGCCATTGGTTGTTTCACATTAGAATGGGTCAAATGTGATGATGCCAGAGACAGTCGAATGGCAGCCATTAAACAATTAGCTCTGGCAGGCACTCTTTGACGACCTTGTTCAAGTAACGACTGGAAAACAACGTGCAATATGCGAAGCTTGTAACTGGTGTAGGTGTGAATTGTCCCGTCGACACCCAACCAGAGCAAAGACAACTGCCATGCGTGCATGTTGATCAAATGATGGCACATTCAGTTTGGCCACGTCAATCGTACGACATGAAAAAAATAACACATACTTCACTCAGTACTCTTGTCAACAGTCGTTCATTCAACCCATATAAGCACTCATGCGACATTTCAGAAGTTCAAGAACATGGAATGCTAACAATGGGAAATATGGTAGTATTTCTAAAAATCTCGTTGATGTGCCATATCCTGAAAACCATGTAGCACAGCAAGGAATGAGCGATCATTCTGCATACTTCATGAATTGTGGCGCTCACTGAGAGATTTAATATGATTAGGTGGAATCCATGTAATAACATAAAGCTGGTATTATACTTTCTACGATCCGATAAACTTGTTAATTTTGTTTTTAATATACGTTGGTTCTGTAGAGAAACCAATTCTTGTTTTGAAAGCGTTTTTTTTTTTTTGTCGAAATGTCTTCGGTTTAATAGTTTTGGGATCTTCTTTGAAGTCTTTGTCAATCACATTTCCACACATTATGTATGAAACAATACTGAGCTGAGTCGATTATTGTCTCTCCACTTGAGCAAATTTAAAATATGATATTGACTGAACTCACTCGACCCTCTTCCATTACTCGGAAAGGGGTAAACTAACACTATTGTTGACTCTGCACAGTTTTAGAGAATGCCTGATTCGTGCAAGTGGTTTCACTGAAAAATATATCATGGATGGCCAAGTTGAATTGTTGATTGTGTAAATAAACTCGTAGACCGCGATTTCACTCGAATGACTGATTGATAAGAATTTACTAAATGCTAACGTTCAAATAAAAATGGCTTATGGAGATTATTTATGCACTAGTTGTGCTGAATAAACTGCAACTATGTGACGACCCTGTAAACAATTGCGGAACTTACCATAATCGATTCCATCTTAGTCGAGTATGCAAAAGTATCTGAATTCACAAAGTTTGTTTTGATTCACAAGGAAAGTCCTGAATGACATCGCGTTTCAAACTGATGGTCACATTCAATTCGGCGTATGCTGAGGCGCACCGATCACCGCAGTACCTGAATGGCAAAATCGGCAATGTTTCCTTTAACACTTTAACGAACAAACTGCATCAGCGATAACAAGAAGAAATTATCATGGAATGACAACAAATCACTTACCTGTGTATATATATTTAAAACGGAAGGTCATACATAATTGAGGTTGTGCCTTTGCTTGAAAGCGAGTGATAAATATTGTCAATATTGCGATAGCAATATCATTACCTATACATGTTAGCATTTAACAAGATAGTACTTGGCCCAAATGCAGAGATCAAATGTACGTTATAACATTCATGTTGTGAAATTCATCGATTTGTCTGTAGAGCCCAGTTTACACAAGGTCACCAAACGATGATTTTTGTATGTTCATATTGCAATGCTAAGCTCTATTTGCAGGTGTTTTAACCCCAGAGGCCAACTTGCACATTCCGTATCAGATGTGACATTGAGATTTAGCAATCGAGGTCATTTGAGGTCAAATTCAAAGTCACGAAAAAAAGTGATATATACAAGTTCCTATATGCTCATAAAATAAACATCAGCTTCATCTTCAAGCATTCTGTCTGTAGAGGCCAATTTACACATATCCGATCCCCGTGACCTTGAGATTTAGCCTTAACTGTCGTCTGAGGTCAACCTCAAGGTTACCGAACGATGTACCATAGATGACTTCCTATATGCGTATAATACAAACCTAAGCCCCATGTACAAGCGATTTGGGACCATGTCGACTTAGGATTGTTCAGTCACACATTTTGTGGGAGTGTGGCATCTTATTGATGTTACATAGATGTACCATAGATGACTTCCTATATGCGTATAATACAAACCTAAGCCCCATGTACAAGCGTTTTGGGACCATGTCGACTTAGGATTGTTCAGTCACACATTTTGTGGGAGTGTGGCATCTTATTGATGTTACACTCTTCGACCATGTATCGGGGCCTTTGAACGATTCAGTCTTTTCAATTTTTACACGCAATGTCAAGGACCCCCACTGGCGTGTTTTGAAACACAACTCTCCGAACTGACCAGTTAGTTTTCGAGAAAATAGCTGAAAATTGAATTTTGGGCATCATAAGCCTTTTGAGCCTAAATTTCGGGCTTTTCGGGCGATTCAAGGAACTATGCCTTCCTACACAACGTCAAGGACCCCAGTTGGCATGTTTTGAACCAAGTATCTCCAAATTGATCACATATTTTCCGAGAAAACTACCAAAAACTGAGTCGATGCCAGTCGGTGTTTAAGGACGGATCGCATGTAAAAATCGCAAATATGGAATGCGCCAGGGTTGCGTAGACCTGCTGATTTTATTACCTTTATGTTTACAATATAAAAGGAAGACCGGCTCACTACAATGTATGATCTGTTACCCGCAGCACATTTTAATCTAATTTGCAAAGAACAATGATATGATAACAATGAATAGATCGAGAGATCAATGCCTCAATATCTCGGACTCACATATTCAGATACTCAGATATGACGGAAACACGACGCTAATTATGGGCGCGTTCCTGGTTGGGAATTGCGCATTTGTTGAAATTCTAGTGATACGGTACCATTGACAAGGTACTAGGCAAGGCCACGACAAAGGGCAAATTCAGTTTCTGTACCACCCTGAAGCTGACACTGTGCCAAGGAGACTTCTTGGTCGCGGGTACAGACTCCAACACAGACGACAGCGGGCTTCCCAGTCACTGTCGCTACCACAGGCTCTCACGGATTATGGCATGACCCTGGTCAAGCTAAAGACTAAACACTCTTTATAAAGTTTTTCATTTGACATTACTTGAATTATACCCACCCACGAGTAATATCTTATATTCGTGAATGAAGTAAAATTGACTTTTCGATTTTGTTCTTGTCTTTATTTCGGGTATATTTTGTCACAATTTTGTTCCACAATATCGAGATAAAATCACATGGAAGTAACAGCGTACTAGTGTGATAACACCTGTATGACTGATACGTGCTTGAATAATTTATCAATAGGCCACACATATTTCATATTGGAGAACAGTGACAAGATCTGTGACTTTCGGTTCATTGACTCGGATTTTCGTCATTCAAGTTCATAATTTGAATCAGTTCAAATCTGATTGGACGTTGTCACAGGACTAGCCTATGTAATTGAATATCAACATGATAAATGCAATTCAAGTTAAAACTGTAACAAAACATTCATTCTCGTGGTTGCATTGCACCCATGCCAGAATGCAGCTAAATGATTGCCATTATTATCTCAAACGTAATTTGCATGAAGTATTGTTTCGTATGAATTCCATCAAATCCAGCATGATCGTCAATTACATCAAACATGAAGTGCGAACTGGCAACAAATTCAACACTGCAGTGTATCATCCAAACAGAAGGAAATTAAGTCTGAACAGACTGCAATTTATTGCTTCATGCATATTTTTCTTTGTCACAACATTCAGAATATTTTTGTGACAGTCGAATAAATGACAACTATTCTCGTCTAACAATCATTGTTGTTATATTGCCATTGAAAGCTATCACATTGCATCAGATTGAAGGTCCTACTGTCAAATTATGTTGACCCATAACTCGGCAGGACAAGGTGTAATATCTGTGACGACCCCAACACCGACCATCATCTCCTCACCAAGAATAAATGTAATGCTGTTATCTTGTTGTGATCATGCATATTGGATACGGCAATGCAAGGAGAAGTATTCAAATGTTTCCTGTAGTTCACCACAACCTATAATGGCTCATCGAATTAATCGACAAACGGATTTTCCATAGATTAGTTTTTTCTAAAACATATTTCAATGTTCTTTCCATATCAGCAGTCACGGGTCATCAAATCACAAATGGTACACATCAGAATTAAACGACTATTGCTGTAGAAAACTTGACATTTCAAAGTCCTCTATATCCTAGTATGATTGGGTTTCTAGGATACGACTCGAAGCATTAGGGAATTAGGGTCAATTAATCACAATTTTGCGTGTCTGTTGATGGCAGCACAGCCACACTTTATGTTAACGACATATTCAAACTAATTTTCATACCATTAGGCCCAGCAGTTATTAACTTAAACTTGGTCAAACTGTACCATATTACCTACAAATGTTCTTTCATCTATCACTTGAATGTTGATACTTTGAATGGGGCCGATATTCATCGGAAAAAATAGCCCAAGGGCCAAGGTAAGTCACCGGAAAATTTGGGTTTTGAGCATCTCAAGTGACAGATGGCCTGGAGATTTACTAACCAAGGTCATCTTTGTGAACTGCCATGTCACCATGTCACCATTTTCACCATATGCTGCACATGACTTTCTATATTCCATAATACAAACTTATAAGCTCTATCAACAAATATTTTGTCCATAGAAGCGAATTTTCGTTTTGAGCATTGTAGGTGACATATGGCTTTGAGATTTACCAACCAAGGTCATCTTTGTGAACTGCCCTGTCAGCATGTGCCTCATGTGACTTTCTATATGTTCATATTACACAAACATATAAGCTCTATCAACAGATATTTTGTCTAAAGAGGCCAATTTTCACATTTTATGACATACGTCATTGCCATTTAGCCTTCAAGGTCATCTAAGGTCAAGTTCCTAAACTCTAGATATAAGAGTTTATCCTCAGAGGCCAAATTACACATTCCACGTTAGACAGTTCGCAAGCTCTAGGTCATTTTGAATAGTGTCATATACGACTTAGTATATATTCATAATGCAAACAAGAGCTCTATCTACAAGCATTTCGTCTGTACAGGCAAACTAATGAGCATTTTTTACCACCTCCAAATTATCAGAAGTCAAATTCAAGGTCACCACACTAATCACCATATATGACTTTCCATTTGAAAGGACCAATATCTGAGCTATCTTCAGGCGTTTCATGAGTACAGTAGTGGCAGCTCCCATTATGAAGGGAAAAGGGTCGAAAATTTTCTCTGAGTCCAAAGTAATTTCCAAAGGGTGAATATTTTTTGCCTAGAAAAATCAAAATGGCCGCCACACGCAGGCAAGTGTTGAATCAAACCAATCTGGGCACACATATGTTTATTAAAACTACCTAAAATACATGTTTACAGAATAATGACAACATACACACGACATGTAAAATGTATAATATAGTGGATACTCTACAACTGTACACACGACGACAGGCCGTTTGACAAGTGACTAATCAGTGTATACAATTGTTACCAGGGCCAGGGCCGGCTGTGGAGAATAATATACTGAGTAATATATTTGAGCTCTGAATTACCAATGCGCCCAGACTGTTTCGATCCAAATGATGTTTGCAAACATGCACATTCAAGGGCAACAAAAGTTATACACATCACAAACGAAATCGTATGCATCAATTAGAAAAAAATAATGATCAGATAGATTTTGAGAAAATGGCCGTCAAAGTCCAAAATTGACTGTTTTTCGTCGAAAATGACCACTATTTTGACAAAATTATGGAAACAAAATTCTAAACAAATATTTCATGGGAACATGTTTAGGTACTTTTTGCGTTTTAGAAAGAAATGTGAACGGACGGCCGCAACACCAAGCCAATAGGTCCGGTAAACTAAAAAAAATTATTTTCCTCATACAACCTATAGCCGCATGGAAACCTTGTGGCATTTCTCACATTTCCATGATAATATTTATTCACTTCCGGACGGCAACCATGTATTTCTTGGCATCTGTTAACAGTAAACACGCAGAGTAAAGTTTGGCAGAGGAGACGATGAAAGACTAGCTCCTATTATCAGTATATAGGAGATATTATTTCCACGAACAGACGTGAAGTAAGGTGCAAATAAGCTTGTCTAGACACCTTCACTCGGTGTGTATCAACCACTGCAGAGTGATTTGTTCTGGAACACTGGATGCATTAGTCATCTGATCACTTTATTTCCTGTCTGTGTATCCAACAGAGAACCAAATCAATAGCCTTACAGCATGACGATTCGAATAAAAAACGAAGGCGTATCTATTCATAATTGCTGTCGTTTTGTACAATGACACATAAGTGATGACATAAAGTGTTAACCTGTTTTTTTTCCAGGGTGTGGTGAACCAGTTCGAGATGTGCTTCTTGGGGAATGAACACATCGTGTGCATATACATGTTTTCCACAATTTTTTTCGGATTTCACATTTACAATGGTTTGGAAATGTGTTACTGAAATTGGTCTACATGTGAATTGTCTCGTCCGACACAAACTACGGCAAAGTCAACTAACAAATGCCACGTGTCAATACCATCGAAGTTATGAAACGTGTAAATACACAGGACATATAAAGTGTTATGAACTGCATTATAAATTAAACTTCAGTGCATTTGAATAAACAAAACGAACTAAAATTAGTTGTTTTCTGGTCACATCTATAAATAGTATCTGATATCTTTCACTGAGAAAAGCTGAATATCATTTAAAACATTCTTCATTGTTTTGCAATTATATAATTACTTTGACAGAATGATCAGAAAATGACACTTCCTGTGTCTAGAACGTATAGTTCTGCTACCTTGAACGGAAACACATAAAAGCACATAGGTTCACTCCGTATCATGGAAAACGTCTCATTCAGACTCAAATAACTTATCCGCCCTTCATATGATCCGTGTGGCGTAGCATTTAGGGAGCACAGACAAAATGGGATGCTATAACAAAGGTGCTTTGCTTTTAACTAGTCTACGATGTAGCATAAAATCGCCATACGTCTTCAATGAAAGAGTGTTCACAGTGTGGTATATCATGATATTGTTAAACTTCAGAAGTGTCTAGTCCGCCGGGGAACAATGCTTTATGAGCGATCGATTCGGATACCACATCAATTGTTGTAATTGTTGAGAGGTTTACTGTCTTTGTGTGGAATCCATGCCAATGAAACCGATTTAATGCTGTTTTCACTATATATTGCTTCCGTTGGATTATCTCACTTTAAAAATATGTTGTTTCGTTTCCATTTGTGTGATAATCTCATGTCATTACTGATCATATTGTTCAATGAATGGGTATATTTGCTTCATTTTATTGAAGAAAGTCGTTTATTGCTTATCAGTTCAGGCAAATTCAAATATGATGTTGACTGAACGCACATGACCCTTTTTCATAACTTGGAAAGGGTCAAATAATGTTGTTGAGTCAGCACAATAATGTTGTTATTGACTCAGTTTGTGATCATGGTTTCGGTGAGAAATATATCATGGGTCGGCAAAATCAATTCGAATGGCCATTCGAATGGCAAATTGATGAGAAGATGCGAAATGACCATCAATTAAAAATGTTTCAGGGATACAGACTGTTTTATGCACTAGTTGTGCTGAATGAGTAGGTAACATATTCGAAAACTTTTTTCGTACTATATTCGTACGTAAAGCTGTGAATTGTCATACAGTATTGCAACTCGATTTTTAGTATGTTCAAACACTTGAGATGTGCATGTGAAATCGTATGTCTTTCCCATGTTTTACACTGGATGGAGGATGCGCCATTGTCTCCTAATCCACCATGACAGAGCTACGACGTCAACGCAAATCACACGAGCTAACCCAACTCCTTTTCATTGTCATGAGAAGAACATTCAGTTTGTAGGTTTCAATTATCTCATTACTTTTTGTGTGGATACAATGCTGTATGTTGATTTGCATGCTGACATTGATATTGAAATGCGGAGATGTATGTGCAGGAGAAAACAAATGTCCATCGTCTAAATTTTTTCATCCGCACAGTCAATGTAACTCACACGTACATATAACACGTCTTGTATCCAAACTTCAAGTTCATATATATTATATAATTCTGAAGTGCAGCGTACATATAACACTTCTTAAATACAAATTTCAAGTTCTTATATATTGTATAATTTTGAAGTGCAGCGTATAGTAATTATACATGTGTTGGTGTATTTGCAGTCAACTTCCAAACTCAATCACCCAAGACATGATCTGTGTATTATTCATGGCATATATATTGGTATAATTCGTGACTTATGACGATGTGTTCATTCGCTAATCGTCATTACCAGAGATAGGACTCTGAATCTTACACAGAGGCATGCACTTTTTATGGTGTTCGAACTTCGTGAATAACCCGGGAATAATATCAGCAGAAAAAGAATGATCACGGATACCAAGTCAAGGGCATTTGGGATGTGCCTTTGTCATCATTTTACAGAAATCCCAGGGGTGCAATAGGAAAATGCACATCAGACATTCTCAATTGCCATTCAAGTAGTCAGATAGCTGCATATTCAATGACATTCTCTCTCGATGACAAACATGTGCTTGCATACATAAGCAAAACAGAGAAATAACTTCTACACTCAAGTGAGATCAACGACACATGAGAGGACCAAAAGATGTGCAATTTTCTCGAGTGGCCATTAGTTGTTTCACATTAGAATGGGTCACACGTGACGATGTCAGAGACAGTCGAAAGGCAGCCATTAAACAATTAGATGTAGTAGGCACACTTTGACGACCTTGTTTAACGTAGTCCGCTACAAACAAAGAGGTAATGAAAAGTCTAAAATTAAAACTTATATCTTGAATATTATCTCTACAAAATAATATATTTTATAGAGTAACTGATCAGCATTCTAATACTGAAAAGAAAATAGTGGCTCACCGTGCTGGTTTTTTCGACATATTCGATAAAAAATCACAAACATTTACTAAAATGACTTAATTTATGGTATTTTTGCACATTTTTTTGCCCATATTCACATCTTGCATCCTGTTTTCCAAGAGAAAGGATACGGTGACCCCCTATTTTCTTTTCAGTTTTAGGATGCTGATCAGCTACTCTATAAAGATTTCGTTAAAACAGTCATTTATTTTGAAAAACTCTTTGACCCCCTCTCCTCACTGTTTGGAGCGGACTACCTTAAGTAACCGCTGGCAAACAACCTGCAATATGCGAAGCTTGTAGTGGTGTACGTGTGAAGTGTCTCGTCCAACACGAAACCACAGCAAAGTCAACTGTCAACTGCCATGCGTGTATGTTGATGAAATGATGGCACATACAGTTTGGATACGTCAATCATACGACATTAGAAAAGAAAAACACATGCTCCATTCAGTACTCTGGTCAAAAGTCGTTCATTTGATCCATATAAGCACTCGTGCGACATTTCAGAATTTCCAGAACATAGAATGCTAACAATGGGAAATATGGTAGCATTTCCAAAGATCTCGTTGATGTGGCATATCCTGAAAACCATGTAGTACCGCAAGAAATGAGCGATTATTCTGCATACCTCATGAATTGTGGCGCTTACTGAGAGGTTCAATATGATTAGGTTGAATCCATGTAATAACATAAAGCCGGTATTATACTTTCTTTGATCCGAAAAACTTCCTAATTTTGCTTCCATACGTTAGTTCTGTAGAGAAACCAATACTTATTTTGGAGTGTTTGTTTTTTGTCGAAATGTCTTTGGATTTAATCGTTTCGGATTCTTGTCATTGTCAATATATGCACACATTATGTAGGAAACAATTGGGTCAATCTCTTTGTATTGAAATAAGTTGACTATTTATGTCATGGCAGCCTTAAAAACTGTAAAATCAAATAAGGCGTCTGGTCCTGACTCAGTGTCTGCTAAGGTTGTGCGTATGTGTAACGAACAGCTGGTATATCCGCTTTTGAAATTATTTCAATGTTCTATTGATAATCACTGTATCTCAACTATGTGGAAAACCTCAGAAATAATCCCAATTCCCAAATGTAAGGTAGGCCTACCCACTGTAAATGACGACCTACGGCCTGTGGCGCTTACTTGTATATTGATGAAATGTCTGGAAATGGTGGTTAAAAAGTTTCTTTGTCAAAATACAAATCATCTGCTGGATAATATGCAGTTTGCATATAAATCTCATAGAAGTGTTGATGACGCCACTTTAACTCTGGTAAACAATCTAACATCACACGCGGAACAGAGCAATAGCTACTCACGGGTGTTGTATATAGATTTTATCAGTGCTTTCGATACCATGCAACCCCATATACTTCTCCGTAAACTTTGTACAATGGGTGTAAATCCGAACATTATCCTGTGGGTCCATAACTACCTTACTTTCAGACCTCAGTATGTCAAGGTTGAAAACGTTAAATCTGATGTAATTGTAACTAACACAGGTGCACCACAAGGATGTGTTTTGTCACCTCTATTGTTTACTCTTTATACAAATGACTGCATAAGCAACTTCAACAACTGCATGGTAATAAAATATGCCGACGACACGGCAATATAGTAGAAAATATGACAAACCACATAAATGAGTCCAATTACAGGTCACAATTCGACAACTTTGTTATATGATATGGTGTGAAAACAACCAAATAAATCGCAGCTAGCAGTACCTGTTGTAATAAAAGATGATGTCATCCAGATTGTAGACCAGTACAAATATCTCGGTACTATTGTTGAAAACAAGTTAACATTCAGTTCAAACATTCATTACCTGTATACCAAAAGACTTCAACGCTTACAGTTTTTACGTATACTAAACAACCTTCGCGTTGACAACACAATATTATGTCTCTTCTATAAATCAGTTGTCCAGTCTGTCATGACGTTTGGCATTTCCATCTGGTATTCTGTAGCAGCCCGTAAGGACACCAATAAATTAGCCCGAATTGTTAGGAAAGCCAGAAAATGCATGTAGAGGCACCCGAGTTGAACTCGATCGGTAACCATATAACTTTGAAACATGTATCCAATATGTTTAACGACACAACACATCCCCTTAATCATCTGTACAGTTTGCCTCCATCTGGTAAACGTCTTTGTGTACCGCGTATCAGCGATGTCTTCTAAACGCTGGTACGCTGGTATACTGGTACAAGCATTGTGAGGCTTATTGAGGCATACACGAAATGAGCAGTATTGTTGAGTTCATGCACCTTGCAATGCTTGTACCAGCATACCAGTGTACCAGCGTTTAGAAGACATCGGCGTATCAGAACCAGTCGCTACCACAACAGTTTTGTTCCCAATAGTATCCTAATGTTCAACCAGATACATTAATAACGGTATTTTGTCATTGTAACACATTGTATATTCGTCATTTTGTTCCATGTGCTCATCTGTATATACCTGGTTCTGTTCTACAACAAGTTTCATCTTTTGATGACAATGAAGTATATCCTATCTTATCTTATCTTATTGTGTCTCCATTTGAGCAAATTTGAAACATGATATTGACTGAACGCACTCGACTCTCTACCATTACTAGGAAAGGGGTAAACTAACACTGTTGTTGACTCTGCATAGTTTTAGAGAATGCAGTATTCGTGCGGTTTCACTGAAAAATATATCATGGATGGCCAAGTTGAACTGTTCATTGCACAAATAAACTCGAAGACCGCGATTTCACTGGAATGACTGATTGATAAGAATATACTCAATGGCGTTCAAAAAAATGACTTATGGAGATTATTTATGCACTAGTTGTGCTGAATAAACTGCACCTAGGTGACGACCCTGTACACAATTGCGACGAGAGAACAAAAAAAGCTATCTAGCAAGACATCACAGAATTTTCCATAATCGATTCCATCTTAGTCGATTATGCAAAGTTATCTGAATTCACAAACTAAGTTTGTTTTGATTCACAAGGAACGTTCTAAATGACATCGCGTTTCAAACTGATGGTCACATTCCTGAGGCGCACCGATCACCCCAGTACCTATATTGAATGCAATCTCTGTGATCTTGACGGCTTCCCGGTCACTGTCGCTACCACAGGCTGTCACAGATTATGGAATGACTCAATTATGGAATGACTTGGTCAATCTAAAGACCAAACTCTCATTATAACCCTTTTCATTTGACATTACTTGGCTTATACCCACATGTATCCAATTGACATGTCAGCGATATTTCGCCCAGTCAGTAATATCCTATTCGTGAATGAAGTAAAATTGACTTTTAAATTTTGTTGTTGCCCTTTATTTTGGGTATCTTTTGTAACATTTATGGACTAGTTGCAAAGTTGGGCATGTTGAGAAACACTTTACCATGAGTCCCCGTGCCTGGGTACTCTAAGCTACCGTTGCTATCACTCTTGATACCTTGGGATAATGACAACAAAATAATGACAACAAAATCTTCTGTGATCACAAAACACCTTAAGCCTAAGATATATTTTTTTATTTCTTAGTATCATATTATGCGACTAATTTTCAATATTAATACTAGTATCAATTTGTTCCATGCTTCAGATTCGAACAAATCGACTTTCAGTTGTTTATGGGCAGGCGAGGATTTGAAAATAAAGTACTTTCTTTCCAAACTTCAGTGGCTACCAGATTAATCCAGACATCAGTATATATGACACATTTTTGTATATGTAGAGGATGTTTTGGTCATATGAGGATCGAATGAAGAGGGGTGGAGTTGTAGAACTGTGATATCGATGTGATAGGTATGACTGGACACATGTGACGTATCTATATATGCTGTCCCTAAGTCTAGACAGGGGCCATGACGAATTCAATAATACATCTGAGAATTTGATTCTACTTGTACAAGGTGGGATATGTTTCATTTGATAATTCGAAAATTGTATAACACCTGAACTAGTTCAGTTTAAATACCACTGACAGTGAATTTTTTTTTAAAAACGACATAAAAGAAAAGGTTTTCTGAAAATATCTCAGTTCTCATATTTTGTGATATCGGCGGACATATGTTAAACAGGAATTGTTTAGACTGAGGGATAAGGTGAATAACTCGACAATATTTTTCATGCTGCATATCATAATAAATACGGTCGAAAATAGTCAAATAACGTCATTGGATTTGACGTCATTTGACTGACCTCAAAAAACGAGATAACATATATGTATATATTATACAAATAATGTATAAATGGGTTTTGATTATTTTCTTAGAAATAGACATTGAGTCACTATTTTCGGTTGTTTATGGGCGAATGTTCCCCAGAGCTGGGGTTGTAAGTGTAAACAAATGTCCATATATCTGGCAGTCTTGCACCTCCGGGCATATAAAAGTCACTGAGCCGGAAAACATACTGAGCGTCTCCTAGAAGGTAATACACAAAGAATCTTGTCAAGATTCTGGTACACAAAGAAATGGTCTCAAACAAGCTTCAGTTGAACAAGGAAAAAACTGAAATCATGCTCATTGGTCCTCAGAAACAGTTGGATAGTATTCACCTGAGTCACGTGAACGTCGCCAATGTTCTGATCTCCGGTACGTAACCGTCCGGTACGTAACCTAGGCGTCACATTCGACTCCTCTTTGTCTATGGCACACCAGATCACTAGCATGGTAAAGTCAGCAAGCTTCCACATCCGTAATATCGGCTGAGTACGTCAGAAGCTCACCACTCACACCACCAAAATCCTTGTTCAATCTCTGGTGATATCACGCCTCGGCTATTGTAATAGTCTATTGTATGGGGCGTCACTTCAAGCTATGAACAGACTCCAGCTCGTACAAAACAATGCTGCACGGCCTGTAATGCAGACACCCAGGCGGGAGCACATCACATCAATTCTCAAAGGTCTGCACTGGCTGCCTGTGAGCGCTCGTGTTGAATCCAAAGTGCTGGTATTGGTGTTCAAGGCATTGCATGGCCTAGCCCCCACATATATGCGAGACCTGATCACCGAATACAAGCCAGCACGCAATCTTCGGTCACCTACAGCTGGACAGCTTCTCGTCCCAAGAACCAGGCTTAAGACTGTTGGTGACAGGGCCTCTTCCATTTGTGGTCCAACCCTCTGGAACAATCTTCCTACTGGCATAAAGAACTCTGAAACCCTAAAGTCCTTCAAGTGTAACCTCAAAACTAGTCTTTTCAAACGGTGTTAATCTAGTCATATGAATCATTCGTCGATCATTACTGTAAAGTGCATTTGAGCACTCCGGTGAAAAATACCCTATATCAAATGTCAATAAATAAATAAATAATCGTTGATTCTAATGTCTGAGGCCTTCGTAAATAACCAAAACATAAACATACATACATCAAAGACAATATCGAGAAAAAAATCACATGAAAGCAACAGCGCACTACTGTGACCACACCCGAAAGGCTGATACGTGCTTGAATAATTTATCAATAGGCCACACATATTTCATATTCGACTACAGTGATCGGTTCAGTGACCTTCGGTTCGTTGACTCGGATTTTCCTCACACAAGTTCAGCCACCCCAGAGCCCATGGGCATTATATGACATCATCTGCATGACCGATTGGACTCCTATGCATTCTATCTTGGGGTATACAGTCAATTAGATGATGGCATATTGGAAAAGAAACATCAGTGGTGAATATCGTTAAATTCATAGATCGAATAAATTATATTTCTTGTCGGATATTGAGAGATGAAAAGTTCTCTTAATGATTATTGAATCAGGAAATGTTTTAGGAAAATCATTCACCCTGTGATCACTTATGTAATGTGAGTTATCACATTACGACTTTGTAAACAACTGGTGAAAGGAATACCGGTACATGTTCGTGCTTTTGTTGCATATTATCAAGTTTCATTCCATGGCAATAATAGATTAAATAAAACTCATCTCCCTACCTACATATATATGTGGGCCACACACGAGGAAGGGTGATTTGATTTATTGTAATCCAGAATCACGAAACGGCACTAATTATGTTCATACATGTAAGATCAGAACACACCTTGTTATATTTTAACTGGTATATTCACACTGTTTATCATTTTTATGTGTTAATTAATTGATAATGTACAAGTGATCTAACTGGACATTATCGCAGGACTATGTAATTGAATATCAACATGATAAGTGCAATTCAAGTTAAAACTGTAACAGAACACTCATTCTCGTGGGTGCATTGCAATCATGTCAGAATGCAGCTAAATGATTTCCGTTATGATCTCAAACATAATTTGCATGAAGTATTGTTTCGTATGAATTACATCAAATCCAGCATGATCGTCAATTACACATCAAACATCGAGTGCAAACTGGCAACTAATTCAACACTGTAGTGCATGATCCAAACAGAAGGAAATTGAATCTGAACAGGCTGCAATTTATACGCATTGCTTCAAGCGTATTTTTCTTCGTCACAAAATTCAAAATATTTCGTGACAAACGAATAAATGGCATTCTCTTCCAACAATCACTGTTGTAATAATGCAATTGAAAGCTATCACATTGCATCGGATTGAAGGTCCTACTAACAATTATGTTGACCCATAACTCGGATGTTGGCCTTTGTAATGATGAGATGCTACCTGGACTCAGCAGGACAAGGTGTAATATCTGTGACGACCCCAACACCGACCATCATCTCGTCACGATGAATAACTATAATGCTGTTATCTTGTTGTGATCATGCATTTTGGATACGGCAATGCAACGAAGTTTATTCAAATGTTACTTGAGTTCACCACAATCTATAATGGCTAATTTAATTAATTGACAAACGGAATTTCCATGAATTCCTTTTTTTTCTGAAACATTTTTCAATGTTCTTTCCATATCAGCAGTCACGGGTCATCAAATCACAAATGGAACTCATCAGAATTAAGCGACTATTGCTGTAGAACATTTGACATTTCAAAGTCCTCTACATCCCAGTATGATTGGTTTGCTTGCATAACTTGCAGCATACGACCCGAAGCATTAGGGAATTAGGGTCAATTAATCACAATTTTGCGTGTCTGTTGATGGCAGCACAGCCACACTTGATGCTAACGACATATTCAAACTATTTTTATACCATTGAGCCCAGCAGTTATTAGCATAAACTTGGCCAAGCTGTAGCATATTACCCACAAATGTTTTTCATCTATTACTTGAATGTTGATACTTTGAAAATGGCTGATTTTCAATGAAAAATATAGCTCAAGGGCTAAGAGAGGACAATTTTGATTTTATGCATTGCAGGTGACAGACGGCCTTGAGATTTACTAAACAAGGTCATCTTTGTGAAGTGCCATGTCACCATTGTCACCATGTGCTGCATATGACTTTCTACATTTTCATAATACAAACATATAAGCTCTATAAACAAATATTTTATCTATAGCGGCCAATTTTCATATTTCATGACAAACTTCATTGCCATTTAGCCTTTAATGTCATCTAAGGTGAAGTTGAAGTCAATAAAAGATATGCTATATATATATGACATCTTACAAGCTTATAACACAATCCTAAACTATATTAGCGTTTTATCCTCAAAGTCCAAAGTATTTTCCAAAGAGTGAATGGAAATGGCCTCAAAAGTATAGTAATGCGATTTTGGACAAAAATCAAAATGGCCGCCACACGCAGACAAGTGATTCAAGGGGAACAAAAGTTATACACATCACAAATGTATATAAGGGGAATCGTATGCATCAAAAATATTTATCAGATAGATTTCGAGGAAATGGCCGTCAGCGTCCAAAACTGACTGCTTTTCGTCAAAAATGACTACTATTTTGAAAAAAGTATGAAAACAAAAAACTAAAATATAGTGTCTGGAAACATTTTCAGGTGTTTTTGTGCATTTTTAGAAATGTGAATGGACGGCCGCAACGCCATGCCAATAGGTCCGGTGAACTAAAAATTATTTAATTTTCTCATACAACCTATCGATGGCTTGGAGCAAAAACATTGTATATGCGATTTTTAACAAATTTCAATTTTTTTATCCAAACCACATACAATGGTCATAAGATTATCTTGCAAAAATATCAAACAATTATTTTAATTAATTAGTGGCTAATTGTTCAATTCATTTATATTGTATCTCAAAGTCAACCATTTATTTGGAGCCAAAATGTTGTATCTCTGAGATACAACATATCGTTCCCAAAATAGATATTCATCGCATGGAAATTATTTGTGCAAAAATATTGTATCTCTGAGATACAACATTTTGTTCCCAAAATGGAAACTTATCCCATGGAAAATATTTGTGCTAAAATATTGTATCTCTGAGATACAATATATTGGTCCTGAAATACACCACTCTTTCATGAAAAATGTTTGTGCCAAAATATTGTATATCTGAGATACAATATTTTGGTTCTCAGATATCTATGATTTCATTGGAGCCATAATATTGTAAACACGTTTTACCATATAAGGCAGTCTGCGTAAAAGACGCGCGAACAACTTTTTGTGTGCTTGGATAAGAGAGAGCATACAACAATAATGTTGTAAGTTTGAGTACATAGGAGTGTTTGTCGATTTGCTATTGTGTGTCAAACATTAAAACGCAAATATCTCGAGAAGTTAAAATAAGGAGATACAATATTTTTGCTCCAAGCCATCGCTATTATGAATAGCCGCATCGGAACCTTTTGGCATTTCTCACATTTCCATGATATTTACCGGACGGCAACCATGTATTTCTTGACATATGTTAACAGTAAACACGGAATGTATAGTTTGGCAGAGGAGACGATGAAAGACCAGGCCTATTATCAGTGTATAGGAGATATTATTTCCACCAACAGACGTGAAGTAAGGTGAAAAGAAGCTTGTCTAGACACATTCACTCGGTGGGTATCAACCACTGCAGAGTGAATTGTTCTGGAACACTGGATGCATTAGTCATCTGATCACTTTATTTTTTGTCTGTGTATCCAACAGAGAACAAAATCAACAGCCTCACAGCATGATAATTCATATCAAACACGAAGCCTAAGACGTATCTGTCCGTATTGATGTTGCTTTGTACATTGCTACACGTGTGATGAAATACACCTCAATTAAAATGTAACTGCATGATGAATATATAGGTGGTATTCCTGGAAGTACTTCATCAAGCGCTGGTGATTAATGTGCAAGAAAATATGACTGATACGAATGATATAATTTGTCCATAGTACCTGTTTTTGTCCGGGTGTTCCGAGATATGTTTCTTAGGGGATAAGCACACATGAGTGAATAGCACTGCACGGAAAGTTTATAATTGACAACTTGACACGTTTCAGGACACCGGAATTGCTGGGGACATTTAACAATACAGTTATCTGTAAGAAACTCCACGCCTATGTCTCACTTAGTCTAGGAAATCAGTCATATATACTCATAACAATAACAATATTCTTCCATTGAACATGATATACACTATGACACACGATCTCATAGTGTGTAATGAACACGATGGTGTGTAATGATTCTATGCTACACGATCCTGCCACATACTGGTAGCACACTCAGCTATCGATATTGTTTTCCAATAGCATGAGAATGGAGATGGGTTATGTATACAGTGACATATTCCAAACTTCTTTGGTAAACGCCTGCTCTGAATCGGGCTGTTTCCATTCGAATTCACAGCGCTTATGAATATCGTCACATGATATTGGATCAAACCTATAAATACTCTGATTTTTCTTACTCGTTTACACTGTTTTTCGCTGATATTTTTGCGATGCTAGATGGTATCGTACGTAAGTACGTAAGATATGTAATATGAGGAACGTTTTTGAGTTAGAAGAATCATACAGGTGTATTCTAATAGAATATCATTCTTACAATGTACTGTGCAGTGTGAACATCGAACAACATGCAAAATTCTGTTCAAACTTGCAAATTTTACGTTTGATGTGAAATTTAACATTGAAGTAGATTGCCAACTTTTTCAATTTTCAAGATAGATGTCTGAAATTTGGTGAAAAAATACGGTTTTATGCCAAATGGAAACAAATTAAATTTCAAATTGATCCGACCATTCTAAAAGAAGTTATCGCCAAAAATCACATGAAATTTTGTGTTGAACTTGAGTTTAACGTCTCGGTAACTGGCAGTGATAGCTTCGTTGGCTGCACACAAGTGATGTTAGATACGGTATATCATAATCTATGTAAACAGTCTTATACACTCTCATTTAAAAATGATCGTATTTCTCATGTTGAATTACCATGGAAGAATGACCGTTCGTAAATTCATGCTGTCTGTCGCCACCTCACGGAAACATAACTTATTATCTGCATCTCAACCTTCCAATTCGCTTGGATTTGATGTCATTATACGACAATAGAAGAACAATAATCGTTCGTGGAGAATAGCTGCCTTTCTGACTAGAATGTTCTGACAATCGTGGCCAAAAAATGACGCATGAAGCAATAAACTGCAATTTGTTCAGATTTAATTTCCTACTGTTTCGATGTTCTGCAATGATGATCTTCTTGGCAGTTTGCAGTTGATGTTTGATATCTGATTCACGCCCATGCAGTGGCTAATGGAATTCGCGCGGAGCAATACTTCATGGAAATTACGACTGAAGTGATGATGGGAATCATTTGATTGCATTTTTCGCTGAAAACCAATATTCTCCAAAAAATATAAATGATCCACAAAAAGTTTCCTTTGAGAAAGGGCTTCTTGTTGAGAACGGGATGTTCTGAACTCGAGAACAGTAGCGTTCATCGTGTTGATATTAATTGTGGTATCAGCTGTCTTTCAGATATATCAATGAAACACAGTTTGCTACAATACAGTGGATACATACGCAATTATCATGTTGTTAATATATCACAATATTTTTAGTAGCATTGGCTGTTTGTATTCATAATGTGATAAAGTCGTAATGATGAATTAAGTCCTATAAATGTCCATATGGTGAAAGGTTATTTGATAGAAGAAATGAAGATGAAGTACGTCCAAACAATGGTTCAAATGAAATTCCGCACCGATGTCGTCTAATGTACATATGTAATGATGTCCAACCTGTCACGCAAATGATGTCATGTAATGCCCATGATTATGATTTTTATTTGCATCAAGAATGGTTTTACTTGCATTGAGTCTACCAATCGAGTGTCACTGAACTCATCGGTCTGTTTCGATATGAATTGTGAATTTAGTATAGACTATGGGTAGAAATGAACAGACAGATAGAAAGATGTCATTGGGTCATAAACAGTCCACAAGGAAAAATATCGATTAACACCAGTATTGTACCTGAGAGTGGGACATGTATCCTAAAAGGAGACATTAAATAGATATCATCTTCTTTGTGTTTGATGTGATAAACATCACATATATATATATATATATATATATATATATATATATCACAAAACATTGCAATGTTATATCGACAACTAGCATCAATGAATATTATATATAAACATCCATATTGTCTCTGTTATTGTCCAGACGAAAGGATATCATCCAACTTTCATTCTGAACTAATTACACATGTATCAGCATGAACTAATGAGAATGTCGTATTGAGAAAGTATTGTTTCATATGGATTCTATGAAATCCAGCATGATCGCCAACTACACATCAAACATGAAGTGCAAACCGGCAAAAAAAATTCAACACTGCAGTGGGTGGTCCAAACAAAGGGAAATTAAATCTGAGAAGACTGCAATATATTGCTTCATGCGTAATTTTTCTTTCTCACAAGATTCAGAATATTGTATGACAATCGAGTAAATAACAACTATTCTTTTCCAAAAAACTATTATTGTTATACTGCTGTTGAAAGCTATCACATTGGGGGACATACTATATTGACTCATGACTCAGATGTTGGCCCTTGTAGTGACCGGATGTTGCCAAGGGTCTATTTCACAAAGAATTTTAAATCTATTGTAGGCAACCAAATTAGGATATAGCCTATTAAATCCATTGCTAAATGCTAACTCTGGTCGGCGCAAATATACTCAGATACTTTGTGAAATAGGCCCCTGGTGTCAGCAGTACAAGGTATGATATCTGTGACGACCCAATACATCGACCAATCATCTTATCGTGATGAATAACTGTATAGCTGTTATTCTGTTGTGACTATGCATATTGAATTCGGTCATGCAAGTTTATTCAAGTGTTTCCTTCAAGTTCACCACGTCTTATAATAGCTAATTCAATAAATCGATAAATTGTCCATGGATTCCTTTTTCTAAAATTTATTTCGACGTTCTTTCGATATCAGCAGTCACAGATAATTGAATCACAAATGAAACACATCAGAACATTAATCGACTGTCGCTGTAGAAAATTTGACATTTCAACGTCCTTCAAAACCCAGTATGACTGGGGTTTCTCCATAACTGGCAGCATAATCAGGTCAATTAATCCCAATTTCGCGTGTCTGTTGATGGCAGTACAGCCACACTATGTTAACGACATATTCAAACTAATTTTCCTACCATTAGGCCCAGCAGTTATCAACATAAACTTGGTCAAACTGTAGCGTATTACCTACAAAGGATATTTCATTGAAATACTTGAACGTGAACTGTGAATGTTACTGACATTCAAATGAAAAATATATTTATATTCTTCATTCAATTTATTTCAATAAATTATAATAGCTGCATGGGAACCTTGTGTCGTTTCTCACATTTACGTGATATTTGTTCTCTACCAGCCATGTATTTCTCGACTTATGATAACAACAAACATCAAATGTATAGTTTGGCAGAGGAGACGATGAGATACCAGCTCCTATTATCAGTATATAGGAGATATTATTTCCACCAGCAGGCGTGAAGTAAGGTGAAAAGAAGCTTCACTCGATGTTGTCCACTCCTGAAGTGTGATTTGTTCTGGAACACTGGATGCATTAGTCATCTGATCACTTTATTTTCTGTCTGTGTATCCAACAGAGAACCACATCGATAGTCTCACAGCATCAGAATTCAAAATAAACACGAAGGCGTATCTTTTCATAATTGCTGTCGTTTTGTACACCGACACATGATGAAATACACTACAATAACATCTTATACATGTAACTGAATGATGAATATATATGTGGTATTCCTAGAAGTACTTCACCAAGCGCTGATTAATGTGCATGAAGATATGACTGGTGTAAATGATATAATGTGTCTATAGTACCTGTTTTTGTGAAGGTGTGATGAATCAGTTCCGAGACGTGTTTCGTAGGGGGTGAATACACATGAGTGAATAGCACTTCAAGGAAATATACTAGTTGATTGACAACAGAAATATCCAACTTTCAGAACACCGGCATTGTTTCAGACATTTAACAATAATAAATTCCATGGACATCGTCAAGATTCAGGGCAATTCATTCAACAACACATTTTTGGGATTGCAAATTCACAATATTTTGGATATTCCATAAATAGTCCTATGTCTCACTTAGTCTAGAAAATCGGTCATCTTCCAATGAACATGATATACACTATGACACACGAATGGTGTATAATAAATCTATGCTACACGTGATTGATCCTGTCACATACTGATAGCACACTCAGATATCGATATTGTTTTCTAATAGCATGAGAATGGAGAAGGTTTATGTATAGAGTAACGTATCCCGAACTTCTTCTGTAAATACCTACCCTGAATCGGGCTGTTTCCATTCGAATTTACAGTGCTTATGAATATCGTCACATGATATTGGATCAAACCTACAGGGAACATCTCTGTAACTGGCAATGCTAGCTTCGTTGGCTGCACACAACCGATGTTAGATACGGTATTTATATCATGTCTGATTAGGCAAGAATACACTCCCATGTTGAAAAGGATCGTCTTTGTCATGTTGAGTTATAAAGGAAGAAAGACCGTTCGCAAGTCCATGCTGCTTGTCGCCACCTCACGGAAACATAACTTATCTGCATCTCACCCTTCCGATTTGCTTGGATTTGATGTCATTATACGACAATGGAAGAACAATAATCGTTGGGGGAAAAATAGCTGCCCTTTTTATCATACAATGTTCTGACTGTCGTGAACAAAAAATGACGCATGAAGTAATAAACTGTAGTTTGTTCGGATTTAATTTCCTCCTGTTTGGATGCTCTGTGATGTCGATCTTGTTGTGTTGACAGTTTGCACGTCATGTTTGATGTCTGATTCACGCCCATGCACTGGCTAATGGAATTCGCGCGAAGCAATAATTCTTGGAAATTATGATTGAAATGATGATGGGAATCATTTGACTGCATTTTGCATGGATGACAAATTCGCTGAAGACCAATATTTTACAAAAAGTATGAATGATCTACAATAAGCCTCAAGGGGTTTCTTTGAGAAAGGGATGTCGAAAACAGTAGCGCTTATCGTGTTGATATTAACTGGAGTATCAACTATCTTTCAGATATAGGCATATTAATGAAAATTACAATTTGTTATAATACAGTGGATACATACGCAATTATTATGCCGGTAATATATCACAACATTTTCTCAGTTTTAGCTGTTTGCTGTCGTGATGTGATTCGAGTCGTGATGTCGTGATATTTTCCTCGTTCAATAGTCTATTATCATTTATATTAATGAGTATTACACGAGATACGTCCAAAGAATGATTCAAACTAAATTCCTGACCTCTCATATAAATTACGTCATATAATGCCCATGTGTCATGGTTCGGATGTGGTGGTACTTCGTCAAGAATACCGAGTCTACGAAACGAAAGTCAGTGACTTATCAAACTTTAAACTTTATTTATTTTACAACAATTGATGAACAATCATGAGCTTATATTAACATCTCTTATTGGCTCGGATCTTGGTGTAAGGGTGGTCATTTGTGTGGGACGAAACCAGAGCACCTTGCCCGGTTTGGCGACCACATACCACCTCACATACTGCCGAAGCCACCTGTGCCCAAACTGACTGCATTGGTGAGAAGTCAGCCCACATACGAAATGAGTTAATTGACTTATCAATGTATTTCAATATGAATTATGTATTTTATATAGAATATCGATAGAAATCAACAGACAGAAAGATGTCATTGAGTCATAAACTGTCCACAATAAAATATTGATTAACAACAGTATCGTATTGAAAAGTGAGACATTTATCCTAAAATGATAATAATTATATATTACATAATACATCCATGTTATTTCTGTTATTGTCCATACAGAATCGCATCATCCAACTTTCATTCTAAATTAAAATATTATCATACACTAATAAAAAAAAATCATTTTTGAATGACACAACCCTCCAGCGACTCTAGTGAACTATTTTTGTACTATTTTGTCTGCAGTTCTGGCTTAACTTACGTTTATCGACATCTCAAAACATGAGAACTTGATCGGAAGAACACTTTACATGTACATGTCCATGTAACTATTTGTGTATTTCCATACCTATTATGAGGTGCGACAAACAATTTCTCGAGCTACATGTATTCGCCGCATTCCTTATTCTGAACAATTTCTGTTCCACACACGCTTGCCGAAATTCCAAAACATGAGAACTTTCATAGATCTAATACGCAGTAGTCTGTAGATTGAACTTTTCAGGTGTGACTAATGTTTTTAAATTGTCAAATGAGAAAAAAAGAGCATCTGCTTATCATTCAAGCAAAAACGAATTTTGTCACGGCCTCAACTACATACCTCTCCAATCCATCCTCGCATGACCTGGACATCCCAGACATACATATATGTGTGTGATATATGCTGATGTCTAGACTAATCTGGCGCTCACTGAAGCTTGTAGATATTGTATTCCAGACCTCCGTCTGTCAATAACAAACGTGATAAGATTCAAATTGGTCGAATCTGACGAGAAGTTATGGCTGATATTAGTAATTGGTATTTGGGTTTTCATTACATAACGCACAGTGGCGGATTTACACGGGGCGGGGAACCCATTGTACGAGTGAAACAAATTGTGGAAGACTTTGATTAAATGAATGCTGCAAAACGTTTCGCAGAAATATCCCAATTGTACAAATACAGCTTGTGAATACCCCAGGAATCATCTGAAAACCTACATTTACCACATTTTTCCCCGGGGCCATCGGCGCCCCCAAACCAAAATGTCCAAAAATTTCAATATATTCACACTGCACAAATGCAGTTGTAAACTACACCTCAGAAATCATCTGGAATGTTACACCTATCAAATCCGAAAATTTTCTAGATGGCCTTATGGCGCATGGCGAACCCCCAGACCGGGAGGTTTCGCCCGTTGGCGTTTCACCAGAATAATAGAAATGGGGCCTGTAAATCACGTGCCGTCACGGTATGATTCTGGTGACCAACAAACATACACCTTATGTGTTATCTGAATAAAATTAAGTTTTAAATGGAGTATTCCTCATATTAAACAAAAAGTGTATACTGGGTGCACGTTTGTTGGTCACCAGAATCACACCATGACGGCACGTGACTTACATGCCCTATATCCTAACTACACATCCTCACCCCCCCCCCCCCCCCACCCCCCATAGCCAGTACCTGGATTCGCCTCTAAGAAAATTCTAGATCCGCCTCTTTAACGCGATACATACTCAAAGTTTATGGTGCCATTACCAAGGCGTTATTGTATATTACACACCCGTAACAATTACTACCGCTACAGCCATGAAGCGGTAGTAATTGTTATTAATAATATTCCCATAAAATAACTGAATATCGCTTTCAAAGAAACAAACGGAACTACATTGTGCATCATGTAGCGCTAATGCACAACAAAGGGCCAACACAGACAGTGACATTGACAGGTCACGGAATATTTGTATGTTGTTGTCATAAACGAGAGGGATATACAGACTAAAGACTGCTCAGGAGGGGAATATGGACTCGCGATAACGTGTTTACCTGACACGCCCGACTTTGTAACCAATCCATGAATGTACCCAAATGAAATTAAAGTATATGTAAAACCAATAAGTAAATTTTACGTCATTTAATCAAACACGGCAATAAGATATCACTCGGTAGATGACTAGGCAAACATTTGATATATCACGCCAGGTGCTGTCACGTCAGTTAGATATAACTCTTGAAAGTATTTTCAAATGAAAACTGGAAATTAAAATCACAGAGATTTCTCACACAAAGATCAGGGTCGAATATTCAGTCTGGGCTGAGATCGGAGAACGTGACATAATCCTTGAGAGACCGTGGTAGCGGTAGTGTCTGGGCGGCGCGATGCAGTCTGTGTTCGAGTCTGTCCCTGATCACACAGCGACATAGACCTTGTAATGACGGAGGTTCTCCCAGGAAGTCCCCCAGCCATTGATACACATGTCCGTCGAAGGTCACGTCCGGGAAGGCGGCACAGAACACGCGCAGGTCTCTGGCGCTGGCTCCCGCCGCAACCAGCACGCGAGGCACGACCAGGTCCCCTCGGTACAGAGCCAGCTCCAGGGGGCTACAGAAACTGAACTTGCCCTTGATAGTGGCCTTGCCGATTACCTGGACATTGGCACCGTATCGCACTAAAAGTTTGACAGCCGCACAATTCCCAGTCAGTATCGCGTCCATTAGCGGCGTGTTTCCGTCACTGTCCGAGATATTGGCCACAGATCCCCGCTCTAAGATGTATTGCATGTTATCAATGGCATTGTTCTTTGCAAAGTAGTGAAGCACCGACTTCTGGGATCGGTCAGTAACGTTGCTGTTGGCTCCTGCTTCGAGCAGCAGTTCGGCACACTTGGTGTGGCCACCCATGGCGGCGAAAAGTAGAGGCGTGTGGCCCCAGAGGGTCAGCGCCTCGAGGTCAGGGCCTCTGTCCAGTACAAGCTCCAGACACTCGGGGTGGCCATTACGGGCTGCGTAATGAAGGGCGGTCTCCTTCTCGTGGCTGCGCAGGTTGATGTCGCAGTCGGGACGGCGGAGGATAGCGGCCAAGGCGTCCGGATAGCCGCGACGTGCGGCTAACATCAACGGCGTGTCCCCGTACCGCTCCTGCAGGTTCACGTCACACCCGAGGTCCAACAGGAGCTCCACTATCAGCATACAGCGGTTCCACACGGCCATGTGTAGCGAGCTCCGGTCTCGGTCACTCTGCAGGTCAATGTCACAGCCGTAGCTCAGCAACAACTGCACGACTTCTGGAAAATAATAGAGACAAAATAAATAAAAACTTCAAAAATAATAAAAAAATTAGCCCAATGGGCTAGAAAGGTTACCGGAGAAATATACAGAGTTAAGCCGAGAAAGTTGAAGGTCAAATTCAAGGTGACCACTGAAATCGCCATATCTCTAACCTTGAAAATGGGATCAAAGGTTAAATTCTAGATCACCAAACTATTCAGCACATTTCCTATATGTTCACTATGGACCCCTAAGCTGTAAATTTGATAATAAGCGAGATATAAGCCATTTTGTAATCTGACTTTGAAAATAAAATGACTGACCTTGAAATTTAGGTCAAAGGTCAAATTCAATATCAAAATATTCAGAATATATCATTTCCTATATGTTCACAATTGATTCCTAAGCTGTAAAGTCGATAATAAGCGAGATATTAGCCATTTTGTTCTGTTGACCTTGAAAATGAGGTCAAAAGTCAAATTCAAGGTCACTAGAATATTCAGCATATATCATTTCCTATATGTTCACAATTGATTTCTAAGCTGTAAAGGCGTTAATAAGCAAGATATTGGCCATTTTGTCCTGTGACCTTGAAAATGAGGTCAAAGGTCAAATTCAAGGTCATGAGAATATTCAGCATATATCATTTCCTATATGTTCACAATTGATTCCTAAGCTGTGAAGTCGATTATAAGCGAGATATTAGCAATTTTGTCCTGTGACCTTGGAAATGAGGTCAAAGGTCAAATTCAAGGTCATGAGAATATTCAGCATATATCATTTCCTATATGTTCACAATTGATTCCTAAGCTGTAAAGTCGATAATAAGCGAGATATTAGCCATTTTGTCATGTGACCTTGAAAATGAGGTCAAAGGTCAAATTCAAGGTCATGAGAATTTTCAGCATATCATTTCCTGTATGTTCACAATTGATTCCTAAGCTGTAAAGTCGCTAATAAGCAAGATATTGGCCGTTTTGTCCTGTGACCTTGAAAATGAGGTCAAAGGTCAAATTCAAGGTCATGAGAATTTTCAGCATATATCATTTCCTATATGTTCACAATCGATTCCTAAGCTGTAAAGTCGCTAATAAGCAAGATATTGGCCATTTTGTCCTGTGACCTTGAAAATGAGGTCAAAGCTCAAATTCAAGGCCACGAGAATATTCAGCATATATCATTTCCTATATGTTCACAATTGATTCCTAAGCTGTAAAGTAGATAATAAGCGAGATATTAGCAATTTTGTCCTGCGACCTTGGAAATGAGGTCAAAGGTCAAATTCAAGGTCACGAAAATATTCAGCATATATCATTTCCTATATGTTCACAATTGATTCCTAAACTGTAAAGTCGATAATAAGCGAGATATTAGCCATTTTGTCATGTGACCTTGAAAATGAGGTCAAAGGTCAAATTCAAGGTCACAAGAATATTCAGCATATATCATTTCCTATATGTTCACAACTGATTCCTAAGCTATAAAGTCGATAATAAGCGAGATATTAGCCATTTTGTCCTGTGACCTTGAAAATGAGGTCAAAAGTCAAATTCAAGATCACGAGAATATTCAGCATATATCATTTCCTATATGTCCACAATTCATTTCTAGTCTCTAATTTCAATATTAAGTGAGATATTAGGCTTAATGTGTGCCATTATAAAGCATAGGAAAATTTAACATGGGAAAGTCACATTTGGGCCGAGTTAGGGCCCAAAATGGCCCACTTCAGGCGATTCAAGCGCAACGAAATTTATACATGTCACAGGGGTACATATGAGGAGTGTTTTTCACCAATAAGAAAAAAAATTACTGAACAGATTTTGAGAAAACGACCGTCAAAGTCCAAAATTGGCCATTTTTCGACGAAAACGGCCGCTCTGACCTTGAAACCAAGGTCAGAGGTCAAATTCAAGGTCACGACAATATTCAGCATATATCATTTCCTATATGTCCACAATTGATTCCTAGTCTCTAATCTCAATATTAAGTGAGATATTAGGCTTTAATGTGTCCCATCATAAAGCATAGGAGAATTTAACATGGGAGAGTCCCATTTGGGCGGAGTATGGGCCCAAAATGGCCCACTTCGAGCGATTCAAGCGCAACGAAATTTATACATGTCACAGGGGTACATATGAGGAGTGTTATGCATCAATAAAAAAAAAAGTTACTGAACAGATTTTGAGAAAATGGCCGCCAAAGTCCAAAATCAGGCATTTTTCGTCGAAAACGGCCGCCATTTTGAAAAAAATGCGAAAATCAAAAAACTAAAAAATACCTCCCTCTCGAAATATTTTTAGGCATTTTTGTGCAAAATTTCAGAAAAATTCGATCGTAAACTTTAAAGATAAAATTGTTGACGGACGACGACGACGGACGACGACGGACGACGACGGACGACGGACGACGGACGACGACGACGCCGGACGCATCGCCATGCCAATAGGTTACGGACCATAGGTCCGGTACGGTAACCTAAAAATAGTTACTGAACGGATTCTGAGAAAACGACCGTCAAAGTCCAAAATTGGCCATTTTTCGACGAAAATGGCCCTCTGACTTTGAAACCGAGGTCAGAGGTCAAATTCAAGGTCACCAGAATATTCAGGATATATCATTTCCTATATGTGCACAATTGATTCCTAGTCTCTAATCTCAATATTAAGTGAGATACTAGGCTTAATTTTGTCCCATTATAAAGGATAGGAGAATTTAACATGGGAGAGTCCCATTTGGGCCGAGTTTGGGCCCAAAATGGCCCACTTCGAGCGATTCAAGGGCAACGAAATTTATACATGTCACAGGGGCACATAAGAGGAGTGTTATGCATCAATAAGAAAAAAAAGTTACTGATAAGATTTTGGGAAAATGACTGTCAAAGTCGAAAATTGGCCATTTTTCGACGAAAACGGCCGCCATTTTGAAAAAAATTGGAAAATCAGATAACTAAAAAAAACCTTCCTTGGAAATATTTTTAGGTATTTTTGTGCAAAATTTCAGAAATATTCCATCATAAACTTTAAAGATAAAAATGTGAACGGACGGACGGACGGACGACGGACGACGGACGCCGGACGCAACGCCATGGCAATAGGTTATCGGACCAAAGGTCCGGTAACCTAAAAACTTCTACTGGAAGTTTTTATTATACATATAATTCAACCGAACAATCGATAATCGATCGACCGGTCGACCCGATTTATTGGGTGCACGGACCGATATGGTTGTTGGCAGCGGCGAGCATGAGGGGTGTGTCTCCGTCCGAGTCGTCGCAGTCCATCTCGGCGCCCTCGGCCAGCAGCATGTCCACGCAGGCGCTGTTGCCGTTAAGGGCGGCCCGGAGCAGGGCCTGGTTGATGTCGTCATGACTCAGGGCCCCGAACTCCCCAGACAGCGCCTTTTGTAGCTGCAGACGATCGTCCCGCGCCGCCGCCTCCAACAGTGACCTGTAAAAATGTCGAAATGTAACCTTTCGGATAGGTCTATGCATTTCCTTCTCGAAAAAGAGTAGAAAAAGAGTAATTTCGTGGCAGGGGAGCGACGCGAAGTTGCGAGGTTGCTACGTGATGTTGCGAGATTGCGACGCGAAATAACGAGACAGCGACGCGGAACAACGAGATAGCGATGCGAAATATCTCGCAACTTCGCGTCGCAACCTCGCAACTTCGCGTCGCTCCCTCGCGACTTCGCGTCGCAACCTCGCCACGAAATTACGAGGTTGTGAGAAGGCCGCCATCGGACGCCATACCCGGTCTATATATTGCACCCCTTCACCCCTCCCCATATGTCTGAAAGGTATCGTCACATAAACTTTTTATTAAGTTGACAACTTACACCCGGATGTTTGAACCCATATGTAATCCGAAACTGATTTTGCTTTTTAGTTTCTGGCAGAGAAAACGATAAGTTACAGGTAGTTTTACTATATTTTTGAAAATAAATCTTACAATAGTATCGTCGAATGCCATGAAATATTTACATGCATATACGGGATCAAACTTTTGAAAGTCGTCGAACATACTGAGGGAAACGTATAGAAATATACAGTATGTAGCCTACAGTTTATAAAATTATTATTCAAAATTATCATCTTTTTTTACGAAATCATTACATATCATTCGTTACATACCTGCTCATGTTTCATTATATATGGTCAACCTGTAGAATAAAATAAACACTCGAGTATTAGCACACATTAAGTCCTTTCATAACGCCACCAGTTTCTCCGATTATTGCCAGTTTCATGAAGTGACTAGGGTTCGTTTTGATATCTACGCATGAATCATAGGAAAGACAAGAAAATAGATTATCGCCTATTTCTAATAATCGAATAAAGTGACGTAACCTCGATGAATAGTAATACAATTTGTATATAGAGCTCCTATACTTTAATACAGGTATTTATTTCTCAAGAATTTTTTAAAACTTATTTCAGCGCATAAACTATGGTGTATAATATGCAACACATGTACATGTATGTAATGAATTACATGTGAACAAGTAATGCAATATACATACTGTTTCATTACATCTATTACCTGGTGATAAATAATGCAATATCCAAACATGTTCATTAACATGTTTGGATATTGCATTGTGAATGTGTGAATGTATAATGCAATATCCACATAATGTTTTCATTAAAACGCATTACCTGTGAATAAATAATGTAATATCCAAATGTGTTTTAAATAAAAAAAAAAACATTACCTGTGAACAAATGAAGCAATGTCCATACCTTTGATCAAATGGCTGCGTACATTCCGGCACAACCATACAGCACTCACATGTATTATGTACATGTACAACTATATACATTATAGTGTGTCTTATCTTGTGTGTACAAATGCCCTACGTTCGTTATAAATATATTCAACCGTTTCATTGGTTGCTCCTCTTGTTGTGTGTATGTATGGGGTTGTGTGTATGTATTTTGTTCATACCCGCACTATAAAAATACCCGATCATCTGGTATGATGTATTTGATCAGACTTATTTATACCTCTGTGAATATTGTATCGTAATATGTTTGATGTTCAACCACAATATATTTATACTGTGATGTTCAAAACTGTAATCTGTTGTATGAAATATACTACGAGCGCTACTATAAGCAAACGAAAATTCGCAATTACAACGAACAACCCATGTGAACAAGATCATATGACGCCTCTTCACCAATAATATAGTAGTGAACTGAGAGAAAATACAATGCACGGTACACCATGATCCAGATAACGTACACTTTTACCAACACAGTATACATTTTATGCAGGCCTAATCATACGATACGATACGCATTATAACATACCTGTTACTCTATTGTTTCCTTGTATCGCCAAGATGCAATGACTACTGTACTATTTATTTATACACATGTAATATGCTGGTCTGTACATCAGCCTATACTGGCCACAGTTTGTTCTTTTCCTCGTGTTTCGCTGGTCCAGAATTCAGGATTTGGCAGACTTCCAAACATCACAAGAGGAGCTCTCGGGGAAGCGTTGTGTTTATTACATTGCTTGGGTAAAGATAGATAAAGATAGCAAACTTATTCAACTTGGCTTTTCCCAATTTGTGTTCGGCAGAAAACCACTTGCCATTGAAAGCCTTTGGATGGTAAAATACAACAATGTTTTCGTTTGAACGAGCATGATCAATGGTCGACATGGATCAAGGCTGCAATTAATGCACCCGCACACACTGACTATAATTTTTAAACATTTTCAAAGTACACGATAATCACAAACAAGTAAAGAGAGTGAAAAAAAACCGAAAGGAGTTTCATTGACGAGTTCGAGTTCAACCTTTATTGATCATAGAAATTACATTGAATTTGCATTACCATGTTCCTAATTAAGTTGTTTTAATTATAGTGATCCGAGAAAGATGGTGCTTGATGATGGCTATTCAGAACAGATAGCGAGCAAATGAACTTTGAAGAAAAAAACTGACTCATGAACCTCTGCTCTTGCCGCCATCTTGTGAGCAAAACAATGACAGAAAAGTCTGAAATACGGAAAAAGGTCTATTATACTTGTGTTTTCACCGGCATTGACCCTTAATAAATGTATTCCTTGAATCATCTTTTATTTGCAAATATTACGCAATGTAACACTATTATCGTGTTCCAATGTTGACAAGTACAATGAGATCCCGCATTGGCACCTTGTTTCATAGGTATGATTCCAAAGCTGGTGATGCTGGTTCGGTTAACTATTGACCTCAGTATGTACATGTTTCTACATGAGAAAGGTTTACCATCAACTATATGGGCTGATTATTGTACAGAAATATGTCATACTGGCAAAACTTGAGTGAACGTGTACGTGGAATTCTGATCAACAAACCGCACAGCACACGAGTGTGTATCGACTAAAGGATGTAATTTGCAAATTATGTCGTTTAATCCCGTGTGTCTGTGACATTGCCAAAGCACCTTAACAAGAGTATCACCTGGGTGAGAACATTGTTACCTCGCCGAGAGCTTCTCGTTTACAAGTTAGAGCTGTTGTATGACCAGACTTTTCTTGGTGGCATGGCGGAGACTGACAGACTCACGGATGTCGAGAAAGCAGACAGGGACAGCAATGTGGGGACTACAGAACCCGGTATGTAAACTGTCTTGGTAAGCATAAACAAACATGATAACGGCCGTGCATGATCCAATATGAGCATTCGTGATTAAGAACCGAATATACCCTACATATATACCCATTGGCATAATCACTGGGCCTGAATTAATCACGGAATATTTCATCATAATAGTTTAATTCATTTTCACGATCATGTATGTATATAGTAAGGCCTAAGGAAATTCACACTATTTGCTTCCAGTGTTAGATCCTGACTCTGGGTGTCACTGCTGTCCCAAGTGCTGTATCATCACCCTCAAATGCTTTTTCATCCTGCTCCTGGTCCCCGTCTTCCTGGTCGTCCTCGCTGTCGCTCTGGTACTCGGGCTGCTCATCCTACCCTGTAAGTAGTGCCATACTCTACAGTACAACCTATTCGCAAGTGATACACATACATTATCTTCCTTTATCATCACCTATTCCAAACTCTTGTAGATGAGAGAATGTATTGTGAAGTCACTACTCAGTCATACTGTATGTATGTATTTCATGACTTACTGGTATTTCTATATTATGCACGGTGATGATTTCACTTCATATATTGTTCATTTTGTTCAATCAGTTCAAGACAATGATGTTATATTAAATAATGACCAGTATGTAGCACTGTTCACCTCCATTCCCACAGTTATGTGCCTGTCGCCGTGCTGTGCTCCCTGTATTGTCGCCTCTGAGGAGTGTCTCGGCAATAGCGTCAAGCAGCCCATCCGTCTGATGCATTGGATCAGCCACAGTGACTCGGAACCTGACAAGGATGGAACGGCTGAAAACATCGATGGGAACGAAAAGGCCGACCTGGTAACCACGGAGAAAGATTCCAGTGGCTACGGAACTGATCAACACAAATAGTCAGATATGCCTGCAAGCTGTTTGCATTTCCACCTAGGTTTATTAAAACAAAACTTTGAACTTCATTTATCTTACAACAATTGATGAACAAGCATAAGCCTGTATCAATATCACTCATTGGTTCGGACCTTGGCGCAAGGGTGCCCATTAATGTGGGAGGAAACCAGAGAACGTGGTGAAAACCACTTCACTCCCCTGAAAGTAATCGTCCATTTATTAAATATATGTGTATGTGATTTGGTGTGTAATGCTTGTTTATCAGGGTATATTGTTATGTCAGTAATCGTTTAGTTTTTGTTCAATACAACAGCAACAAAAATAATAGTGGGTTGCAATGGTAGATTCTATAGTCTACCTTTTATCTGCGTATTTCGATATATATACACAATTAACATCACAAATGCTTTCGTCGTTAAAGGCATGACTAATCACGGTACATGAGTTGACCTATTTGACTTTATCAACGCTGCATTAATGCTGTATTGGATGTTCATAATCAAAATGGGGGCACATGCGGGTCTGGTCATATATCACGAGACTTGTCCTGTTTTGTTTGGGTAATGTGTGATTGTCCATGATACGTAAAATGAATTATGCCAGTGTATATATTTGTGCTTTGTTGTATACGGCGAAATAGTATTCTCACAATAAATTAATATATTTCACGATATAAGTGCTTTATGACTTTCACTCACTGGCACCAAAGTCAACAATCAATGGTAACAATGTGTGACACTGAAAATAGAGCCTGGTTATCGCTAGATGCAACATTTCTACCTTGATGAGACCTGTAACTGTAGTACAGGATGGAACAGAATCTTTGTGTCCAGGGAATAGGACTCGAGGGCGAGGAAACTGCCGGCACACACCACAGTAAGTGATCTCAACTCATCATTGGAATTTTACTTGAAAATTTGTATTGCTGTACATGTACCGTAAAACAATATGATTGGATGATTTATATACACCACAGAACCGCGGACACGGAGGGAGAAGTGTCAGAGATACGCCCTGGTTTCTCTCAAGGTGATATTCGTCCTGGTATTCCTGCCCATATTCCTCGTGATTGTCACGGCCTCAATCATGATCGGCATCCTTCTTTTACCAGGTATCAAAACTTAATCTGCAAGTCTTCTTAATCATAAAAATTTGGACTAATATTTGATAATTTATTTAAATTATATTATAGATGCTCTGCAGATATGTGTCGTTCTAGACTCACTGTGCACGTGGTATCTCAAAGTCATGAACATAATTGCATATAAATTTATTGTAACTTATTTCAGTAATATACCTGACTCCCTGGTGTCCCCCCGAGTGGGCCAGGAGTGGCGGCCCCTGGGCTGTCAACCAGTCGGGCCGCCTGATTCGCTGGCTGAGCCAGGACATCTCGAAGTCAGAGGGCGAGGGGGGCCACACCAGTGTACACGGTCAGCGATCCAGGCCCAGCAAACGAGACGACTGGAAGCGATTGCTCGGTGAAAGTCTGGAGATCGTTCCATACGGTGTGACCAATTCAGAACATTCAGGAGTGGAGGATAGCTTGTGACTTTGTTAATTACAATGGATAATAACATTATGTGACTTGATAATTCATAGTCGTACACATACGAAGGCGTGGAATATGCCAGAACGCAATCTCGTTAGTCATTGCAATGTCATTTCGTCGTTTTCACAACAAAATATACAATAGCCATATCGATGATCGCTATGCCTGTCATGTACCACAATGTGATTTCCTTCACGAACACACGTTCGCTGATGTCTCATCAACTCCGGCTGCATGTTTGTCCTTGTCAAACTAGTTTTGTTTTGAAATATAATGATCTAGTCACTTGCAGGATTGATAAAAATCATGATTTTGAAAAAATATGGAAAACAAATCATGATTCTTTTCGATTTAAAAATATTTAAATCGACACCTATCTCAGACCATGAATCAATGAGAAGTAATAATAAAAAAATAAAAATTGGATTTTTTATTATCTCGAAACACCAAATTGGTAGATAAAGGTACAATTATTTGCTTGGGGCCAGAGTAAATAAAACATAATCCACTTTTTATTATTTCAGGTCAATTTAGCTCGTTCGTATTACACAAATGATGGATACAACAGGAATTTTGCACGATATTTTTACACGAATTACCTTCAAATTTCAATAAATTTATCTTTTCTCCCAAGAAGACTTTGGGTTTCAGCGATAAAAATCTTGGATTTCTTCGATTACATCGAAATATTTGCTATATGAATCAACCATGATTTAAATCAAATCATTTAAGTCAAAACAAACCTGATCACTTGAGATAATGACTCCAACGAGTGATACCCAAAATTGTTGTATGAAAGATAAGTTGTAGAACATTTGACCAACAAAATTCGATCATCATCGTTCACGTTTCCCGTTTTCAATCAAATCCTAAATATATTATGGTAATTATTAAAAGTCAACCTACACGAACTCTGCCCCTGGCATTACCTACTAATTCACTAAATGCCGTTCAGACAAACCCTCGAAGACTGACATAATACTATGAAAAGGTTTTGATTGATGAAGAAACATATTTTGATTTAATTGCATGCAATAATTAGATTTTTGTACCATTGCTGTAAATCGAGCAGATATCGTGTCATGATTCGGTTCAGTAATAAATTAAGTGAGGGACATGATATACTCCAAAGAGGGTATTTTTATGAACGCTATGACTGAAGACATTAGAGACAACCCGTGTATCTACCACACATGTTGCCCTGTGCGTCATGTGCAGTTTGTTCACCTTACCACCATTGTGTGATGTAAAGGATTCATGCTCATTCATCAACAAAAGTACTGATCACAAAGCAATATAATACCATAGTATGTCATTGTAATATATTCTTTTTTTACACCTTGATGTCATGTTAAATAATACAGTATGACTAGAACTCCGCTCAGGAAACAGCGAGCGGAATATATCGAAATCGGAGAAGAATCACATGAAGACGGTAAGCCAAGAACAAAATCAGAGATACAAATGACTTCGCTTTTCTACATGTAATTTTAATACTCAAGCCCATCTCCCAATCGTGGTTCATGTAGCCTATTTCTATGTATTCATATTAGGGCAATTAGTGTCATGAATAATGACTCCATTTATTGCAAGAATGACTTAATTATTGGTGCATGTATTTGCAGAGCCGAGTCCCGATGTAGAGGAGCGTTGTGAGCGCTGTTGTAAGCACGCCCCCCGTGTCCTAGGCGTGATGATCCTCGTCCCGCTCTTCCTCGTCTTCCTGGCGACCACAATCGTCATCGCAGTTGTCACACTGCCTTGTAAGATCTACTAAATACCGTCAAAATACGTCCAAATGTCTCTGGTCTGCGCAAACACATAACGAAAAGTGTTAATAGGTCAGAAATATTATATACCTTCCACCTCTGGGTTTATGTTTCAGTGATGTGTATATTCCCTTGCTGTTACCCGTGTATCGTGGCGCTCCAGAAGGTGTTCACATGGTTCACCCAGGAGACATTCGGGTTGCTAAGGCGGGTTTGCTGTGGTTACGAGGCAGCAGCAGACGACAAACACGCCGACGAAGCAGACGACAGTGGCGTGGACAGCGAGGAGGAAACGGAGCTCAAACAGTCGTTCTTAAGAACAAGTTCTTATGGAACTACATGACGATAATTAACCGAATGCTTTTGTTATTCCATCTGTTTATTGCATTGCGTGTGTGCCTCTAATGGAAGCTAGAAATCTGTGAAGTATGTGTTTGAATTTGTAATAAAAGGCTAGGAACCTAAACGTTGCCTATATGATATATATATATTTTTTTTGGCCGGACGTTAATTAAAAACATCTTTCAGTTCGAGAATAAACACGATATTTTAGACATTCGAGTAAAACTTTGAAGTCATATCTTGATGTAAATTGTAGAGCCAGGAAATTTGCAAAAACGTAATGTTCATCATATATTTTTTCATAAATAAATCATCTTTGGGGTAGATATCGCCACATCGTGAAGCAGTAATGACATGAACCTAAGAAATGTATTTTCATTCTATTTCCCCTTTTATCTCAATTATGCGTTCAATTATAAATGGAATACAATGAACGTACACAACCATTTGTCTGTTGACAATGTCCAATATAAATGATTAAGAGTGCACCAGATGTTCTGAACTGTTTCAATGTTTTAGTTTCAAAATTTCGGTGACAGGCACCGGAAAAGGATGTCCATGGCATCGAAAGATTACAAATGGCTTGACAAATTAAAAAAAGGAAAAAAAAATATTCAGGACAGGAAAAACAAATAGTTTGTAAAGTTGAAGTTATAAAACTATACGTACAACATGACTGAATCGTCGCCTATTTGGAGTCCGCCGTCGACGCATCTCGAGTCGCCGCCTTATCAGACACAGCACGATGAGGCGTCCTCGGACACAGCTGACGAGTCCATTGACTACCTTCCTGAAGGTGTGTGGGACCATTGTTGGTGGTGACGGGTGCTGAGTCAAACTGGTGCACTCACAAGAGATGGTGATATGCCTATATGCAATGGGTGGCTGTTTTTCGTGAGCAGTCGAATATTTATTCAAGGGAAAAATGCCAAAACCGTCTAAAGAATTAGACAAGAAAGGAGACAAAAATGTCGAGGAGGGTGAATATATGTTTACTTATAATGATAATAATAATGCGCAAAATTGTTGAGTTGTGATTTTCAGCACATGTTCATGGAGAATGTGATTGCAATTGCAGAAGCGGAGTGTTGTCCGTGTACACGGGACAACTTCGGTGAAATAATGCTCAGAAGTTACGCCCTGCTGGCCATCCCTGTACTAGTGGCAATATCGCTGGCGTTCTTCGTCCTGTGGCTCGTCTTTCTGCCAAGTAAGTATCACGATATATAGGCTATCTACAAAGATGGAGATACAAAATAAGACAATGGTAGCCAATTTAACCGAGATTAATGATCAGTGACCATATTTTGATTTTTTTACATCGTTTTTGTGAATTTGCGAGGCTAAATGGTATGGTATTATAACTTGGCATAGATCTACTTCACTTGGGAGTCAAAAGGCAATGTTCTACCAAATTTCCAACTCCTGTATTATTATATTTTGGACCAGAAGATACATTGGGGTATATTATCAGATTATATACACGCCCATGCTGATCTGAAAAGCTCTACAAAAGGAGACAGCACAAAACTATGTGCGGACCCAGAAATTCTATGGTGGGGGTAAAATTAGCATTGGGTAGATTGCCAACTTTTTATTTTTGGAGTCATGAGTATGTACGTCAATTATAATATGTACGATATCATTTATGGCATTGTAAAAACATCCACCAAAAACGGCGTACGATCTACAGGCCTATACTCAATGGCGTGATAGTAGTCTCACGATATTTCAACTGCTAAAACTGATCCATCAATACACCTAGCATTCTGATTATAATATTATGCACATGTCACTGGGATTTTTCTTCGTTTAATATCAATTATATTTCAGTCGCGGCGTTCTGTCCGTGCTGCGAGATTTTCACGAAGGCGGTGAACAAGGCGTGGAAGTTTTTCTCGGAGGTGCCAGTGCACATCACGGACTGGGTGTGTCGGGCGGGGGCAGAGAAGGTCCGGCGGGAGTATGACGAGGAGCTGGGTCGGGTCACGGAGGCCGGCGACACCGCGGACCGCGACGGCGACACGGCCACCACGATCACCAACTACGGCGCCACTGACGACAAGGTCCAGACAGAGTTCGAGGTCGAAGCCGAGAAAAACACTGACGCCGCCGAGCCTAAAACCGACAAGGACACCGCTAGGTTGATTATCGAATAATAATCGATCTTCACATTTCTATCACTATCTTGCTTCACTTTAATTGGCAAACCGTCGTCGCTTGATGGTTGTCTCTTTGCCTAAATCTGCAGACAGTGTTATATAATATAAATAATTTCACATTGATTGTTATTATGCTAAAGCAAAATATGTCTGTACATGTATGTATGAACAATTGTTGATGTTGATCGTTGGTGTACATTCTGTGTTCTCAACAAATAAATTGTCCCTCTTTTATCATTGATATCATTGTTCTCTCAAGACATTGTTCAGCCGCCTTTATAACAGCATATGTCACATGCATGGCTCTGTATACCTTCTAATCATTGGGGCTTCATGCACAAACCTCTGGGGCAAATGTGTGCAGATAATTACTTTGAAGAAAGAGAAATCCGATGCACGGAATATATGCGAATAGAACACAGTTACTGCATGGAGAGAACGGGTTCTTTGTAATGCAGTTTCTGTTTTCCAATGGCAACTGGGTGGTCCGAAAGCAAAAGATTAGATAAATGTGTACTCAACACAGTCATATGGGTATTAGGAATATACTAGTGGTGTACACTAGTGAATTTGATCTACGAAGACATTAGAAGAATGAAACTGTTTGAACGGTGACTACACATACGGAAGCAAGATGGCAGCTGCCCACGACAGTTCAACAACTCCGGAACCCGTGAAACCCATCAGTGAGAAGACTGCCACAAAACAAGAGAAACAACATCTCATCGGTAAAATCATGTCTATGAAGTCACACAAGTCTCGTCACAGGTACTAATTAAGGTTCGTGACATCAATAGTTAATGAAAATGTGATTTGCCTTCGTGTCAGTTGAAGACAAGCAGAAATGCTGTCCACACGTGTACCTGGTGGTGTTCAAGTGTGTGATGGTGCTGTTTGTGATCCCGGCACTGATCGTGGCTTCCATCCTTCTCTGGCTTGTATGGCTCATCCTGCTCCCAAGTATGAGATAATTTACAATGCAACAATGAATTATGGCACTAGTTAAGACTAGAGTACAAAGTTTTATAGTTTCAAGGTGGCATATTCGGTTCAGAAGTTATTGCATGACATGTGAATTGTGTTTGGAGTCTCCACTGTATAGTATCATTCCATACACCTTAACATCTTTGTTCCCGCAGCAACGGTGTTTTGTCCCTGTTGTGACCTGTGTGCGGCCGTGGTCAAGTTTCTGTGGAAGATCCTGTCCAAGATCCCGGTGTACCTGATGGACTGGGTCTGTGGCCGCGAGCGGGACGACGACCGCTACCAGATCGCCAGGAAACGGCGCCGCAAGTTCCGCAGTCACAAGCGCCACAAGTCGTACAACACCATGGAAACCCAGACGGAGATGACACCGCTCGAGGACGGGCCCGACGGAGACCGGATCTCTGCAGAGAAGAGCGGTGATTTGATTCAGCGGACTGACAGCGACGGTGTGTACGGTGGGATGCCACGCGAGGACTTCGAGGTGGACCTGCTAGTTAGCGCCAAGGAGAAGGAGCTGGATGCCGTCCACGGACAGGGACCGCCCTACGGGGATCTGGGACCTTTGGTAGAAGAGGAGGAGGCAGAGGAGGACCTCATGTACCTCGAGTAGCTAGGCCCTTAATTGATCCCTCTAAAAGAGGCCCTGATACTCGTGGACCGGAGTGCATGGACCATTTTGCTGCAAAGTACACGCATCGTTTGCTAATATTCTGCAGCTTTCTGCCACTGTCCTCCATATCATCTTTGAATGTTGAACATTTACATATGACAATGTATATAAACAATGACGTATACATGTATCTTACATGCACGTTTATTGACAATATAAGTTATTGGTCTATACTGTTCTGATGTATTATGATGGCGTGGGTATGGAACGGCATGTGTCTCAAATCCAATTCCATGTTTTGCGTGTTCTAAAATAGCAGTCGTACAATCCAAAAAGATGGTATGAAGAGTAATTATGTTTCCTAATATGTTCAAAGTACATCTACGGTTCTTCCGATATACATCACCATGCGAGAATCAGCTAAAAATCAGGTTGATGTATATAATACACATATGGTGTCAGAATAGATGTAGAAAAAAATAGCCTAGGGCTAAGATAAGTTAATGCTAAGATAAGTTAATACCGTACAATTTTGGTTTTAGGCATTGCATGTGACATATGCCTTTGATATTTACCAATTAATGTCATCTTTGTGAACGTCAATGTCACCATTAGGTATGCTGCATATAACTTTATGTTCACAATACAAACATATAAGCTCTATCAACAGGTATTTCGTCTGTAGAGGCCAATGTACACATGTCAGGTCAGGCAAGATTTTGACATTTGTATTTCAAGGTCGTTTAAGGTCAAGTTCAAGGTCACCAAAAGATGACCATATATTAATGATTTCTTATAAGCTAACATGTATACACGATCCCAATCTGTATGTGCAAGTGTTTGAGCCTCAGAGCCCACTTTACAGATTTCACGCCAGACATTTAGCACTCAAGGTCATTCCAGGCCAAGCTCAAGGTCATCATTAGTTGTTCCATACACGACTTCATAATGCACACTTAAGCTCTATGTACAAGCATTTCATCTGTAGAGGCAAATTTGAGCATTTTTTCTACCCAAAAATGGCTGTTTCGACCTTTCAAGGTCGTCAAAGGTCAAATTCAAGGTCACCTCACAAATCGCCATGTATAATTTCGAATTTGAAAGTGTCAAAAACGTATCTGAGCTCTATCATCAAGCCTTCCATGAGTACAGCCGGGCAGCTCCCATTGCGAAGAATAAGTCCCAAAAAAAATTTCAAAGGGTGAAAAAATATTTTGCCTAAAAATGGCCCACAATGGATAGTAATGCGATTTGGGGAAAAAAAACATTTTTTCGCCGACCCGTCAAAAATTAAAAATGGCCGCCACACGAAGACTGGCGATTCAAGGGTAACGAAACTTATACACGTCACATATGTACATGTACATAAGAAGAATCTTTTGAAACAAGAATATTAAAAACTGATTAGACAGTTTTTGATAAAATAGATGCCAAAGTTCAAAATTGAACGTTTTTCGACGGAAATGGTCGTCTTTTTGGGAAATAATTTAAAATATTTTTTTTTTTTTAAATACCTCCTTCTTGAATTATTTTGAGGTATCTTTTCTCAAATTTTCAGGAGAGTTAGCCGTAAAATTCCAGAGGTGCATAGGAGCTCATTTTTTGACAAAATAGCCCAGGTAGTCTTCAGGCTTCAAGCTCTATCTTCAGGCGTTCTATGAGTACAGTGGTCGAAGCTCCCATTACGAACGAAAAAAGTGCCGAAAAAGTTGGCCCAAAATTATTTTCAAAGGGTAAAAAATTTTCTTGCCTAGAAATGGCCCCAAATGGATAGTAATGCGATTTAAAGGAAAAAAATTACCAACCCGTCAAAAATTCAAAATGGCCACCATGCGCAGACAAGGGCAACTAAACTTATACACATCACGGAAGGAATATTTTGAATGATAAATCTCAAAACTGTCTGAACAGCCAAATATACCCCTGAGAATATTTTCAGGTATTTTTGTGCAAAACTGTAGAAAGATTCGACCCTAAATTTTAAAGATAAAAATGTGGACGGACGACGGACACCGGACGACGGACGGATGCCGGACGCAACGCCAGGTCAATAGGCTATCGCACCAAAGGTCAGGTAAGCTAAAAAGGAGAAAAGTTGATGAAACGTTTGCTCTTGATCTCTAAGTTTTATGGAGTAAAATGTGGACATGAGATTGGTATTTTGCTCGATTTTGAGTCATTGAGTCATATAAAATGGTATCTTGAAAATGTTCCTGAAAATATCTTGTCTAGATCGAAATCGCAGCATATTTCTTTCCCAATATAGGCCTATGGAAAATTCAGGAATTTTAGTATACTCAAATTCTTATAATCCCAGTATGGCTCGACATGGACTGCTGTGGAGACTTTCCAAAAACAGAAAATTCACTTGTCATTTCACTTGAAACTTTACTTGTTAATTGACTTGAGATAAAGACACTATATTTGTCAGTTTTGATTAATACTATTCATGTCATGTATATTGGTATTTATTTGTTTTCTTTGTATTGCTCTTGTGTGATCTAATTGATCACACTGGTACCGGTGTCAGTATATTTCAATATACCTACTTATTTATTTTATTGTTTAAATTTATTTATTGAGGTGGTCAGAAATTATGTATTTATAAATTTACTTAAATGTGTAGAATGTATTTATTAATCTGTACCGTCGATACATTTTTCCGACTGCCCTGCATATATGCCACTATAGCATATTGGTGAATATCAGCGAATTTATGAAAATTTCAGAAAATTTAGGTAATTTTTCTTAATCTGGATTTATATGGATGCCAGGCCTGTAGAGGGAAACTTAGCATGACAACACCCCCCCCCCCTCCCTCACAACTATCATATTTTTTGTTTCAAAAACATGCATAGCGGTTCGTTGACAAATAAGCAAAATTTCAGAGAATTCCATTCACGCGTTTTCATTAGGCCTAAATATTGATTTTAGTGAAAATGGCCGAATTTTACCCATTTTGCCGGTATTTTGGTGTAAATTACCCATAATTACAAACAAAAAGAATACTTCATCGCAATTTTCTGCTTTCGAATACACAATATCATGATGATGATTGTTTAAAAGTCTGAAAATCATCAAACGGATTTCCAATTTTAGCCTCTTAGCTTCGGTCCAAAGATAGCGAACATCCTATTAATTTCTCTTTCTAAACTTTGGGAATGTCTCAATTATTAGAAAACTAGGAAAACCGGTAATAATTTATTTATACCGGGAAATAACATCAAAAGCGGGAAAGAACTATTAAAACCAGGCAGGGAAAAATCTACTCCAATTCCCGACTATCCAGGAGATACCAGGAAGCTACCCCAGGACATTAAAAATGATCTGGCTTCTCGGGCCCTTGAGTGGGCCCCAGACCCCACGCCGCATAGGGGAAGAGGGGGCAAAGCGGGCCACCCCCTGTAATTGACCTATCGCCAAACCAGTTTGTCCGAGTATTTTTACGCGATTCACGACGCATTCTGCAAAACGTTATTATTGGCCAAAGAGAAGTTTGCCAACGTAATTTGTGAAACTCGGAGGGCTTTGGCGATAGGTCAATTACGTCATTGTCATGGATGGGGTTGCTTAGTGACGTCAGTCATATGCGCCGATGAAAGTTCAACAAAAAAGTACACCGTTTTGGTGAAAGCGGCCAATCGTCTACTGTTTTTTCATAAATCAACAAAATGACATGGTTTCGGTACAAGAAACAATGTAATTATCAACGATAGGTAGAAGTTTATTTCAATAGCAATGTAAAGATATATAATATGATTTTATAGCAGGTTTTGTGAAGATAATAAGTGTGGATTTTGTTTTTCGTTCTAGGACATCAATAAAGACATATATGGTGATGGAACTAGTTCTATATTGTGTTGGACAAAGTGGGTCCCGGCAAAGTGGCCCACTTTGCCCCCTCTCTATTCCACGGCCCACTTTGCCCCCTCTCTATTCCACCAGATTGTATGGGCTGTGTGTGTGTACTGACGATTGTGTTGTGAATAAATATTCAAATGAATACAATTCATAGTTCCGATGATACATAAGCCCCGCCCACTTCCATATTTACTACCCAATCAAAAGACGTCAAAAAACGCGCCAAAACGTAAAAGTCCCACAAACAAAACCGGCGTGTTTAACAGCCCAACCTCTTGAGTGAAGTGGGATGATAGTGTACTTCTGATGCACTTACGGCCAAGTAAAGCCAAATAAGTTAAAAATTTAAGCTTACAATATATTCTCCATCCCCTTATGAGTATAGACATGTGAAATATGGTGTATTATTTTACAAAACGATTGTGTAAACAGAAGCAAGCAAAAGTTACATTATTCCCGTCTTGCTCAAGCAAAAGCACATATGGTATGTTTGTGGGACTTTTCCTGCGGTTGCCAAGGGGCGTGGCCTGTTGGGATGTCGTCGGAACTATGAATTATTGTTCACACTCCTACAGACACATCGCACACACATACATACAGTTATGTTATACAATTGCGCATGTGATAGATATAGACGTGGAATCAATACCCAGTATTAAGTATTCCGAGCAAACAAAACAAGGTCCGTTATCCAATAATGATGTTGTAGGCCTAATAATTATCAGATTATGGTTTTTAAACGTTACAAACGTGCGCGGACCAGGGTCCATGGCGCTTAGTCTGTAGAGAATCTGTGCAGTGTTATGATGCAAGTCTCTCGTCGGATCGTCAAAGGAAGAAAATAACAAAGTAAAAGATGTCTCACAGTATGGATGCATCATATAACGTGCCTTACACTGAAATCCGGAAGAGGACTGGACTTAATATGGACAGTACAGTAAACTGGCAAATGAGCTCACGAGGCATGTACTTCATACACAGGTGGAGCTGTCACATGCCACAACTGTGACCTGTAACAATAACCAGTTACCTTTGAACCCCATGTTAATGCGTAGGTCTCATCGCAATATGACTGTAGTTATAGTTGATACGATATCATTCTCATATAGTCCATGGGACTATCCTTAGGGTGAAATGCCGAGAGGGACATGCTAATTGCCTTTTGCTAATTGCTCATTGTTAGAAACCTAAAAGAGCGAGTTTCCGTTAAACGCTAAATGCTCATTTTCTGTTGCAAAATGAATATAAACCATCACCAGAATATAGTTTTCAAGGAAATTGACACACTTGTGGTCATAATATGTTCTTATAATGATGACACCACAAGTTTATGAGAAAACGTGTGTTAGTGTTTTCTTGTGTGTTTGTGCAAACACTTCTGCAGAATAAGGAACACACAATTACCGACAAGCAATCAGTAATGACATAAATCCACTGTCTTATGGTTTTCTGACAAAAAAAAACAATCAGCAAAAACAATTAGCTTACGAGTGCTCCCAGCTAGGTCTATTCATTTCATTAAGGTATATACCAGCAAATTTCGTTAGTCTAATCAGATCGATATCTAGACAGTTACCCATTCAAATTGGTCTCAAATAAACTATTGGTTGGACTCTTTTCATTTCATTTCACTAATTAACCGTCTCACTCCAACTTATGAGGCATATTTCAACGTAGGTCTACCATTCATGAACTTTGACTGCTATTTTATCAGAATATTTATTCGTGGCACGGAAACGGGTCCCTCGGCCCACCTGGTACACCTACATGGCCCACTTTGCCTCATCCTGGGGGCCAAGTGGGCCATGCTGAACTTTTTTTTTTGCATCGTTTGCAATTTTTAATGGAGTGTTTCTTTGTCAATGTTTTGGTCGTTTTTCAGAATAGCACAATCTCCTCATATGATCACAACGCTGGAAAGATTGCTAAAAAATATAGGTGTAGGATTTGGCCTCAAAGTGAGTTAGGTGGCCCCTGCTTTGCACCCTCTTCTCCTAATGTTGGACCCCCTCTTTTCAAATTCCTGGATCCGCCCTAAACCCAGGTGCCCCACTCATCGAGCGCTTCGCCCCTGCCAGAAAAAAATCTACCCGGGAAAATCTACTCTGGACAACTCCCGGCTCCATCGGATCATAACGAGTGCACATCGTTGTTGATGAACTAGTCACGTGACTAGTTTGTCATCCACCCCATATTATCGCCCATGTTGTTTTGATTGATGTAATTCCTGTTTCACACCAGGATTTCCAAATTTACCTGTTCACGAGCTGTCGAGCTCGGTTTCGAATGTGCTGTCAGGCTAATCAGTGGGTAATAGATTTCTAGACTGGTTTGTGGTTCACGAGTTCCATTGGTTTTATTGCTAAAATTCTAGTGAAAAGAAGACAACATAGCTTACGAGTAACCTACAGTTGTACTCTACGAGTATAGTACCGTACAGTTACCGAATACGATTTGTAACAATACGTGTCGTATGCCTGGGCCTACACATTATTTCCTGTTTTGCGTATTTAAACTATTTATGGTCACTTGCTAGATCTAGATCTACATTAACCTGTGTAAGGCTTGGCAAAGCCAAAGGGAAATAAACAATTCAATGCATGATTCAATGGGAAGGATACCATATATAGGAAACATTTCATAGTGTTCATTCACCCAAGTTGGCAACAATGTGGCCCTATAAATGACGGTGTATCAATTATGACAATATAAGCTAAAACAAAATTCAGTCATGGTGATGGTGATGGTGATGGTAGTCATCTGCATGGTTTTCTGCAATAAAAAACTAACTGTGAAAAATTAGCCCAAGGGCTAAGATAGGTTACCGGATATTTTTGGTTGAAGCACGACAGGTGAGATATGACGTTCAGATTAACCATTCGAGGTCATTTTCGTGAACTTCAATGTCACCATCAAGTGTGCAGCATATACCTTGTTTATGTTCAAAATACAAATACAAGGTCTATCTACAAGTATTGTGTCTTAGACAAAATTTACACATTTCAATATTGTTTTCAAAGGGTGAACATTTCTTTTTACCTCGAAATGACCCAAAATCGATAGTAATGCGATTTGGGGCAAAAGAAATTTTTTCGCCGACCCGTCAAAAGTTCAAAATGGCCGTTACACAGAGACCGGCAATTCCAGGGCAACGAAACTTGTACACATATGGAGGTACATAAGGGGAATATTTTGAAATAAAAATCTCAAAACTGATCAGACCGTTTTCGAGAAAAGACAGACACGGTGCAAATTTTCGACCCAAAAATGGTTGTTTTGACCTTTCAAGGTCATCCGAGGTCAAATTCAAGGTCACCACACAAGTCACCATATATGACTCCCTATTTGAATGTGCCAATTTCCAAGCTTTATCTTCAGGTGTTCTGAAGTACAGTTCTGGCAGCTCCCATTATGAAGGAAAAAAGTGCCGAAAATAATTCAAGTCCAAAATTTTTTTCAAAGGGTGAAAAAATTTGTTTGACATAGAAATGACCCAAGAAGCTCTTTGGGGCAAAAAACAAATTTTCACCGACCCATAAAAGATTCAATATGGCGCCATACGGAGAACGGCGATTCAAGGGCAACAAAACTTGTACACATCATATACTAGTAGGTACATAACGGCAATATTTTTAAGCAAAAATCTTAAAACTGATCAGACAGTTTTTGAGAAAATGGCCGCCAAAGTCCAAAATTGGTGATTTTTCGCCAAAAATCACTTGAAAAATGGCCGCCATTTTGGGAAAAATGCGAAAAACTAAAAAAATAAGCCCTTTTTGAAATATTGTTAGGCATTTTTGTGCAAATTTCCAGAAAAATCCGTCTGTATACATGGTATACTTAAAGGTAAAAATGTCCGATGACCATAGGTCCGGTAACCTGAAAACTGCTTATTGACGGCTATTCAGAATGACATATCTTCTTCAAAATACGTGTATATCACTTAATTTAAAGCAGGATATAATATGGTGGGTTTTTCCTTACTGGTGGATCCGCAAAATGAATCACTCACCTTAACTGAATATTGTTGTAGCTTATAAATAACAGTGTATTACTCATATTGTTGCCAACTTGGTGTATGTATGACCACAATGAAATGTTTCCCCTTCCTTGCCCTTGAATGTTAAAAATTCCTCGTTGCCGTCTCAGCAACACTGAGGAACCATGTACAATCATTGCCAAAACAAAGAAAACCATCTCGGGGGGGGGGGTCGATAAAATTGTCACTTTCATTCTATATGGCACTGAAAGCTGGCATCTTGACAGTTCTGCTATCTGAACTCTGTGGCAAGGAATAGCCAAATTCAATGGAACATATCATCGAATACAATGGAATAGTAATACTATAATTTTTGTTACAGGAATCTGAATGACTGTTCTCTCCGAGGCTTGAAAAATTCTGAACAACACATCATCGTCAATCGTCATCCACATAAAAAAATGCAATGTAGCTTCATGGTAATAGGCCTACATGAGGCGCTGAACGGTTGATAATGGAATACATCTGAGGTTGATGTCTTATCCTGTTTACATCTACAACTGATTGAGTTCAATTGACGTAGATATGTAAAAGTTACAAACAGACATGTGACAATGCAACAGAACGGCCTTCACATGAAGTATCATTATGGGATGGATGACTATCAGCATGGGCCGTGGGTCAAGGAGAAGCTCATGGGCAAAGGGGCTTTCGGATCTGTGGTCTTGTGGAAAAATGAGGTAAAGCTTTCAGAATAACTGCATTGCATGAAACTTGATGGATGAGAATTTTTTGTGATTAAGACTAGACCCAACTAGATCTATACAGCTAATTCAATAGGATGATAATATTAAACACAATATAAATTGGTTCATGTAACATAAATATCATGTGCACTTCTGTTTACTCATTTCCCATCATTTATGAAATTACCAGGAAACTGACCAGATGGTGTGTGTCAAGGAATGTCACTGTATGGAGCTGTCTGATCGTCAGAAGTCGCAGTGGAAGAAGGAATGTAGCATCATGTTGAAGTTGAAGCACCCTAATGTGGTGCGAGGTATGCTAACTCCACCAGAGCTAGAGTCCGGCTCCCCAGATATTCCAGTCCTGGCGCTTGAATATTGCAAGGGTGGAGACCTCAGGAAAGTAAGTTATTGTGGTACTGGTACTGACTCGGACCAGTACCGGTACTCTTAGTACTCTTACAGCATTTCATGTGTCGATTATATATATACTAGAATCACATACTGAGATAATATGACTGAAACACAGTTTGATTCAAAAGTTAAAATTTGATTCTTTAGGTACATAGTAATCAATATAATATGCAATTTTATTGTTATTGTAGGTACTAAACCGACCAGAGAACTGTTGTGGCCTTCGAGAACTTCAGGTGCGGGCAATAGCTCGGGACATCAGTCTTGCTGTAGAGTACTTACACGGGAAGCATATAGTCCACAGAGACCTCAAACCTGAAAACATCGTCATGAAACCTCTCTCCAATAACAAGGTATAGCGTGCCGTCTTTTAAAAAATAATTGTTACATGTACATGGATGTAGGCATGCATAGTTTGTTATTTTTGGTTTCAGTATCAGTACAAACTGATTGATCTTGGTTATGCCAAAGACATAAGTGCTGGGAGTATATGCAAATCATTCGTGGGAACAGAGCAATATCTCGTGAGTGTCTATTTTTGATATCCCATGTGAATACATTCAATTCCTAATGTATGTACATCCTATTGTCATAGTGTTTTTCTCATTGTCTAGTTGTGGACAACAGAAATATAGCTCATTCACTTTTTGTATTCACTGGATACATGTATATTGACATCTCTCTGTGGCAGGCTCCTGAGCTGTTTGTCAGTGCGTCTTACCCTGGACAACACTACAACTGTAATGTGGACTACTGGTGTCTGGGAACAACAGTCTTTGAGTGCATAGTTGGGTTCCGTCCATTCTTCCATGGCATTCCTGCTGTTCAATGGTGAGTCAAATTCAAGTAACTAATACTATCAGGTGTTTGTTGGAAAAGCAACGTTTAGAATCACAAGATTGACTGTAACTTTCAAGCGTATATTGCATCGTTTTGGCAGGTTGCGTCATGTCGCAGAAAAGAGACCAGAACAGATATGTGGAATCCTCAACATTGATGGAGATGTAGTCTTTTCAGAAACCATTCCACTGCCAAATTCTCTTTGTCGGTCAGTACCTTGACTTTTCGTGTCAAGCGACATCTCATAATGAGCTCTTGTATCATTTTTCTCTGCACAAAATCACATGAAGCCCAGCATCTGAGAGGCAAGGATTGTTACAGGCACTCCCAGCAGCAGTTTGAGCACTGGTTGCGGCTGATGTTGATGTACCATCCAGAGCACCGGGGCGGCGGAGTCACGGCAGATGGACGTCCTGGCTGCTTCCAGCTGCTGGAGACCATCTTGAAAGGCCAGGTCAGTACTAGATTGGTAGATCTTTGTGAGTCAGATAGATGTTCAGTGTGTGGTTTGGTGTTTGTGTGTCACTATACCATGGAAGAAGCATGCATGACCTGCATGTAAATTTTCCCTGTAAAAACATTGGGTCTAATGGAACTTAGATCTCTATTATACACATCTTGAGATATCTGATTAATTCATACCTGCATCTTTTTTTTAGGATTCCCACATCCTATCTTATAGTAGTTTGGTTAAGGACCTGTCTGCCCAAAACATCTGAGCCATCAATCATGCACAGCTGCAGGTCCATAACCAATGTGTTATGACTTTCTGTCAATACCAGGTGATGAACTTATACAGCGTGCTGACGAACCAGGTGTTTTCGTACCCAGTGGATGCCACAACACAGATACTGGACGTGATGCAGACCATTCAGAAGGATACACGTCTGCCCGTACAGGAGCAGGAGATACTTCAGGAGTCTGGGGCCGTGCTAACCGAGGAGAAACTGGCGATCCACTGCTGTGGCCATGTGGTATGTATCTCATGCAGCGTCTGTCAGTCAATAGTTATGCTGTATGTCAATCGCTCTGCAATTACACTTGCGTCTCAGGAATCTATTCGCATTTTAGTTGAGTGATTACTTTTCACTTGACAGGAGGAGGAGAACCTGTTCTTTCTGTTCCCGCAGACAAGCGTACAGTTCACTTACCAGAAACGTCCACAGCCGGAGCTTGTACAGTTCCTCGTGTCACAGTCTCGTAACAGATCTGTGCCTTATGATGTCAGTACTAGTATTACAACATTATCACATGTATCGGTGAATAAGCCTGAATTATTTTCATTTTAGGAAGTTTGATTTGCAGATACTGAAGCGAGCTTACAGTCATTGTGTGCACTATATCATCATGCAAAATGGGGATTACACCAAGTTGCAACAGGCTCAGAAAGCCATCAAGTAAGATCAGTTCAATTGTTATTTCTCATTTAAATATATTTCATAAGAAGGTTGATTTCCGAAGTGGATACAAATAACAAAGGCATACAATGTCATCCTGTGTGGAAGATATTTCCAACTGTGTCCGTCAATTTCAGTTTGCACCTGATGCGCAAGAAAACTGATCTTGCTAAGGCTAAGAAGGATATGATGGCAATGGTGATAGACCTCCAGGCGCGGGTCAACTTCTTCAAACAGAGGTTTGTAACAGTACAAGTTTTGTAACAGTACAAGTTTTGTAACAGTACAAGTAACAGTACAAGTGAGATCTTCCATGAGGAACATCGAAAGTGCAGAATTTTCACTTGACTGACACTTTATCTGCTTGTAAATGATGCAGTTTTCTCGGCAATAACTTCCTTTTCTTGCAGCATCCAAATGGATCTTGAGAGACTTGAAAGTCAAAGAAATTCTGGGATTCGTAAGTTACCATACACGGTTATAATGTACAGTTTTATTCGACAGGTAGCAAACTTATGGAGAATAGCACATCAGTTTGCCACTTGATATCACATTTATGAATTGAGATTAAGGAAAATATGTTTTTAGGTTTAATGGAACTAATGTGAAATGACAATGAATGTGTTTTCCTGTTCATCGCCTACTCCCGAACTATAATAAGCAATGAAATAATGGTTTTGCACATGTGATACACGGGTTCAATATGGTACAATGTAGTATGCGTAACGTACCTGGCCCTGTTCATGTCACAGTGTTCCATGTGATACAATAGATGAAATGTTTTAAGGTGCTTGGAATCTTCTCTTTATTTGTGTTTCATGTACATTTTCAGATTCCCAAAAAATGGTGAATTTGTGGAATAAGACTTCTGAGATAGTGTCAGGCTTTTCACAATTGGTGAGTCTATGTGAGGTTGCATCGAAAGAAAAGTGAAGTTCTTCATGAAATGTTATGTTGACAGCTTTGGTATTCTTAAATTGCTAGGCACACGATGCACACGAGCTCAACAAGGAGAGTGAAAGACTGGATATGGTCATCTTGGATAACAACAAAGCGCCACAGAATAGAGCCAGGAATGAGGCGCACAGTGCCACATGGTTAGTTACTCTTCCTTCTCTTTCAGGTCATCACAAGTAAACACCAGTCATCGTTGTTTTACAATACATCTTCCACTTTTTACGATATATCTTCCACTTTTGAAGTACAAGGTGGTCAGTTGTATCCCTTGGATAAAATTGAGGCCCATACATGTGACATGCCAGTAAATGGTGTGTATATTCTTATCTCCCTAGGGAGCAGAGGGTCATGGATCTTTATGACAAGTTCCGCAAAATGCCCAAGGGTAATTAGTCACATTCGAATGAAAGATTTTGCCATACATCTTGTACATTGTATGTAGTGTCTGCATTCAAGAAAGATAATGATGTAATCCTGAGTAATTGGGTATATGCATGATGTTGTACAGACGATCGGCAGAGTGCCCATGACAACACAGATATGATCAAGTGTGTGGTCGATTTCATTACGGAAAACTCTCGGCATATGGTGGAACTTTACACAAGCATACAGTGAGGCGATCATAATAACAGCTGCAATATGCACATGATTTCACTATCTTGTCGGCCCTGATAACACAGCGTTCACACTTGCAGGAAGATTCTGGAATGCAAGTCCGAGGTCTTGAAACTACTTCCAAGAATATTTGAGCTCCATGGTCGGACACAAGATGCTCAAGACAAGGTGATCGCCTTCCAGAAACAACGCCAGAAAGACATATGGGGACTGTTCAGTGAAGTGGTCAGTACCATCAGAACATTGATACATATGTGAATGCCTAATTAAGTCATGTTCCCAGAAGTGTGAGTGATGGCTGTTCATATCTGCCTCTCATTTAACATAAAAAGTACACCAAGAATAGTTAAGAGATGTTTAGTACGCCATTAAGATTAAGACCTAATTTTAATATCCAACAAAACTCTCACTGCTTATTTTTTTCACCATTCTATCACAGTGGAAATCTGTCGCCAGCCAAGGCAACGTTGGTGAATTTCATCCTACTTCCAACTCTGAAGCCGAAGTGCCCACAGTCGCTGCCCCAGTCGTGCCCAATCCCCCATTGTCAAAGTCAATGGGTCCGCCTCCCGTGCCTGTCGCTGTCACCAACACCAGTCCCGCAAACACCTCCAGTCTCTGTAACAGCTCTATGATCGTTGAGAGATCCTTCGAGGAGTCCATGAACCTCCGACACGAAAGCTTCTCAGGACTACAGAAGTAAGCAGGATTCTACATCACACAGGACTACTGTAAACCCTCTTCTGTATTTGATAAATATGGCATCGACATCCATACAGTCAATACCGCTATATTAGTATAAATATGAGCCTAATATTAGCTATATTAGTCACATATGTAAAGTTACTGAAGACAATTTCCATGACCAGATTTCGGTTGATATAACCCTTAACTCTACATACCGGTATATATGGTTTGGAATATAAGATTGATTGAAAAAATGTGATATTCCAGGCTACAGCAGACCATGACCAGCATACAAGCCACCATCACCAACAAAACAAACGTTCCCGACTGGAGTTTTCTAGAGCAAGATGATGATGATGACATGGAGATGTCTGGGCCCAGCTGAGGAAGGAAAATGTTGATCTTCTGCGTCCAAATAACAGTGGCTGAGCTGTGTGGGTCATGCTTTTTGGCGGAAATTACTGCGAAACAATTTTTGTTTGAGCTATTAGTCAGGAGGAAATTTCACACAGGGTGGAAACGTAGTACAGACTTTTTCTATCGATTGATATGACTTCATAATGGTCTAAGACAACCTTTTTCAGAGGGTGTGTAAAATTTTCTCCCGGGCTAACTTTTTTATGGCCTTTTTCAAAATGGCCGACATCGAAAATTTTGTATTTTAGGTAAAAAAAAAACTTATCCTCCTGGCATGATGCTTTTGGCCTATTAAGGTGACATTTAGTTATATGGAGATATATTCTTCATAACAATACTAATAATACTGATTCAAATGCCCCGAAAATGGAAAAAATCCAAGATGGCCGCCAAATTCTCGCCATTTTCACACAAATGTTCATAACTTCCTGCCAAATTGAGATAGGAAGCCAATTTTGGTGTCTAACCCTGGGTTTTGGGGTATGAGGATTTCAAATATATAACCAGTCTTGTGATTGGATGGTTTGAAGCTGCTCAGAATCTAAGATGGCTGCCAAATTTTAGCCCGATTTCGCAAATAAGCACCAATGACCGTCATATATATCAAGATAACAAGCCAACTCTGGTGGCCAGTCCTGGGCTTTAGGGAATGAGGGTGCTACTTGAAGAAATACTCTCGTGTGTAGATGGTGACTGGCCAATCTATAGGTGTTCAAAGGCGAAGATAACCATTAATTAATGTGAAACATGTAAACGAACCCGTCTAATAGTACCCACTCGCACAAAATCAACAGAATCAACCACTATCAGACAGAAACAAAAATTTCTGAGTCAACTCTTCGGTAGGTCTGTTGGTGATAAGGCACGGGCATTGATGCCAAATTGGTCATTGTCAAATCTAACACACACACATTGTGGTTGGCATAGAGGTTTGGATCCTTCGATGATCCTCAAGACCGTTCCCATGACGCCACTCAACAGACCATCCTCTACATTGGGTTTGCTCATCATAGTCACCATGGAGCCCTTACAGAGTGCAACATCAGCAGAAAGGTTGCATTCAATGGGTACAGGTGTTGTATTCTTCTTCAAGCCAGATCTATTCTCGATAACATTCACAGCCACAATCTTCGATTTCTGTCTGTTAAAAAAATCAGTCATCTTTACATTGTGTGCGTCAGCAACTTCTTGGAGAGGAAACACTTGAAGTACATCTGCTTGGATCTGTGATCCTTAAGCATATCCTAATTTTCAGAGCTCTATGATTCAACATCTCCGAAAACGATTTGTCATTTTTTTGTCTCATTATGTCGGTCTAAGTAGTAACCTTGAAGTCGTCCCAAGGCTCTACAAGGGCAGCTGGGTCTCAGTATTTGTCCTCTTACATGCGGCAGTGGATAAAATCACTCACTGCCAGAATCATGAAGAACTTTTGTTTCTCTTGAGTTGATCCAGACGACCTCTCATGAAATTCAGCATGCCTCTGCTGAAATCTCATCAATGATTATCAGCTCGAGGTTTTAATACCTAACCTTTCTTCAGCAAGTGGTATATACTTTTGTCCCACACCCCTTTGCATGGAAGCATGGTTCCGCCACTGATGGTAAATGCTGATTTGCCAGTTGGAGCCACCAATCAGAGCTTTGATGATATAAAACTTTCCTTTACCAATATGTTGAATGTCCCCAGACATTTTCCGTTCATCTTATCGATGCACCACTAGCGAGTATGAATGAAGACTTTCCCTTGCATATTGTTCATGCACTGCATGAGAACTTGAGTCTGGTTCTATGGGATTGCCAAGATGCTGTGTTCTACTGACAACTGAGCCCATCTTGGTATTGGAGCTCCGAGGCAGGCCACTCAATCTGGCAGGTCTTCCAGACTGATGTCCTCGAGGTAAGCGTCATCTAGGTTGGCTTTTGTTTCCAAGCGTCCAGCCGCCACTTGCTGGGGCAATGTGTGCCAAGGCATCTTCTTCAAGATGATTTACTTGGATCTCTTCATGGCTACTTCAACCTCTTCGATATTATTTCCAAATAGCGCTTGCTTTTCTCTGGTAATGTTGCTGATGCTTGTCCTTTTGCCATAGTAGGAAATGCTCCCACTCATTTAAATCCATTTCAAAGTGGTGAAGATAAAGAACCATGAGATTCTGATAATGTTTCTCACTGTTCCTACAGATGTGCAAGCTTTACTGGAAGATTTCCGTTTCAGATTTATCCTTTATTCCCAGCCAACTTCAATGAAGCATATGGAACATTGGACCGGTTGTCGTTGTTATGGGTAGAATTTTCTTCAGATGGTTCATAATCTCTACCTGGTTTACTATCAAACTTGAAGAGGGATACAATTTCAACCAGACAGGTCTTTGAGAATATCTACAGGAGGGCGTGCATAGTACATGTACATGTACCTGTCTAGTACAGATATACAGTGTAGCCACACGTCTTCAATGCCTGAATCTCAGTGGCTCAGCAGTAAGAATGGAAGTGTCAGTCTGGTACTTGTCGGATCTGCTAGTATCCAAACAACATCCCGACTACAGTTTTTGAGAGGTGTGCCTGTGGCCTTGTAAATAGCCTCCGTGACACTCATCTCCCTGTTGGTCAGGTATGTTTTGCCTAGTCATTGTAGCTTATCGTCTGTCTTATCCCAGCATATTGTGCTCTGCATGGTTCTTCATGGAGGAGCTGACCATCTTCACCTTGCTTCTTGCTGCAATAATATGACACAATATATCGAATGCAGGCCTATACATCAACAACATATTGTAAGTCAAAATTAGGATTCCAGGCTTTCAAAGGGTTTTGATTTGTACTGACTTACCCATCGGTCTTTGTGTTTATGCTTATGTACAACCATTGTCGTGGAGGCTATAATGTTCCAGGCTTCTTCTTCAGCAGCGTTTTTTCACTCATCTGGATCAGTGTCTGCTGGGATGGCACATGAAGGTCTGACAAAAAGGTGGACGGGATAACCTGAACCTGTAGGTCCTGTTACCCTTCTTGCATGACTTCGTATACTTCTTGGAATGAAGTTGAACATCATTTATATTGTCATGTAACTTGCTGTAGCTCGTCTAATCAACGTCCTCTGTTATATGTCCAGCGTAGGAGGATTTTATACTCAGAAAAGGCAGTGAATGTAAGTACCAATGTGAGGCCAATCTCCTTGTTGAAACTCAATTGAAACAAAGTAGTCACAGACTTTGCCAATTTGATTTGATGGTGATGTGATCATCAATTTCAAGGAGTTTTTTACTATCTGATCAAACATTCTGGCAGCTGTTATATGGTTTTAAATGCCTAATATAATATACTTGGTATTGATATGCCTAATATAATATACTTGGGTTTGATTGCTCGGAAAAAAATTATGCCTGGTAGTGGTACCGAGTGAGTGCTATTAAACAAGTTTGGTCGCTTGTGTTTTATTAAGTAGTCTTTATCTTGGCTTTTGGACAGTTGGATAGTTTTAAACTGGCTAATCACCATCTACACACAAAAGTATTTCTTCAGGTAGCACCATCATACCCCAAACCCCAGGACTGGATAACAAAATTGCCTTCTTAATTTGAATATGTGACAGTTATTGGTGCTTATTTGCGAAATCGAGCTATCATTTGGCAGCCATCTTGGATTCTGAGCATCTTCGAACCATCCAATCATGAAACTGGTTATTTATTTGGAATCCTCATACCCCAAAACCCAGGGTTAGACACCAAAATTGGCTTCCCATCTCAATTTGGCAGGAAGTTATGAGCATTTGTGTAAAAATGGCGAGAATTTGGCGGCCATCTTGGATTTTTTTCATTTTCGGGGCGTTTGAATCGGTATTATTAGTATTGTTATGAAGAATATATCTCCATATAACTAAATGTCACCTTAATAGACCTAAAGCATCATGCCAGGAGGATAAGTTTGTTTTTTTCCTAAAATACCAAATTTACGAAGTCGGCCATTTTGAAAAGGTCATAAAAAAGTTAGCCCGGGAGAACATTTTACACACCCTCTGAAAAAAGTTGTCTTAGACCATTATGAAGCCATATCAATCGATAGAAAAAGTCTGTACTACATTTCCACCCTGAGTGCTATATGCTCAATATTCCTCCTGACTATATGTGTGAACAATGTAATTGAGAGTAGGATTTATATTCCGTAAGTTTACAAGTATTACATTCTGGACGTGCATGGTTCAAAATATACCGGGGGGAAATTGTGGAGTTGTCTTTGATGTAGTATCAAAAGCTGCCCAAATCAGAATTGACACAATTCGAAGCATCAAATACCAGCTTTTTCCAATGAGGTGTATTCCAGGTTGTTCATGAATGTTTTGTCAATTAACGTTGCTAAAAGCTTGAATGCAAATTTGAGAAATGTGAATGTTACTGGTAATTACCGGTAACTTTGTACATAGCATGTGGAAACTATTTGATTAGCTTTGTTGCACTTGAATTCATTCTGATTGCTGAAAAAATCAGGTTCTTATTGCTGTCCTCCAATTTATTTGAGAATCAGACATGGTTGAAAGTAATATTTGTGACATACAACATTTTGTTGTTTTCTCTCATATACACTGCATCGCATTCCCATTGTGTTTGTAATGTGTACAGGCATGTATATAAACATTCTCATAGAGGTTTGTGAAGAATTGTCTTCATCTGTTAATGTATGATTTCTGTGATACCTCTGCATGGGGCACTGGAGTATATTCATATTACCTACATGTTAAGCTCCTACTTTTGCATGTACCATACATGCAGTTAAAAAATTCTTTGAATATATCAGTTTGCTTTTATATTCATGTATTGTACATCGTGCTTGGAACTAATCTTGTGTTGTCACTACAATATTCCAAACAAGTTTAGTTCCATTTGCTTCTGGTAAATGTATATACATGTGATTTCATGCAAGCAAAGTCTGCATTATTGTATGCATCATGAATCTGCCATCATTATCCTTGAATCATTACCAATTCCATTATATCTGCACAACAAACTGCTCTTTCAGTTTAGTGGGATGTGATCGTGTGCCTTTAAATGGGCACCATACGGGAGTCAGTTTTTCAAGATTCGTCTCCCGACGCTTTTATTTATAGAACAAAAAGTAAGTTGACGTTTTTGACCCAGGATCACTGACGAGCCGATGGTCAGATCAGCCAGGTCTGCTCGGCAGATATCCTGGGTCAAAAACGTCATCTGACGTTTTGTTCCATAAATAGGAGCTTCGGGAGAAAAATCTTGGCAAGCCGAGCCCCATACATAGTGTTTGTTTATAGTTCAGGTCTGGTTCACTGTGTTATAGACATTTTATTCTCCTTAACATTAAAACAAACAATTGATTATGTTTCACTCATTCTGTACAAGTACAGTTTTTGTTTTTGTTTTATCAGTCATGGAAACATACATCGATACTGTGTCAATATTTGAATAAAAGTCTCCATACTGGTTTTTTGTGTTGTTATTATTGTTCTAAAGATTCTTTTCACATTGGCCAACCATTCAGTACTCTATGCATACTCAGGACTCATCATGTTCACCTTCCCCTGGTCTCAGTACAAGGCAGTATCGATGCCATACATGGAGATGACTGGTTCTTCAGGGACCTTAGACTGGAGGACCCATTACTTCACTATGGTCTGTGCCTCAATATTACAGAATATGCATCCTAATCTTCTAATTGTATTGAAATCTTCTACTTACCAAATTCTTCAGCTGGCATGTAAGTGTGTTCAAAACACTTTCAACAATAAGTCGGCACAATTTCTTTCAAACATGTCCATTGGATATCGAGCTTGCATGTGAGGTAATACATTAGCAGTAGAGTACAAACTCGGTCACACACGGAAAAATGAGATTACAACTATCACTGTCAGTGATACTTTATCAATATCCAGTATATCCTGGCTGTCAGAGTATGTTGCAAAATAACATATTGTCTTCACTGTCCAAGCTCTGTTAGGAAGACACTGGTCATACACCAAGCATTCCTAAGTTGACAGTTCTCAAAAAGAACCATGCACTGATGTATTCGAGACAAAAAAAAATTTTCTTGGAAAAATTAGCAAATTGCCCCTCCCAAAGCACCATACCTAATTACCCGTACTAGTACAAGTATAGTTCTGGTTAGTCACTTAGTATTCACTACAATGCCACCACAAATCCAATCACATGCCAATAAAGCTTGATTGACTGTGTGTGGATATATTATATTCGAGATGTACATGTATAACCAGGATCTCTTTTTGACAAGAAAATTATCACTGACAAAATAACCCGACTACATAAACAACATAGAGAGGAACTTCATCAATGTTCAACACTAATTACATGTGCAGTTAATATCTCAAAACAAAGCTAAAACATGTACGGTGGAGAGTTTGCATGAGTGTGATAGAGCTGAACCATCGTCATACTCGGTAATTTCATACTGTATCAATATTCATCAAAAACAATACTCACACAAATGAGGATACATATTTCAAAACTTAAATAAAATAAATACTAGCACAGATCTATGTGATATTATATTTTCTGTTCACAAATCTTCATGTTGACGTGGGACATGGCACATATTTTCGAAATGACAGGATTCCAATATATCTTGCAGCTGTTTTCTGAAGGCACTGTATGGACAGAAGTCTTGGTTCCAGCCGGGAATCCGTTGAGGAACTTCGTTGACAAGCAGCTGCACCATGAACTCCTCCCACTCTACTGCGTCTTCATGGGAATGCTCACGTGCAGCGGCAACATCACATTTATACAGGACAAACTGCAAATTGCCTGAGAATGGTGAGATTCTGCTCGTCTTGAAGAGCCGGTCTCGGTGGTTCTGCCAGTTGTTTGCTCTCAGCTTCTCCTCATCCTTGAACAGACCCAGAAGTGCCTGCAGAGGTAGTACAGTCTCTGCATGTGCAAACCGGAATATACCACGTTTGTATCTGAAATTATATCATTAGGAGAATGATGTGTATACAAGATATTGTTCATTGCAGTTATCACTCAACATGTTCATATGGTATTTATAAACTTATATTAGAGTAACAAAAGACACTTTTGGGGGTAATACTAATTTAACATGTTACTCTTTCATTGAGGCATGTGCTTCTTTTAGAGTCAATATACGCAAATGTAGTATTTATAAGCCACCTTTCTTCAAGTACAGCCTGCTGCATATGATGTATCATATCCAATAACAATGGGCAACTCTGCTCATAGTTTATCTCATGTCCATAAGACTTCTTCCAGTATTGCTAGATTTTTTTCAAGAATGAAACAAAGTAAATGATATACAAGATGATAACTGATTATTATTAATAAACTACAATTATCGTTTTGAATATCTACAAATGTAGTATCAGAAACTGGTAGTGCATTTACCTCATAGTCTCATACTGGTATTGTTCTGAGCATATTTATGCACCAAAATCCTGTTCATTTATCATACCCAAATAACCCAAGACATGTTTACAAATGAGTAAAAACAACAAACTCCAACAACAATGCTATACCTTCAGGTCCGAGGCATACTCCATCATCATCACTTCAGTATCATCGAACAATTGTAACATGTCTGAAGTCCCCACGGTGGCAAATTCCAATGCAGTCATTATATACAATGCCTTTACCTCTTCTGAAAGGAATAAGTTCAACACAATTAAATTCAAACAGATACCGGCAGCAAGATACTAATTTGTTTAATATGTATAACTAAAAACGGAAATAATGAAAAATTTTCATTTCTATCATTTATCATTATTGTATAACAATCCACCTACTAGAATGAATTTTAGATGTGCTATCCAACTGCAGTCTTCTGCTTACACTTTCAGCAATATTCGGAAAGTTTTCCTGCACATACTGGTAGTATTCTCGGAGAGCAGATTTTTTGTTATTTTCTATATCCTCTATGTACTTGTTGCAATGATCAAAGAAACGCAGAACGGAGTCATTGATTTCGATTTCGGGGTTGAATTCTATGGTATTTAGCTGTTGTTGCCATTCTTCTTTGAAAGATTCACAACTTTCAACTGTTCTTGGGGATGTTGATGCCATGAATGAAATATCAGAAGATTCAGCATCATGAAACAATTCCATATAACGACTAAGAATTCGTCTCGAAAGTTGCCTTTGTTCAGTTCTTCCTTCATCAAGTAGTAACTTTGGTTTCGTTGCATGGACTACATTCAAAACGTTAGACATTGCTGTATGCAAAGCTTTATTCTGTACTTCAACATGATTGGATACCCTGTGAAACACATCAGTGAAACGAGTAATTTCTTTACTGCCAGCATTTCTTATCCCATGCCTGATCAGTGCATTGACTTGAATTGGGGTACACCATTCAGGCCAGTTATTGGTTCCATACATTTCATGCAAGCTGTCGTCTAGCGGATGCTTCATTTCTGTGTTCATGTTGACAGAGTCAAAACTGTCGAACCGATCGTAACGTTGGCGACTTTGGTTAACTTGGTCTTGTATGCCTACGTTATGACTGTGCCATAATGATGACCGGTACGTAGTTTTTGTTCCGAAGTAGGCAGACAGTGAGTGAAGTTCAACGAAACGGACGTGAAAGGTGTTTATTAAGAAGTACGTAACACAAATAGTATTGACATGAACCATTTTTCTTTGAAACATGAACATTTCACACTTTTTGCTGCCCCATCCAATATTTACATCGTACAATAGCTCCGCAGCTAAGTCAACACCGCATGGAGTCGTTGTGTCTCTTCCATGTTTATGGGTTTAGCAGCGAATTTCCATTTAAAAGCACTGGAACACGATGGCCACCCATTCCGTGTCAGTGTTGGGTAAAACTAAAACTCCGCGATATTAACTCACTGGATGCGAGTAAGTTTAGACGTGGTCCTGGTCAAATGTACGGTGGCTCATATTCGCCAAATTGAGGCATACGAATTTTTTACAGCGTTATAACGCTCTAACACAGCGTAATAACGCTTTAATTTACAGAGTAATAATGCTCTAATTTACAGCGTTATAACGATCTGATACAGGGTAACAACGCTCCAATACAGCGTTATCACGCTCTAATTTACAGCGTTATAACGTTCTAATTTACAGTGTAATAACGCCTAATTTTTAGCGTTATAACGCTCTAATTTACAGCATAATAACGCTCTAATTTACAGCATTATAACAATGTGTAAGTTAGAGCGTATTTACGCTGTCATTTAGAGCGTTATTACGTTGTATTAGAGTGTTATAACGCTGTAAATTAGAGCGTTATTAGGCACACACTGTAAATCTGAGCGTTATTACGGTATATTTTCCGACGAACAAATCGGTTCCTAATCAAAATTTCGTTGAATTCTTATTATTGTTTATCAAAAACACGCGATATTGCTGAAAAGGGTGATATTTGTGCGTGCAGTCGGCCACATCCATGCAGATGATAAAATATCTTTACATTTGATCCGCTTACATGAAGGGCGCTGCTTGTTCCAGTTGAAAATAATATTTTCAATGAGTTTGTTAAGAATTGCTTAAAAGAGTTGCTGTTATTTTGTTCCAAGTCGTGTCTTAGCACATCAACATTTCCAGTATATGAATATAAATAAACGGACGTATCTATATTTATTTTTGGTCAATCAGTGCATAAAATAGTTCGATTGAATTGTACAAGAAGTGTGTGATGACATGATGACAACAGAAATCCTCTCTTATGTATTTCTGATGACAATCAGTGCAGGCCTTAAACCGAGGCAATATTTGGGACCTGTCTCACTTTGAATCCTGTCTCACGTTGAATCCGAACCTGGGCCTTCCGGTGTGGAGGTCCGCGCTATGGGGCATTCCATTCACATAAAAAAAATTGCAAGTGCAATACATTTGTTCTGACGAAACTGTTGGGCCGAAGCATGTTGGACCGAAGCAGTATGTCCTGCATTATTTGAGCAATTTGACAAAACTGTGTGCACAATTACTCACAATTGTGCACACAGTTCAGTTCAATCTCAATACAGGAAATGCACTGGCTTTCAAGAATGCCTATAACCCTCCATGGACAGTTGAACACGGCTTGGTAATGTTCAGTATGTACGATAATAGCAACTATTGCTGGAGCACGGTTAAATTTTGTTGATCTTCAGCCATTTCTTTGCCATATCAACACGAACCTTAACTGCAATAATGCGGAATTGCAATAACGCGGAATGGGTGGCCACCATGTGGAAGCATGTCAGCGGCAAATGCTGTCATCCATCTGCTTTCTGGAGTTCCTCCGGTCGAGATGGTAACTCATTGAAACCTCCTGATCCTGGCTGGTAACCCGATCAATCAGCCTAACACAAAGGAATATGGAATCCTGAATAGGGGGGGGGGGGGGGTACAACTAGCTGTAAAAAGACCAAATTCAAACAGCTGGTCAGCTGGAGTCAAAGAGGTCCTGACCAAGTACAACTTGCCAGTTCTATACAGCCTCATGCAAGACCCACTTAGCAACACAAAAACGTACCATCTTCAGTCAGATAACAGCTCAGAGGAACTAACTCCGAGGAACCAACTTCGACTGTCCCCATTGTCATGGAGAAGAGACTTTAGGACAGCTCCGTTTGAGGTGTATGAGGCTCGATCCAGCTCGAGACAAATACATGCCTATTCTACCAACCCTGATCAAAGAAGCTAGTGCTGACGGCGACTGCATCCAGATTGCCAGAAGTGATCGCCTGATGATCCAGCTCCTCATCAACCCAGGAGCCTCTCGCCTGACTCTAAACCAGACACACTTTACTTGACAGCCTCTCAAGATCCCTGCTTTACGCCCTCTAAACACTGAGAGTAATTCAGTCTGAAATGCATTGTGTGATGCCCCTGGGCCAGTGTGTATTGTTTGATATGGTGTATGTAACCCCCATAACCGGATATGGGTTACAGGCTGTATAATTTTAAAGCTGCTGCCTTCGAATGTATGCAATATTTTTTTCATAACCATTTTTTTGTTAAACACGTCTAATGCAATATAACAAAAGGATGGCTCAATGATTTTGAATATTACAGTCCGTCCGAGTTGTCTTTTCATCCGTTTTAGTGCCCATTTTGTACCGGTTTTGTAAAAAAACAAACGAAGGGTATCCATCAAACCCGAATGTAAACAAATGCTCAAATCGCGCTTAAAAGTCCACATCGAGTACATTTTCCAGTTCATATGTGCATATATAGTGTAGTTATGAGAAAATAATCCGTGACATACCATGATGTGCGTGGAATTGTCAGTCTATCTCGCATTTCTATGCTTTGTTTACATCTGCGTGTGATGGATACAGGTCCTGTATTTACGCGAGAACTACCTGTTCAAATGAGCAAAATTTCCCCGAGGACTGGTTATTTTCATTACATTTGATGTGAATATGTTTCATTCAGTTAGTTTAGCATGTTTAATATGAAATATAGTTTTCAAAAAAATATTGACTCGTTTCGAAGGCAGCTGCTTCAATGGTATGTGATGCATCCCAGACATGGTTTTAAGTAAAGAGAAACTGGATACCACATTATTTTTAAGACTTGGAACCCCCTGCAGTTGTCCTGATGGAAACGAATAGATCAACGTTCAGTTTACCATCAGGGATAACTGGTTCCCAAGAAAACCGAGAATACTAACCCTATAGGGGCTAGGATAATGGAATATCCACCTCTAGTGGATTCAGGATTGCTCCATATTCCATCAGAAGCAGGGGCGGGTATAGGTTTTTGGGAGGGGAGGGGGGCAACACCTTTGACCGACATAGAGGCGAGCGAAGCGAGCCCATGTCGGCCGGGGTTCTGGGACCGGCTCAAGGGACCCAGACATTGAAGGTTTACGCATCCCCAATAGTGTATTCTAGGAATCTCCTTGGTTCAATTTCATGGCCTTAGAGAGTTTATGAATGCCTGATCTGGGACGGATCACACAATGAAACGTTGTGCATTGCCTCCCATTGAATGAGCAAACCGTACGAGATTTGAATAAAGTTCACGAGATTATCATACTATATGAGGTCAATTGTCATCTGAAAAATATGCATATTTTATCCATACCTTAAATCTAATACTTGTAATTTGTTCCAAGATGCATAAAGGTATGAATTTCAAACCATAGTATCAAAATATAAAGGCGAATACTGAAAACAATAACCATTTCCCTTCATTCATAAACGAGATGTCACTTGCCAACTGAAAACATGACGCGGCCCTCCACAGTTCTATCCGGAACCGGGTAAACACTATACCAAAACAAAGATGAAAGTTTGACACACACAAGAAAAAGTCAGCGTTCCCCAACAAAAGTCAGAACGAAGTTGACTAGCTCCTGGGGATTTCCAGCCATCTTGGAAACTACTTTCGAGGTCATAACTCCAGTTATATCTGACGGATTTCCACGATCAAACATCTACGTGTGTGTTTTTGCCTCCTGACCCGGCCTAGATTTACTGCGCATAAATTATATTTTACCCTGTTCCCATAGGTCAGATGCGCATGTTAATCGCATAAACAAACTTGTGTCTCGTGCACGCAGATGCAACTCGACTGCGCATGCGCAGGTCACACAAATGAGAAAACACATTCGTTGGTGGGGTTTAAATCAGTTGCAACGCTTTTAAAACTTGACTGCGCATGCGCAACCCAGGAAAGGCGATTCAAGAGAACGTTTCATTGTGGATCAAAGGGTTCTGAAGGAGGGCCAAGATGTGAAATGTCGCGAACGAGTTGGCGAAGGTCGAGGGTCTGGGATCCCAGAAGCTGAAAAGATATGCATGCCCAGTGTTTTTTAGAGGTTTCCTTTGGTCCATTCCCCATTCCCCTAAGAGCCTTCCCTCAAATAAAAGATTTGAGGGAAGGCCCATTCATGAAATGTTACTAAGCCAGGTGAAGCAAGCCCCTGTCGGCCGGGGGATTGGAGCCCGCTCAAGGGCCCAGACGTTGAAGGTTTTGCATCCCCAATGATGTGTTCTAGGGCGCTCCTTGGTCCGATTTCCATGGCCTTGGAGAGTTTATGAATACCTGATCTTGAGTGAATTCAGGGTTCTGAAGGAGTACCAAGATATGAAATGTTGCGAAGCGAGGTGGTGAAGACCGGGGGCCTGGAACCCGCTTGAGGGCCCCAGAAGCTGAAGGGTTAAGGCCCCCTAGCACCCCCCCTATACCCGCCTCTGAGGTGAGTATAGTACCATTGACTATTCAAACTCCGTAGGCAGTTCCAAATCAAAACCCTCGATCACTCCTTTGTATACAGCATTTTGTTGACATGAAGAGGACAAAATTTCGGCGAAAATTTGTGAGCGAAAATTCAACAGTGACTTTACAGAATGTTGTCGTTTTGTAAAATTTATCTTTCGCCATCACAATACCGTTCAGCATCACAATGACATAGCCCAATAAACAGGGGAGACACGTGTAGTATGGACCAATGTGTAATATGGACCACCCCGGGTTATAGCAGCAGGATGACATATATCACGTCATTTGTAACCTTCTGTCATTGTAACCTGCTGTCATTGACGAGAGTAACATCACAGAAAGCAGGGTATATGGAATGAAATTTAAATGAAAATCGCTAAAAGTGATGTTATTTTTCAATTGTAAATATTATCGCGTTGTCATCCCAGTGTTTATTTCGAATGCTAGGTTGTGATTCCTTGTTACAAAACACTAAACGTAGCATTTCGAGGGTCAGTTGTGATTATGGATTGAATTCGTTGAAAAAAAATGACATGGGGCGTGGTCCTCTTTAATTACAGAGTGGTCCATATTACACATAGAGCGTGTAATATTGACAACTTGTATGCTTATTTTACATCTTTCGTTAAGGCGTCAGTTCCCGTGTGATATCATTTTTACACAGCTCCACATACAAAGTATTATTTATACACTTCACACATGTGTGAGATATATCGGATTATCGATATTACACGTCTCTCCCCAACATATCTAACGAGTTATAATAAATGTTTTAAATGGCTTTATATGAATCAATGTGAATTTTACCATTTCGGACTCTCTTATTCATGTAAAAGGGGTCGATAACCATCAAAATTTTGTATATCCGAGAGTTACGTTACGGCAGAAATACAATATAAATTCGTCATATCTTCATACACTTGATGTTTTTTCAGTTATGTCTAGATATTCCAGTTTTTTATGGTTTTGACCGACAAATTGTTCATTAACACATATTCAGCACATAAATACAATGTATAATTTATATATAAAAATGTACATGACTCATGAGGCCTACGGTAGCTATTTTTCACCGGATTTGTTCACCGGAGAGTGTAGAACTACAGTCTTTGAAAAAAGGTTTCATCATACATGTAGAATACGGTTTCCTGCGGTACAATTTTCAACAATTTGACTGGGAAACGTATAAAATACTTATTTGTAATAATTTTATTGAAATTGCATATGCATTAATTATCACTTCCGCTTTATAATATACATTATATTTTATTTTAAATTCATAGTGTAGTTTTAGGTGAAAGTTCATTTGGTTAATTTGCTGCGGGTCTGCAACAGGAGTTGAGTTGGCAACAGACGCTCTTTCTTTCATTTTGTGAAGTTGTCAGTCAGTGTTGAGAAGTTAATTTCTGATCCACCAATCTCAGCTTTTACGATGAATCCCGCAGGCTGTAGCCATGTAAGCAAATTATTGTTCTGATTGGAACTACTCACTTAGAACTTTGAACAACACTCCCACAACTTATGAATACAATCATGAATCAATCAATGACAGTGCACTGCCACTGACTGACAGTGACACGTGCCGGCACCGGGGTACAGGTGATAAGGCCGCCAAAGTGATCAGGCCGCCATCAAACTATAGGTTAAGTGATGTATGATGAGTGTGATGACACTCGTGCATACGGGTATGATAATATGCGGCCTGATCGCTTTGGCGGCCTTATGAGGCTTATCACTTGGTAACCCGGCCCGGCACAATTCAGTCCATTATCAGATTATGCCCTATACTTGTGTGGTCGAGTAAGCAGTTTTCGTGGTATTAGGTGAGGAGGGGGGGGGGATGGGGAAACGTCCTTATTGCATAGCAACATGCGTGGATAATTTCAAAATACAAGGAAAAATGTTAGGCCTATTCTATACTCTGATTTTTTTAACTCGTTTACACCGTTTTTTGCCTTTGTTTCAGTCAAATCACTTCAACGAAACGCTACATGTTTCTTTCAAAACACAAAATTTTGATGTAAGCGAGGATTTTCACTGCTGTAGGGCGCTGCCATATTGTTTTATTCATTACGTAATTCAAGTCGACAAGTTCAAGTTAGGTACTATGGGGGCATGCGCTGCAGTAGATGTATCAATTACATGCTGGGACGGTCCCATTCCAAATCCGCGCTCCCTGCGTAAATCATCCGAATAGACTGTTCCGTCACGCACTCAAAATAAACAATGTCTATTGACATGCAGACGAAAAGTTTTCAGGAGGAATTTATCATTGCAGTAGATCACTAACTTTATCAGTTTCATGGGTAGAAGTCTGAAACTTTGCAGAAAATTGCCGTTTGGTCCAAAGGTAAGCTGTGCCAAGTTATAAACTGATACAATTTAGCATCGTAAAAATATCAGCAAAAAACGGTGTAAACGAGTTATAAAAATCAGAGTATAGTTGTCCTTCATATTTTCCATTGATAAGATAACATTATGGTTTTCCACCCAAACGGACGCCAAGAAAAAGGCAAAACGTTATTTGAGTCACCAAAATCTGATGTTGCGCCATGAAAATATGTGCACATGATGAGCAATGGTTATTTATTCAGGGAAAAAAAAGAAGCGGTTTACATATTTTCCAAATATTTTGCACATTATTACTCACGTAATATTTTATGGATGAGGCGAGTTCTGAAACACACCCTCTCAAGGATATAATGGTATGTCCTGGTTATTTACCACGAGAACTGCTGGCATCACCACATAAAGTGTGCCTCGAACATATCTTATATGAAAAGTTCCCTGCTCTGTTTCAAATTCTACAAACACTATTTTCCATTGAAATTCAGTTGTGTCGGATGTTGTAGAAGTTTAACATAGAAGCATGTTTGTTTTGTTTCATTTCTTGCTTTTTTATTGTGGAAAACTGCAATATTTTACTGCTTAGTCCAGGCTATACAGGTGACATGCCTATTTCCGAGCTGGGACGTAAACCCGAACACTCTCCACTGAATTGTTGTCGTTGATTACACAATGTGCACGACATGAACGATTGCATACAGCTCAAAGCTTAATGCATAAAATCTGTGCAATGGACTAGTTCATAGAATTACCCGCCATATTCTACCGAGCGTTCCCGAAAAGATCAGGCAGCCGACCAATGACTGCTGCGCGCAGATTTTGAACCGAAAGTGTCAACAATGGTAATCACTCCAATTTCATCTGCATCGACTACCCACCACACCTTTCAAATTCTCTGCCGTTATGACTGTGTAAACCACAAATAGACGTTCTACACGTCATTCCGTTGTTATATCTCAAGTTCAGATGAGGTCATTGAAAATAATCACCGGCTCACACCGAGTCGCACGACATTGCACTTTTCAACCGGCAAATATCACGCGCAAAACTTATAACCAGGTCCGTGAGTTTACTGATTCCCGCACATGTTTACATGCACTTTGGCTTTTCCCATATATGGTTACACTTGTAGCCTCGGGCATCGCGCGCAACAGTGATTGGTCCGTTTGAAACTAGAGATTTCCGATGATTAGTTCATGGCGGGAAAATTCTGTGAACTAGTCCATTTCATTTCTGCGGGTGGAATTTGGCGATAATTTTTAGGAAGTGCCATTACACTGCATGAAACTTACCTAAATCTTTATACTGTGACACGAACGGCGATTTGGTGACAGATTTGACAGATTTTCCAAACGAAGCAGACTTTTTCGAAGTTTTTTGCCGTCTGTACCAGTATGACGGAATCTCCCTGATATCTGACGTCACTGCTGACGTGGCTATGCGTTGCTTTGGGTTTGGCGCATGCGCAACCATTCATCATAAGTATCTGGCATCGTCATCTTAGCAACGGATGACTCAAAGCCGTTGTCAAAGTGAAAGTAGGGGTTTGCAGTATATTTGCATTATTTTGTAAGTATTCACATTTCTTTAAATCACATCTTCTAATTTCACAGTGGGCTCAAAACTCAATAAGATGCAATAATCGTTGCGAAAATATATGTTAGACTTCTTTGTGAAGGAAACAAAATACTGTATCTCTCGACTCAGTTTGTTTATAACATCCCGAACACCTCCACACACTTTGTTTTGGATTTTTCCAATCAGTATGCAAATTTCACGTGACCGTATTGTTTCCCGCCATTCTTGAACATGTAAACAAACCAACTTTTTCGTATAGAAATGTATAGGATTTGTAGGTTTTATGCTGATCGGAGCACCGTGAGTACTCCATTCACCCACCAACCAATGCCGTTAGTGCTAGATTGTGTATATCAACAGTTGAAATAGCCGGTACTCGTTCAATATGGGGAAATGATCACCCAATTCCACCTGCAGAAAGGAAATTGCACAAAGTATGGAGTTGGAGCACGCAAATACCGGACAGTTTGGGATGCATTTTCTGTTTTATTGGAGATATATTGCCGATGTGATATGTTTTCCCAGGAGTACATCATCAGTGCAAAGCATTGTTCTCCCTGAAGCTCCTGCATTTACAAATAAATAATATACATAAAATGAATACATAATATGTACTAGGGCTGTGACGGCTCAGCTCACCGAGTGCTGAATACAAACCCATATCATAGTTTCACTTAATAACTTGTAAGTTTGATTGCCACGTTATGATGTTTTAGCCAAATCATAATGTACCCGATAAGATCTTGCAAACCATGTTGGTTGTAACACAAATGTACCAAAAAACTGGCCACTTCATTCTGCATGAAAAACAATGGAAGTAAAAAATTGGTAGCTCAAAATCATGACAATTTCTTATCATGCATTTGTCCGGTCTGCTAATTAAGGCATTTCGCAAAAAAGTTTTAGCAGAATTTTTCACCACCTATACTCGGATTTTTCTAACTCGTTTACACAGTTTTTCGCTAATATTTTTGTGATGCTCAACGCTATCGTTCTATAACTTGGCATGCTTCACCTGGGAGTCAAACGGCAATTTTCTACCAACTTTCAGACAGCTATCGCGAAAATTGAAAAAGTTGGCAATCTACCCCAATGTTAAATTTAGCCCTATTATTTAATTTCTGGACCCGCACAAAATTTTGTGCATTTGCTCGGTTTTGTAGCGGAGTAATGTTTCAAACTCAACATGTTTGACTGAGTACATCCCAGTGTTTCTTCTGGTTCAAAGTTACAAGAATATTTCGAATCCTGATGGATGTAAACAGGACAAATTCCTCGAAAATGCTCAGATTCTAGAGATCCCGTTTTGGGCTGAAATTTAACATTGAGGTAGATTGCCAACTTTTTCAATTTTCGCGACAGCTGTCTGAAATTTGGTAGAAAATTGCCGTTTGACCCCTAGGTGAAGTATGCCAAGTTATAGAACGATAGCATTCACCATCACAAAAATATTGGCGAAAAACAGTGTAAACGAGTTAGAAAAATCCGAGTATATGGTTCAATAACCTATTGCCGTCGCATTGTGTCCATCGTCCGTCCGTCGTCCGTCCAAATTTTTATCACAAGTATACGGTCCAACCTTTCTGAAAATTTGGATGCCTTAAAATAATTCTAGAAGAAGGTTTTTTTTTTATTATTTAAAATTTTTTCTCAAAATGGCGGCCGTTTTTGTCGAAAAACACTCAATTGTTATGTTAAGCGATACTTACCTCTGACTGTGGGGTCGTGTAATTAGCGAGCCCTCATTCGCCAACCACACATGAAATATGGGTGAAGACTAAAACGAAGTTAGCTGGTCCGTTTGGACCCTGCGCTAGTAATGGTAGTTACCTGAGCAGTTCACCCTCCGTGTGGTAGCATGATCGTGCCGGTCCACTGCCTCCCAGTTTACTTTTGTTTTTGGCGAGCTCCTGTCAACAACAACTTTGCGTCGCTCGCGATTGCCTTTGAAGTTTCAAGTTTGAAGTTGGATCTTTGCTTCTACGATGGAGTCGTCGTCTGTGAGAAGATGTGCCAAGTGTGGTCACTTTCTGGTTCCTGTAGACGTCGACCCTCACGATCGTTGTCCTTCCTGCAGGCCGTTCGTTTGCTCTTCTTCACAGCGATGCAAACTCTGTGAATCCTGGCCTGACGAGAGGTTCGACCTGATCGACCAACGCAGGATGGACAGGGAGAAGAAGAGGTCCCGTTCTGCGGATCGTCGCTCTGTGGACTCCTCTTCTTCGTCTCCTCTGGATTCGTTAGAGCAGACAGTCGGGAATCTGCAGACATCGATCGCCTCCATGTCGGCGATGCTGTCGTCTCTGGTTGCCAGAGGGGAGGCTACCCCGGCCACCCCCACCGTGGATGAAGTACCGGAGCCGTTGATCTCCCGCGACCCGTTTGTCGGCGGCAACCCTGCTGGTAACAGCCTGGACCAGCCGTCGTGTTCCTGGGGCCTACCTTCGTTGGATCCGCTCTTCGCTGAGCCAGTTAACGTTTCCACGGCGGATTCTCGTTCCCAGGCTGCCGAGACCGGCGAGTCGGTCTCGGAGGCACAGTCTGGTGAAGGCAGGGGCCTCGTTGGTCGCGCCAAGTCTGGCCCCCCCCCCCCCCCCCCCCCCTCGCCTACTCCACCGTCCAGCTCACCGACAGCGTCGTTGATGTGGTCGTTGTGGACAAGTCTTCAGTCAGCCCGGGCCGTGTTCAGCACTGTGACGACTCCACTGCCCAGGGTTCTTCTTCACCGGCCGGCGCTGCCCCTCGCAGGTGTTCAACCGACCGTGAGATGGATCGTCAGCCAGCGGTGGCCAAGCCGCGGGTCTCTCAGCCCAGTGATCTACCCCGTGATCAGCCACCGGCCGACCGTCAGTCTGCGGACCGTGGGTCTTCTGCTTCCAGCTCGAGTTCGCACCGCGGATCATCTTCCACGGCGGCTAGTGCTGCCCCGGCGGTGAGCCGCCCGGCGTCGCCCGACCGTCGTTACCGCTCGGCTCGTTCTGAAGATCAACATTCACACCGGTCGGCGGACTGGGACCGTCCTTCCTCCAGCCGTGCGGATCGTTTTCGTGACTGGGTTTTTGATCAGCGTCGGGTCTATGATTTCGACCGTTACTACCAGGAGGAGTTGGACCGTTACTATCGTCATGGTCGTTCTTCACGGGAAGATAGAGATGGTTACTACCGTCGGGACCGTACCGACCGCAAGGAGTACGCCCCCAGGGAGTCTGGCGGTAGCCGTGTTGCCAGGGAGTCTCGCTCGGATGTCGATCGCCAGCGGGAGTACAAGCGCCATTCCTCTGACCACGTCCCTAGGTCCGACCGTGAGCAGCACTCAGTAGTTTCTGCTCCCGTCACTACTTCGGAGCCTCCGTCCTCTCTGCCTCCCCCCCCCCCCCCCCCCCCGGCAGATCCTGCCACGGAGGAGCTTCCTGTCAAGAAACCGAGGATTTCCAGCCCAGCCAAGTCGGTGGATGCCTCGTCCTCGGCTTCTACTTCCAAGCCGTCTTCCTCCAAGTCGGACAACGACACGTTCTCCCAAGTCGTCTCTGGGTCCAGCAGGCCTTTTCCGACCAGATCAAGTTGCCGGCCGCTAAGGAGACTTCCTTCACGTCAGTTGGGGACCGAGTTCTTCACGGTCATCAACAGCCGGAGCCGGACGTCCGTTTTTCCCTGGTCCGAGGGTGTTTCGGCCGTGCGTGCTTTGGTGGAGGACAAGATCGCCCCTGCGAATGGACACCCCCTCCGAGCCGGCAAGTTCGCCTCGTGCTTCCAGGCGCAGTAGAAGCATTACCAGACATCAGACTCCGGTAGCTCTCTGGAGGCAGCGGCGGTGAATGACGACCTGTCAGTCATCGCCCCTGGGCTCAAGTCCTCGAGTGTTACCGCGACCCTCTCTGACACGGATTTTAAGACTTGGGAGTCTTACCCGCGCCGAGTCCAGTTGGTGGCCAACTCTCTAGACTGGCTTTTGAGGCTTCTCAGCTATCAGGTGGATCGTCTTGCCCCCGGTTCGGCCCCGACGGACGCGGACCTCGACTCAGGCGCCACCGTGCAGGTTCCGGTATCGGAACTCTTCCGGATGAAGAGAACTCTTTCCTCGATTAACAAGTGTGTTGGCCAAGTCACTAAGGAGTCGCACGTGGAGTGGGCTAACGTGGTTCTCAGGCGCCGGGACGCCTACCTCAAACGGTCAACGTCTAAGCTCTCGGACGCCTTCAAGTCGAAGCTTCGCACGTCATCGGTGTTTTGGCCTCATCTCTTCGACCCGTACGTCCTGGCCAAGGCTGGTCAGGCGGTCGCTCAGGAGGCTGATCTCTTCAGTAAGTTCAACCTGGTGAAACTAGTCGAACGGCAGGAGAAGAAGCCGGCTACGTCCTCCTCGTCCTTCAAGATACCGAAGGTCAAGCCTGCGGAGTCTAAGCAGCAGCAGCAGCAGTCTTCGCAGTACTCCAAGGGGGCGAAGTTTGACAAGACTAAGAAGTCTTCCAACTCCTCGCGTGGAGGTCGCGGCGGCGGGAGTTCCTCGTCCTCCGCCAAGGGTCAGTCTCGCTCCTGATGTGCCACAGACGCTTCCACAGAACCACAATTCGGTTGTATCCCCCGTGGGAGCTCGTCTTCAGGCCTTCTGGCCACTTTGGGATACGGAATTCGGGGACTCGCTGGTAATGTCCACGCTGCGTCACGGTTATCGGATTCCCTTCAGTCAGGCGCCTCCTCTGTCTCCCCTTCCAATAGCGTTCGCATCCTACGCCCCGGGGTCGGAGAAGTTTGCGATCTTGGACGCCCTGGTGTCCGAGATGCTCCTCAAGCAAGCCACGGAGAAGGTGTGTCAGAACTCTCCGGGCTTCTACAGTCGTCTGTTTGTCGTCCCCAAGCTCACGGGCGGCTGGCGACCGATTATCGACCTCTGCCCCTTGAACAAATTCGTCTCCAAGGAGAAGTTCTCCATGGAGTGCCCACGGACTGTCCTCCTGTCTCTCTGCAGCGGAGACTGGATGACCTCTATAGACCTGAAGGATGCTTATTTCCACATCCCGATTCATCCCTCGTCACGGCCCTACCCGCGTTTCCAGTGGGGAAATGTGGTATACCAGTTCCGGGCTCTGTGTTTCGACCTCTCTACCGCCCCGTTCCTGTTCACTCGGGTTTTTCAGCCGGTGTCGACTTGGGCTCACCGCAGGGGTGTTCGCCTCACGAGGTACCTGGATGACTGGCTGATCACGGCCTCGGATCAGCAGACGGTGGCTCTTCACACGGATTGGATCGTTCAGCTTTGTCAGCGGATCGGTCTCATTATCAATTTCAAGAAGTCGGATCTGGTTCCTTCCCAGCGTGTCACTTACCTCGGGATGGACATCGACACGCAGTCCTTCCTGACTCGTCCGACGGCAGATCGTATTCAGCGTTTGAACGGTGTGCTACAGTCTTTCTCCACCGGGGATCCTGTCGCCGCGGTAGTTTTTCTACGGCTCCTAGGTCACATGGTGTCACTGGAGAAGATCGTCCCGGGCGCACGGCTGCGCATGCGGACGATCCAGTTCCATCTGAGGGACCACTGGGATTCCGAGCAGGATCTGTCGACCTTGGTTCCAGTGGTGGCAGCGCTTCAGCCAGATCTCCGTTGGTGGTCCGATCCGGTCAATCTGCTGCAGGGTCATCCTATCCACGAGTTGGAGCCCGATTTTCTCCTATTCTCCGACGCCTCTCGCCTCGGTTGGGGTGCTCACCTAGGCGAGGATCAAGTCTCCGGTCTCTGGTCGGCAGCGGATTTTCGCCATCACATCAACTGGTTAGAACTGGTTGCGTCATTTTCATCAGACGATTGCCGGGTCCACGGTCCTGGCCATGACCGACAACACAACGGTCGTCGTCTATATCAAGAACCAGGGGGGGACACGGTCAAGGGAACTGAGCAACTTGACTCGGAAAATCTTGGAGTGGGCGGAGTCCCAGGATGTCAGCCTTCTAGCCCGTCACATCCCGGGCTCAATGAACACCATCGCCGACGCCCTCTCTCGGAGGGGTCCGGTCTCCTCGAACTGGTCTCTCAACCCTCAGGTCTGCAGTCGCCTGTGGCGTCTTTGGTGTCAACCTCACTTGGACCTGTTCGCCACGTTCCAGAACAACCGTCTGCCGTTCTACGTGTCTCCATTCCCGGACCCTCATGCCTGGGCGGTCGACGCTCTCGCCCAGGACTGGTCCACCCTTTGGGCGTACGCTTTTCCACCGTTCTCTCTGATTCCCGTGGTTCTGCAGAGGATTCGATCAAGCACCGCTCAGGTCGTTCTAGTGGCTGCCAGTTGGCCCGCCAAGCCTTGGTTCCCGGAGCTTCTGGATCTCCTGGTGGATCTTTCCCGGTCTCTGCCCTCGATCCCCAGCCTTCTTCGTCAGGGTCGTCAGTTCCACGAGCACCTCGACGTCCTGCATCTTCACGTGTGGAGATTATCCGGCGTTCCTTCAGAAAGGCTGGCTTTTCGAAGAACGCTGCCAAGCGGATGTCCAGAACAGTTCAGTCATCCTCAGAGCGCCTGTATCAAGCCAAGTGGAAGGTCTTCTCCTCTTGGTGTAGTCGACGGCAAGTTGATCCACGCCGTCCCCCTCTCCCTACGGTAGCTTCCCTACGGTAGACTTTTTCGTCTGGTTAAGGGACAAGGGCAAGCGTGCTCTTACTACTGTCAAGGGATACCGTGCTGCCTTGTCGAATGTGTTAGCTTCTCACGGTTTGGATATTTCGGCATCACGGGAGATCTCTGTCCTGTTCAGATCCTTCGCCCAGGATCGACCGACGGTCTCCCGTGACCAAAGTGGGACTTATCTTTGGTCCTATCCAGTCTGAACGAACCTCCATACGAGCCTCTCGAGGAAGCGGAGCTTCGTTTTCTCACACACAAGACGGTTTTCCTGTTGGTCCTTGCTTCCGCGAAGCGGGTCAATGAGCTTCAGGGACTGTCTGCGGAGGTGTTACACCCGGAGGATTGGTCCTCCTCTACTCTCTGTTATCACATTGAGTTTCTTGCCAAGACCGAAACTCCTTCTGCCCTGGTGGCCGGGATGCGAACGTTCTCTGTCCCTGCCCTATCTCAATTGGCGACTGACTGTGGGGATCTGTCTCTGTGTCCAGTGCGTGCTCTGCGAATCTACCTGAAGAGGACTAGGCCTTCACGACCAAGCGACTCACGTCTCTTCCTCCCGTTTTCGGCGTCGCGAGGGCAAGTCTCTAAGAACACGTTTTCACTCTGGATCAAGGCTGTTGTTACTCGTGCCTATCGTCAAGATCGTCGTGACCTCCATCAGATCTGCGGTCGGACAGCTCACGAAGTACGCGCCATCTCTACGTCATGGTCTTTCGCCCACAACATGTCACTTACTGATCTCATGAAAGCCGCTACCTGGAAGTCGCACTCTACGTTCTCTTCCTTCTACCTGCGGGATGTTTCTCTCCTCGGGGAAGATCTCTATCATCTGGGTCCCGTCGTCGCGGCTCACCTTTGGTCTGATAACCTATTGGCATGGCGTTGCGTCCGTCGTCCGTCTAGCCGTCCGTCCGTCCGTCCGTCCGGCGTTAACAGTTTTATCTTTAAAGTTAACGATCGAATCTTTCTGAAATTTTGCACAAAAATGCCTAAAAATATTTTGAGAAGGAGGTATTTTTTTGTTTTATGATTTTCGCATTTTTTTCAAAATGGCGGCCGTTTTTGTCGAAAAACGCTCAATTTTGGACTTTGACGGCCATTTTCTCAAAAACTGTCTGATCAGTTTTGAGTTTTTGGTTTCAAAAGATTCCCCTCATATACCTCTGTGATATGTATAAGTTTGGTTGCCCTAAATCTGCCGGTTTTCGTGTGGCGGCCATTTTGAATTTTTGGCGGGTCGGCGAAAAAAAATTTTTTCGTCCCAGATCGCATTACTATCCATTTTGGGCCATTTCTAGAGCAAAAAAAAATTTTCACCCTTTTTGGACTTAGAAAATTTTCGGCACTTTTTCCCTTCATAATGGGAGCTGTCCGGACTGTACTCATAGAACGCTTGAAGATAGAGCTTAGAAATTGGCACTTTCAAATGGGAAGTCATATATGGCGACTTGTGTGGTGACCTTGAATTTGACCTTGGATGACCTTGAAAGGTCAAAACAGCCATTTTTGGGTCGAAAAACGCTCAAATTTGCACCTGGTCTGTATTTTCTCAAAAACTCTCTGATCAGTTTTGAGATTTTTGTTTAAAAAGATTCCTCTTATATACCTCTGTGACGTGTATAAGTTTTGTCGCCCTTGAATCGCCGATCTCAGTGTGGCGGCCATTTTGAATTTTTGACGAGTAGGCGAAAAAAAATTTTTTCGCCCCAAATCGCATTACTATCCATTTTGGGCCATTTCTAGGCAAAAAAAAATTTTCACCCTTAGAAAAAAATTTTGGACTTGGAAAATTTTCGGCACTTTTTTCCTTCATAATGGGAGCTGTCAGGACTGTACTCATAAAACACTTGAAGATAGAGCTTAGAAATTGGCACTTTCAATTGGGAAGTCATATATGGCGACTCGTGTGGTGACCTTGAATTTGACCTTCAGTGACCTTGAAAGGACAAAGCAGCCATTTTGGGGTCAAAAAATGCCCAGATTTGCCTCTATAGATGAAATGCTTGCAGATAGAGCTCATGTTTGCATTATCATGATTATGAACATATAGGAAGACATATATGGCACAACTAATGATGACCTTGAACTTGACGTCAGATGACCTTGAGTGCCAAATGTCTGACTCGGAATGTGTAAATTGACCTGAGTGGCCTAAACTATTCCACCAGATATATCTTTGTATTATGAACATATAGAATATCAATTGCCACACACATACATGTAATGGTGACATCGAAGTTCACACGGATGACCTTGATTGGTAAATCTCAAGGTCTGTTACCTGCCAATGCTGCCATGGCCAAACCAAAATTGTCCGGTAACCTATCTGAGCCTTTGGGCTAATTTTTTTAGGTTACCGGACCTATGGTCCGATAACCTATTGGCATGGCGTTGCGTCCGTCGTCTGTCGTCCGTCGTCGTCCACATTTTTATCTTCTTTGTTTACGGGCGAATTCTTCTGAAATTTTGCACAAAAATACTTAAAAATAATTCAGGAAGGAGGTATTTTTTAGTTTTTTGATTTTTGCATTTTTTTCAAAATGGCGGCCGTTTTCGACGAAAAATGCCTGATTTTGGACTTTGGTGGCCATTTTCTCAAAATCTGTTCAGTAACTTTTTAGGTTACCGGACCTTTGGTCCGATAACCTATTGCCGTGGCGTTGCGTCCGTCGTCCGTCGTCCGTCCGTCCGTCCGTCCGTCCGTCCGTCCGTCGTCCGTTCACATTTTTAGGTTACCGGACCTATGGTCCGATAACCTATTGGCATGGCGTTGCGTCCGTCGTCCGTCGTCCGTCCGTCCGTCCGTCCGTCCGTCCGTCCGTCGTCCGTTCACATTTTTATCTTTAAAGTATATGATCGAATCTTTCTGAAATTTTGCACAAAAATACCTAAAAATATTTCAAGGAAAGGTTTTTTTTTGTTTTTCGATTTTCGCATTTTTTTCAAAATGGCGGCCGTTTTCGACGAAAAATGCCTGATTTTGGACTTTGGCGGCCATTTTCTCAAAAACTGTTCAGTAACTTTTTTTCTTTTTGATACACAACACTCCTCATATGTACTCCTGTGATGTGTATAAGTTTCGTTGCGCTTGAATCGCTCGAAGTGGGCCATTTTGGGCCAAACTTGGCCCAAATGGGACTTTCCCATGTTAAATTTTCCTATGCTTTATAATGGGACACATTATGCCTTATATCTCACTTAATATTGAGATTAGAGACTAGGAATCAATTGTGGACATATAGGAAATGATATATGCTGAATATTCTCGTGACCTTGAGTTTGACCTCTAACCTCAGTTTCAAGGTCAAAGAACAAAATGGCTAATATCTCGCTTATTATCGACTTTACAGCTTAGAAATCAATTGTGGACATATAAGAAATGATATATACCGAATATTCTGATGACCTTGAATTTGACCTTTGACCTCATTTTCAAGGTCACAGGACAAAATGGCTAATATCTCACTTCTTATCGACTTTACAGCTTAGGAATCAATTATGAACATATAGGAAATGATATATGCATATTATTGTCATGACCTTGAATTTGACCTTCGACCTCATTTTCAAGGTCACGGGACAAAATGGCTAATATCTCGCTTATTATTGATTTTACAGCTTAGTGATCAATTGTGGACATGTAGGAAATGATATATGCTGAATATTCTCGTGACCTTGAATTTGACCTTTGAACTCCTTTTCAAGGTCAGAGCACAAAATCGCTTATATCTCGCTTATTATCAACTTCACAGCTTAGGAATCAATTGTGGACATATAGGAAATGATATACGCCGAATATTCTGATGACCTTGATTTTGACATTTGACCTCATTTTCAAGGTCATAGTACAAAATCGCCAATATCTTGCTTGTCATCGACTTTACAGCTTAGGAATCAATTGTGCTCATATAGGTATTGATATATGCTGATTATTCTCGTGACCTTGAATTCGACCTTAGACCTCATTTTCAAGGTCAGAGCACCAAATGGCTAATATCTCGCTTATTATTGACTTTACAGCTTAGGAATCAATTGTGGACATATAGGAAATGACATATGCCGAATATTCTGATGACCTTGAAGGTCAGAGTGCAAAATGGCTAATACCCCGCTCATTATCGACTTTACAGCTTAGGAATCAATTGTGGACATTATAGGAAATGATATTGTTCAAATATTGTGATCACCCTGGTTTGACCTTCGACCTCATTTCCAAGGTCAAATAACAAAATGACTAATATCTCGCTTATTATCGACTTTACAACTTGAGAATAAATTGCGGACTGATAGGAACTCATATATGCTGAATATTGTTGTGACCTTGAATTTGACCTTTGACTTCATTTTCAAGGTACAGGACAACTCAGCTAATATCTTGTTCATTATCAAATTTACAACTGAGGATTCTGTTGTGGACACCTTTAATATGACTTTTGATTTCATTTTCATTATGTCACAGGACATAATGATTAATATCTGTCTTATTACTGAATTTACAGCTTAGTAAGCAGTTGTGAACATATAGGAAATCATATATGCTGAATACTCTCGTGAAATTAAATTTGACCGTGGCCTTATTTTCAAGGCCACGGGACAAAATAGTTTTCATATATTGTCCGGTAACCTATCTTAGCCCTTGGGCTAATTTTTATCTTTAAAGTTTACGGTCGAATCTTTCTGAAATTTCGCACAAAAATACCTAAAAATATTTCCAGGAAAGGTTTTTTTTAGTTTTTCGATTTTCGTATTTTTTTCAAAATGGCGGCCGTTTTCGTCGAAAAATGGCCAATTTTGGACTTTGATGGTTGTTTTCTCAAAATCTGTTCAGTAACTTTTTTTCTTATTGATGCATGACACTCCTCCTATGTACCTCTGTGATGTGTATAAGTTTCGTTGCCCTTGAATCGCTCGAAGTGGGCCGTTTTGGGCCCGAACTCGGCCCAAATGGGACTTTCCCATGTTAAATTCTCCTATGCTTTATAATGGGACACATTAAGCCTAATATCTCACTTAAAATTGAAATTAGAGACTAAGAATCAATTGTGGACATATAGGAAACGATATATGCTGAATATTCTCGTGACCTTGAATTTGACCTCTGACCTCGGTTTCAAGGTCAGAGCGGTCGTTTTCGTCTAAAAATGGCCAATTTTGGAATTTGATGGTCGTTTCCTCAAAATCTGTTCAGTAACTTTTTTTCTTATTGATGCATAAAACTCCTCATATGTACCCCTGTGACATGTATAAATTTCGTTGCGCTTGAATCGCTCGAAGTTGGCCACTTTGGCCCAAACTCGGCCCAAATGGGACTTTCCCATGTTAAATTCTCCTATGCTTTATAATGGGACACATTAAGCCTAATATCTCACTTAATATTGAGATTAGAGACTAGGAATCAATTGTGGACATATAGGAAATGATATATGCTGAATATTCTCGTGACCTTGAATTTGACCTCTGGCCTCAGTTTCAAGGTCAGAGCGGCCATTTTAGTAAAAAAAAATGGCCAATTTTGGACTTTGACGGTCATTTTCTCAAATTCTGTTCGGTAATTTTTTTTCCTCATTGATGCATAACATTCCTCATATGTACCCCTCTGACATGTGTAAATTTCGTTGCTTTTGAATCACTCGGAAAGGGCCATTTTGGGCCCAAACACGGCCTAAATGGGACTTTCCCATGTTGAATTCTCCTTTGCTTTATAATGGGACACATTAAGCCTAATATCTCACTTAATATTGAGATAAGAGACTAGGAATCAATTGTGGACATATAGGAAATGATATTTGCTGAATATCCTTGTGACCTTGAAGTTGACCTCTGACCTCGGTTTCAAGGTCAGAGCACAAAATGGTTAATATCTCGTTCATTATCGACTTTACAGCTTAGGAATCAATTGTGGACGTATAGGAAATAATATATGCTGAATATTCTGATAACCTTGAATTTGACCTTTGACCTCATTTTCAAGGTCACAGGACAAAAAGGCTAATATCTCACTTATTATCGATTTTACAGCTTAAGGATCAATTGTGGACATATAGGAAATGATATATGCTGAATATTCTCGTGACCTCGAATTTGACCTCTGACCTCAGTTTCAAGGTCAGAGCACAAAATGGCTAATATCTCGCTTATTATCGACTTTACAGCTTAGGAATCAATTGTGGACATATAGGAAATGATATATGCCGAATATTCTGATAACCTTGAATTTGACCTTTGACCTCATTCTCAAGGACACAGGACAAAATTGCTAATATCTCACTTATTATCGATTTTACAGCTTCGGGATCAATTGTGGACATATAGGAAATGATATGTGCTGAATATTCTCATGACCTTGAATTTGACCTCTGACCTCAGTTTCAAGGTCAGAGCACAAAATGGCTAATATCTCGCTTATTATTGACTTTGCAGCTTAGGGATCAGTGTGGACATAAAGGAAATGATATATGCTGAATATTCTTGTGACCTTGAATTTGACCTCTGACCTCATTTTCAAGGTCAAAATGGGTAATATCTCACTTAACGGGTATTATCGATTTTACAGCTTAGGGATCAATTGTGGACATATAGGAAATGATATATGCTGAATATTCTCATGACCTTGAATTTGACCTCTGACCTCAGTTTCAAGGTCAGAGCACAAAATGGCTAATATCTCGCTTATTTTTGACTTTACAGCTTAGGAATCAATTGTGGACATATAGGAAATGATATATGCCAAATATTCTGATGACGTTGATTTTGACCTTTGACCTCATTTTCAAGGTCACATAACAAAATGGCTAATATCTCACTTATTATCGATTTTACAGCTAAGGGATCAATTGTGGACATATAGGAAATGATATATGCTGAATATTATCATGACCTTGAATTTGACCTCTGACCTCATTTTCAGGATCACAGGACAAAATGGCTAATATCTCGCTTATTATCGACTTTATCGCTTAGCAATCAATTGTGAACATATAAAAATGATATATTCTGAACATTGTCATGACCTTGAACTTGACCTTTGACCTCATTTTCAAGGTCGCAGGACAAAATGGCTGATATCTCGCTTATTATCGATTTTACAGTTTAGGAATCAATTATGAACATATAGGAAATGATATATGCTGAATATTGCTATGACCTTGAATTTGACCTTTGACCTCATTTTCAAGGTCAGAAAACGAAATGGCTAATATCTCGCTTTTTATTGACTTTACAGCTTAGCAATCAATTGTGGACATATAGAAAATGATATATTCTGAACATTGTCATGACCTTGAACTTCACCTTTAATTTTCAAGGTCACATGACAAAATGGCTATTAGCTCGATTATTATCGACTTTAGAGCTTAGGAATCAAATATGAACGTATAGGGAATGATATAAGCTGAGTATTGCTATGACCTTGAATTCGACCTTTGAGCTCATTTTCAAGGTCACAGGACATAATGGCTAATATCTCGCTTATTATTGACTTTACAGCTTAAGAATCAGTTGTGGACATACTAGAAATGACATATGCCGAATATTATCGTGTCCTTGAATTGACCAATGACCTTATTTTCAAGGTCACGGGACAAACTACTAATATCTAAAATATGTATTGTCCGGTAACCTTTCTTAGCCCTTGGGCTAATTTTTTTCTTTTTGATACATAACACTCCTTATATGTACCCCTATGATGTCTGTAAATTTCGTTGCGCTTGAATCGTTCGAAGTGCGCCATTTTGGCCCAAACTCGGCCCAAATGGGACTTTCCCATGTTAAATTCTCCTATGCTTTATAATGGGACACATTATGCCTAATATCTCACTTAATATTGAGATTAGAGACTAGGAATCAATTGTGGACATATAGGAAATGATATATGCTGAATATCCTCCGAATATCCTTGAATTTGACCTCTGACCTCAATTCAAGGTCAGAGCTTAAAATGGCTGATAGCTCGCTTATTATCGACTCTACAGCTTAGGAATCAATTGTGGACATATAGGAAATGATATATGCTGAATATTCTGATGACCTTGAATTTGACCTTTGACCCCATTTTCAAGTTCATAGGACAAAATGGCTAATATCTCGCTTGTTATCGACTTTACAGCTTAGGAATCAGTTATGAACATATAGGAAATGATATATGCAGATTATTGTCATGACCTTGAAGTTGACCTTTGACCTCATTTTCAAGGTCACAGGACAAAATGGCTAATATCTCACTTATTATCGACTCTACAGCTTAGGAATCAATTCTGGACACATAGGAAATGATATATGCTGAATATTCTGATGAACTTGAATTTGACCTTTGACCACATTTTCAAGGTCATAAGACAAAATGGCTAATATCTCGCTTGTTATCGACTTTACAGCTTAGGAATCAGTTATGAACATATAGGAAATGATATATGCTGAATATTCTCGGACCTTGAATTTGACCTCTGACCTCATTTTCAAGGTCCAAGGACAAACTGGCTCATATCTTGCTCCTCTATTGACTGTATGGCTTGGGAATCAATTGTGGACATGATATACATGATATAGAAAATGATATACACTGAATATTTTGATGACCTTGAATTTGACTTTTGCCGCTTCATTTTCAAGGCGACAGCAAAAAGTTGCTAATATCTCTCTGATTATTGAATTTACAGCTTAGCAATCAACTGTGGACATGATATATTCTTAATGTTATATATGCTGAATATTCTCTTGACCTTGAATTCAACCAGTGACCTGGCTAACACCTAAAATATTAAACATTGTTCGGTAACCTATCTTTGGCCCTTGGCCTAATTTTTATACTATGCATACTTACCTCTGACGCTGGATGGTCCCACCCACCTCCCCACTGATTATCTTCTTCTCTTTTCAGAAGATAACCTTCAGTGATCAAGCTTCTACTCAACAAAAGTGAACTGGGAGGCAGTGGACCGGCACGATCATGCTACCACACGGGGGGTGAACTGCTCAGGTAACTACCATTACTGGCGCAGGGTCCAAACGGACCAGCTAACTTCGTTTTAATCTTCACCCATATTTCATGTGTGGTTGGCGAATGAGGGCTCGCTAATTACACGACCCCATAGTCAGAGGTAAGTATGCATAGTATAAAAATAAAAGTTAATTTAAAACTTTGGCGGCCATTTTCCTGGAAACTGTCTGATCGGTTTTGAGATTTTTGTTTAAAAAGATTCCTCTTGTTTATATACCCTTGTGACGTGTATAAGTTTTGTTGCCCTTGAATCGCCGGTCTCCATGTTTTTTCGCCCCAAATCGCATTACTATTCATTTTGGGCTATTTCCAGGGGGGGGGGGAGGGGGGGGGGGTAAATTTTCACCCTCTGGAAAAATGTTTTGGTAATTTATTCCTTCATAATGGGAGCTGCCAGAACTGTGAAGATAGAGCTTAGAAATTGGCACTTTAAAATGGGAAGTCGTATTTGGCGATTTGTGTGGTGAACTTGAATTTGTAGATAAAGCTTAAGTTTGCATTATGAACATAAGGAAGTCATATGGATTAACTGATGATGACCTTAAGCTTGACCTCGGATGACCTTGAGTGCTAAATGTCTGACGTGAAATGTGTGATTTAGCCACTGAGGCTTAAACACTTGCACATACAGGTTAGGATTGTGTTAAGCTTACAAGAAGTCATGTATTTATGGCACATCTTTTGGTGACCTTGAATTTGACCTTAAATGACCTTGAAGGCCAAATCTCAAAATCTTGCCTGACCTGACTTGTGTAAATTGGCCTCTACAGACAAAATACTTGTTGATAGAGCTTATATGTTTGTATTATGAACATAATTAAGGCATTTCAGCAGAAATGCCTTTATGGTTTTGGCAAAAAAAAAATTTTTCTTTTTTTTTTTTTTTCTTTTTTAGGAAGAGCGGAGCTCTTCCTCTATGATGTTGGTTTTTCTTGGATTTTGGAGAATTTTCCTTTGTTTACATTTCTGAAAGTCCGACTTGGAGCCAGAGCAGATCATTCAATTGTGGCTAATTAGGAGGGCCTGGGGCCAGTTGGAAAGAATATGACACCCGTGTACCCAAGTATGGTTACTGTAATAAGTTATAAGCAATAATAGCCACAGGAGACGTGTGTTCCGACCGTTTATTTTTTGTGTGTGTCACCGGTTCATCACCCATCATCACTCCCGTTTTGATCTTCTCTGAAACAGGGCTTTCTCGTATCAGATGCACCCAAAACTTTGCATAAACATTCCACACTACATAGATCATGTAGATAGTACATAAGCTTTTGCAAAGATGGAAAAACGCTTGATACGGCAACATAATAATTGAAAACTTGTGGCAAGTTCTGGTATGTCCAGTAGGCCAAATGCAAATAAGTGTGGCCCCCTAGCCACACTCGACCGGCTTCATCCCCATTCCGCACCCGCACCACCTCCCCCCCCCCCCCCTCCCATCCGACTACGACCCAATCGTGATAAATGAAAGCTGACCCGCACCCGGGTAAAGGTCTGCTGAATGGTCCGATAAGTTTTCTGACTTTTCTCGCATGAATATATCGCTAAACTATATGCAAGATCGCAATCGGCGATTACTGATGCATTTCAGAAATAAGATCCACCTCGAGAGATCATATATGCCGATGACAACAAGTTCACTTTCTTCACTATGCCCCCCCTCCCCCCTCCTCTTCCACCTAAACATCGCTGTTCGTTGGGTGAGCGTGCCTCGCAGCCTAATGAATAATTAATGAGATGACATCACGAGATACTGCAGCACTTGATAAAAAAATAAATCAACTGATCATAGCTTATCAATCATCTTTCAAAATCGATGGTTTGTTGGTTGAGTCAAGCACTCGATTATTTTGTGCATGAGAGGTTACTAGTAATTGGAGTCATACACAAATGATCAAAGCAAAAATCGCCAGTCGAGTTCCTTATGCAGCAATCACATCATCACGTTTGTCACAAATGACAGTTCTCATCATAATGAGCCGCACAACTTTCCTGTAGGGGCCTACTGCATGCTTCAAGAGCGCCATCTGTTGAATGTCACGTATGATCAGATAGGCCTGTGATTGCTACACCACTATTATTGGTTGCATGGGAATCGTGATGTGGCATTCTGAGCTGTGTTGTTTAGACAATTAACAAGACATATAACATGTCTACTGATGGAGATCAAAAATAAACCGATGGGTAAATACTAATTAGGTCTAATATTGAACACAGTAAATTTAGTTAAGACATAAAACATTTATTATTGGGCACAATAAGGTAAAGGTTCTGTCCACTACATATTTCATGACTGTAACCGAATAGGTTAACATTAACTTTACTAGTTGTGTCTATTAGGGGCTATTGACCACAATAAAAATATAGTTAGGACATGAAACATTGACTATTAGGTTCAAGATAAGGGTTCTGGTAAATATAAATTTGATGCTTGTAGTAGTTATGGTCATATTATGAAAATAAGTTAACATCGATTTTTGCTAGTTGAATCTATTAATAGTTTGGGGAGGGGATTTTTTTTTTTTTGGGGGGGGGGGGGGATGATAGGGCAACAGGAGATACACTCCAGCAGTCGTCAGCGACTGGAGAACATCTAGTTTGGAAGATGGGACTAGATGGAATCAGTACCTTAATAATGGTATCACTCAAATTTATATTAGGCCAAATCAACAATAAGCAAATGATTGGCCAGTACACTATCATGGGCTACAGTTACAATATGGCCACAACATATATGTACAGAATAGGATACGAATAGGTTTTGAACTAGATCTGTGCAAACATTTCCAAAGCTCTTCCTATGAGGCCAGTGGCCCTTGTTTTTCACTTAAAATTTGGTTTCCGCACAATAACTTCAGTTTGCCTCGATGTATCTTCGCCAAATTTTCATCGCTGGTCAGAAGTGTTGTGCAGAAGAAGCCTATTGTTTTTTGAGCCGGCTCAGGGGTCCGTGAGGTCCGTGAGGATCAAATCAATGTTTTTGGTTTCCGCACGATAACTCAGAAAGTATTATGGCAATGACTGTGAAACTTTGCATGGAGGTTCATATATCACCAAGAAAGAATCCTATTGATTTTGAGGCCAATCCGTCAAACGACCTTTGACCTAGGGCTCGAAATAATTTCAGCTGAGTCATCCTTGAGGCTCTCATGCATATCTCGGAAACGGTGCATCGTAGAGCGAAACGGACGTTATTTTCGGACTCGTCGCCCTACACAAACATGTCTCAAGGGTATTATGGATGACCTTTGACCTTGACCTTAAATTTTTTCGATGAGTCGGCATTTTCCGTTTTCGTCGATATCTCTGAAACGGTGCGTCGTAGAGCGAAACGGATGTTATTTTCGGACTCGTCGCCCTACACAAACATATCTTGATGACCTTTGACCTTGACCTTAAATTTTTTCGCTGAGTCGGCATTTTCGGTTTTCGTCGATATCTCCGAAACAGTGCGTCGTAAAGCGAAACGTACGTTATTTTCGGACTCGTCGCCCTAGACAAACATGTCTAAGGGGTATTATGGATGACCTTTGACCTCAACCTTAAATTTTTTCGCTGAGTCGGCATTTTCCGTTTTCATCGATATCTCGGAAACGGTGCGTCGTAGAGCGAAACAGGCGTCAATTTCGGACTCGTGGCCCTAGACAAACATATCTAAGGGGTACTAGAGATTAACTTTGACCTTGACCTGAAATTTTTTTGCCGAGTCAGCATTTTTTATTCTCGTTGATATCTCGGAAACTGTGCATCGTAGAGCGAAACGGAAGTTATTTTTGGACTCGTGGCCCTAGACAAACATATCTGAGGGGTATTAGGGATGAACTTTGACCTTGACCTGAAATTTTTTCGCAGAATCGGCATTCTTCATTTTGATCAATTCCTCGGAAACGGTGTGACTTAGAGCAAGGCAGACATTGGACAGATAGTCGCAGGGGTATCAAGTTTGTCCTTCACATACATGTAATTGCACAATTGTCTTTTCATGTTTTTGCTGAGTCAGCATTTTGTTTTTTTCATGCTTGAAACCCTGAAATGCCTCCAAGGCCTATAGGCCTTGACGTCTAGTTAAAGTGATATGCAGCATACGTGATGGTGACATTTCAGTTCATGAACATGACTTTGATTGGTAAATCTCGAGGTCATATGTCACCTGCAATGCTTAAAACCAAAATTGTCCGGTGACCTACATGTATCTCAGCCCTTGAGCTAATTTTAGGTTACCGGACCTATGGTCCGATAACCTATTGCCGTCGCGTTGCGTCCGTCGTCCGTCCGGCGTCCGTCGTTCGTCCACATTTTTATCTTTAAAGTTTACAGGCGGATATTCCTGAAATTTTGCACAAAGTTGCCTAAAAATATTTCAAGAGGGGGTTATTTTTTAGTTTTTTTATTTTCGCATTTTTCTCAAAATGGCGGCCATTTTTTACGAAAAATGGCCAATTTTGGACTTTGGCGGCCATTTTCTCAAAAACTGTCTGATCAGTTTTGAGATTTTTGTTTCAAAAGATTCCCCTTATGTACCTTTATGATGTGTATAAGTTTTGTTGCCCTTGAATCGCCGGTCTCCGTGTGGCGGCCATTTTGAATTTTTGAGGGGTCGGCGAAAAAAATTTCATTTGTCCCAAATCGCGTTACTATCCATTTTGGGTCATTTCTAGACAAAAAAAAATTTTTCACCCTTTTAAAAAAATTTTGGACTTAGAAAGTTTTCGGCACTTTTTTCCTTCATAATGAGAGCTGCAGGGACTGTACTCATAGAACGCTTGAAGATAGAGCTTAGATATTGGCACTTTCAAATGGAAAGTCATATATGGCGACTTGTGTGGTGACCTTGAATTTGACCTTGGATGACCTTGAAAGGTCAAAACAGCCATTTTTGGGTCGAGAAATGCTCAAATTTGCACCTGGCCTGTCTTTTCTCGAAAACTGTCTGATCAGTTTTGAGATTATTGTTTCAAAATATTCCCCTTATGTACCTTTATGATGTTTATAAGTTTTGTTGCCCTTGAATCGCCAGTCTCCGTGTGGCGGCCATTTTGAATTTTTGACGGGTCGGCGAAAAAAATTTTGTTTGCCCCAAATCGCGTTACTATTCATTTTGGGTCATTTCTAGACAAAAAAAAAATTTTCACCCTTTGAGAAAAATTTTGGACTTGTAAAATTTTCGGCACTTTTTTCCTTCATAATGGGAGCTGCCAGGACTGTACTCATAGTACACTTGAAGATAGAGCTTAGATATTGGCACTTTCAAATAGAAAGTCATATATAGCGAGTTGGGAGGTGACCTTGAATTTGACCTTTGATGACCTTGAAAGGTCAAAACAGCCATTCTTGGGTGAAAAAATGCCCAAATTTGCCTCTACAGATGAAATGCATGTAGATAGAGCTTCAGTTTGCATTATGAACATATAGGAAGTCATATATGAAACAACTGATGATGACCTTGATTTTGACCTTGGATGACCTTGAGTGACTTGAAATCTTGAAAGTGGCCTCTGAAGCATAAACTTTTGCACATACAGGTTAGGATTGTGTATAAGCCTGTAAAAGAGTCATGTATAAATGGCACATTTTTTGGTGACCTTGAACTTGACCTTAAAGACCTTGAAGGGCGAATCTCAAAATCTGAAATTGGCCTCCACACGAAATACTTGTTGATAAAACTTTTTTTTTTGCCGACTCGGCACTTCCTGTTTGGCCGTATCTCGGAAACGGTGAGTCGTAGAGCGAAACGGAGCTCAATTCCGGCCTTCTGTATTATGAACATACGAAGTCATATGCAGCATACCTGATGGTGACATTGAGATTCACAAAGATGACCTTGACTGGTAAATCTCAAAATCATATGTAACCTACAATGCTTGAAACCAAAATTGTCCGGTAACCTATCTTAGCCCTTGGGCTAATTTTTACCAACCTAACACATAATAAATTTAATGTATAGTGTATTATATAATAGTTAATTACCAAAGATGTCTCTAAAATTTTACTTCTTTTTGCTACTTGCTTCTGATAACATTTGAAGTCTTGCGATAGAGCTTTGCTCTTCTACATGTAGTAAGACCAATACGATACAGTGTGTTCATGACGAAATCTGAGTCAATTCGTAATCTGATTTATGAAATGAAGCAACTACACGTCCATGTATATGTATTTATGGGGTAGACACGAAAAAAATCCCCTTTATCAGATATGTAGTCGGCAAACCTTGAGCCTGATATATATATACAAGTACTGTACCGAACATGTATATATCAGACTCAAGATTTGCTGGTCTCTTAAGATGATAGTACTGTTATCTGCTGATGCTGACTAATGGTGGCAAATAAACAATGAGGACATTTATAATCAGTCAAAAATCAGTGTCCTGCAAACTTGACTTTGAGTCTTGTCAGGTAAAGAGTTAGGACGAAAAGATCAAGTTGGTATTTATGACACATAGACCATCCAGCAAATTACTGCGAAAATTCCCCTTCCATGATTAATCTACCTCATTGACACACTAATTTGTTAAACACTTATGCTTATGTGGTGAGAAGAATACATACATGGGGGTATTGTGTTGGTGACCTTGCTCAAGGTAAATATTGTACCTGCCCACATGTACCTTGAGAAGTCATCCCATAGCGGGACCAGTTGGTCTGGTATTGAACATATTTCATGGCATCTGTAGCTAAGTTGCTCATTCCCCACTGTCTAAAATAACATGTAGTCAACTCCTGATATTTCCACTGAAATAGGCTGCTGGGTCACAGACATCACATGAAAATCACATCACTCTTTTCCATAGCATACTGAAGCTACATGTACATGTACAGCAATGGTACAGTACCTATGTGTTTGTGAAGATTGTGTTATTTTCTGAGTCCTGACATGTATACATATACCTAAATGGTAATTGTGGCATGTTAACATGGTGAATGAGGCGATGAATATAGGCCTGTTGAAATTTGATCATTGCTTTAGTGATCCAAATACTGAATAATAACTGTAAAAAAAGGAGCTTGCCGGTAAACTGCTAAAGTGTACTGTTTCATTGGGTGTTAGTTGCTCAATGGTTGAGCCTCACAAACCATTGGTCCTGTATTCAAATTGAGGGAAAGCTAATACATCCACCTAACGTTTGAAACAATATTAGGCCTTGCTGTAACAAAATAAATTTGTAAACAAATTGTGACATTTTTTTCTGCATAAGATGGAGGCACTCTCTTATTTTGGCAGTTGCTTCTTTTAGGTACCAATACGGTATGTACCCTTGCCTGCTTCAGACTGCTGTATAAATTCAGACAATGTAGTACACACAAATACAGGACCTGTATTTAACTTCATCTCACCTGTAATAACTCAATTGCCGATACTATGGATACCACATGTACATTCTGATAAATGTAGATTGCTCTAGGTGATTGAGAAACAGTACAGTAAGACGTCACAATCTCACGAAATTTGACCTAGATAGATGACTGAGGTCAATTATAAGCACATTGCCTGGGTAATATATTACTAAGGTACAGTACTTGGAATGACTCTAATCGATAAAGAAGCTTTGCTTATCAGTTACAGTAAATCAGATAAGGATCTAACTTCTTATATATTTGATAATATATAAGAAAATGTGTGCTTGTGTACCTGGCACGCAAACATTGTTTCGACAGGTCAACAATGTGGGGTGGAGGCGGTGGGTGAGGGTGGGGGGGGGATGATAGTCTTGAAATCACTCGGTATCAAAGATGGGAAAAAAATCAACTGGAATAAAGATTTGCCCAGAAGGTCACTCGGATTAATTACTGTCACAGTGTGCAAAAATCATACAGACATATTTCATACAATGACTAGAATGCTCTAAAAAGTAATAGATACTTTTTTTTGTATTGTATGTGAAGCAAGTCGATAAAATATTCCTTAAACTGGCATCAAGTTCTTAAAAAATTAGAAGCCTCTGATAATTCTGTAAATATTTATAACAGAGGTTCGGAAGGAATGATACAAGGTACATGTACTTGTACCAGTATATGCTGTATCTCAACTCATCAAAATGTTTTTCATTCATAATTGTTATGCTCATTTCATGAGAGTTCTATGAGTCCAAATAAATGCGTTATCATCATGATGTCCTGGAAACGAGGGAAACCTCACAGGTTCACAAGTGTGGAATGACTACCGTACATGTAACTCTGAGGTTTCGGAGTTAATATATTTATCATGACTTCACATGTAAAATCTACAGGTATATAGTTTCGTGCAATGAGCCTATGAGTGTGTATGATGCTCAAACTTGGACCGGCATCATAGAGCGGCATGATTTTGTCTTGTTTATCACATAACATACTTGTATTTGAGCTACTTTGTGTCAGTTTGAGATTTATCTTCAAAACGACAAGGCAAAGATTTAGTGTTTTGGCCATGTTACTGCCGCATACATGTACATGTAATCGCACTACAGATCACAATTTTGCATGAACTGTTTCGCAAATTTTTACATGTATTAGTATTTTATAGGGTTAATTCTAATCGCTTATTGATTTTGATGGGGATTAGGTCATTCTTCCAAGATTTTATGACCAAATATGGATGTAGGTGTAGAGTGATACAAGTTTCAGATAGGGCCTATGTTAGTATCAAACACAGTGTACTGTAGACTCAGTTATTTTCCAGGTTTTCAGTTTTTGTGTTACAAAGTCAAACTTGCTGTCCATATTTTTATTCCAACTCACATGGCATTGAACAGTCACCAGGTGGCAACACACATAAATTATCAACAGGCACTAGGTGGCAGCACTAATAATACCAAACTACATTCTCACTCACTAGGTGGCAGCACACAAACTGACCATTACCATGTTTGAACTCTAACTCTCTAGAACATCCTCCCTTCCCTTGATATGAACATATCAAAACATAGCAAACAAACAATTTCCAATTATGCAAATCAAATGTCCATTAACTATTTCAGAAAAGTCACTGAAAGTCCAGGGGACACAGTTTTACGACAGGCCGTCTGACAGTGGACGATCCTGTTCGTACATCCACAGCACGCACATGTCCGTCCGGTCCGGGGTATGTCTGCGTGATCCTTCCGAGGGGCCACTGTCCACGTGGTGTACCTGGCGACAGTAGGAGAACCACATCTCCTTTTTTGAAGTCCTTCTGTTCCCTATGCCATTTTTTCCGCGAGCTGAGAGATGGGAGCCACTCCTCCATCCAGCGTCTCCAAAAGTGTCGAAGGAGCTCTTGGACTCGTCTCCATCTTTGACGTGGGTGGAAACTTGTGGTATCCACAGACTCAGGAGCAAATTGACCACCAACTTGTCCATGGAGGAAATGATTTGGGGTCAGAGGCAGGACATCCGTGTGGTTTGCCGACTGGTAGGTGAGGGGTCGGGAATTAATGAGTCCTTCCGCTCCGACAATAGCACTCAACAATTCCTCATCTGTAATGTCTGCAGTCGACAAGACTTTTCTCATTGCTCGCTTGGCCGCTTTTATCATTATTTCATGTACTCCATTGAAGTGGGGTGCATATGGCGGGTTGAACATCCACTTCACTCCACGATTTGATGTGTTGTCTTGTATCTTCTGTTGGTCAAGGGCATTGACCAAATCCTTGAGCTCATTGTCGGCCCCCACAAAGTTGGTTGCATTGTCTGACACCATCACTTTAGGCAAACCACGGCGAGCTGACATCCGACTGAAGGCATTCAAAAATGCATCAGTGGAGAGAGAGTACGCCATTTCCAGGTGTAGCGCCCTCGTCTCAAGACATGTGAAAAGGCATAAATACCTCTTTGTGCGTGTTTTACCGCGCCCTTGTTTTGTCTCAAAAGGGCCGGCAAAATCGACAGAAGTCCTGGTGAAGGCCCGCATGGAAACTCCGGTCCTGATTTCTGGAAGTGGGGCCATTATCTGCTTCCCAGGACTTGCCTTCAGCCGTCGGCACAGAGAGCACTTCCTTTCCCACTCTCGAATGGCTTCTCTTCCTGACAGGATCCAATACTTAGCTGATAGTGCAGACAAAACTTGGTTTGTACCACCATGTTGGCATTGCTCGTGTGCCTTCTTTATGATGAGCTGTGTTATTTCGTGGTGCCGAGGCAAAATGATTGGGTACCTTGTCTCCCATGGGATTGTCCCCGCAAGTTGTAATCGCCCGTTAGAACGCAACAGTCCATCTTCATCAATCATGGGATTTAGGCCGGCGAGTTTTGAGGATCCCTTCAGATTGTTGTTAGCTTTCAAAGTGTGAATCTCTGTTGCGAAGGTTTCTGTCTGTGCTTTCTGTAGCAGCAGAATCTCCGCATCTTGTATCTCTTCAGGCTGGAGAGCTCCAGATCTTCTCAAATCTGACGGGAGTTTACAGTTGTCTATGAAGCGTAGTACTCTGGCTAATATTCGGCAGAGGCGTGTCCAGTCGGAGAATCTAGATGGCTGAAGTCTGTCATCATTCAACGTTGTGGCCGTAACCATGGTTACCTCCTTCATGGGCCTCAATTTTCGCACCTCCTTTTGAGCATTTTCTGGCTTTGGAAATTTATTATCAGGCCATCCATCTTGGTTGGACATCAGATAGGACGGACCGTGCCACCACATTTCAGATTGCTGCAGATCACAAACTTTGACACCTCGACTGAGCTGATCTGCAGGGTTGAGATCAGTAGGGACATATCTCCACTGGGCGGGCTCGGTAAGGCTCTGTATCTCCCCTACACGGTTGGCCACAAAAGGTTTGAACTGTCGACTTTGACCTCGGATCCAATACAGGGTGTCCATGCTGTCACTCCAGTAGATTCGCTTGGACTCTGGCACGTGCAGGACTTGACCAATTTTCACAGCGAGTCTGGCGCCAATGACCGCAGCCATTAACTCCATTCTGGGGATGCTCACTGCTTTTATTGGTGCAACGCGAGACTTTGCTGTCACCACTCGGCAGATCTTCTGACTGTTGTTCTGGGAGACAATGTATGCTACAGCACCATAGGCTTCCTGGGAGGCATCTACGAAAACATGAAGAAACTGTTCTGTTGTACCAGCTGGTTTCAGACATCTTGGTATTTGGATTGTTTGAAGACTTTTCAGCTCCGCTATCCACTGTAATGCCCTAATCATTACCTCCCCTTCCACTCTGTCGTCCCAGTCGTATCCACCAGACCAGAGTTCTTGCAGGATAACTTTGGCTCGCACTGTGAAGGGCATGATGAGTCCTAAGGGATCAAATACAGTGGCAATTTTCTGCAAAAATGCTCTCTTGGTGATGTTGAAGTTCTCTGGAACATGGTATTCATAGGTGAAGCAATCTTCTGTTGGACTCCACCTCATGCCGAGGGTTTTCACGGTGGCTTCTGTCTCCTTGCTGAGATGAATGTGTGCTGCGGCGGCACATTGATCTTGTGGAATTTCTCTGAGGACCTCGGGCGAGTTTGATACCCATTTGTGTGTCGTCATTCCAGCTGTCTTCCACACTTCACTCAAGTCTTTGTATAGCTGTATTGCAGTCTCCGTGTCCATGACACTGTCCATGCTATCGTCCATGTAGGTGCTCTCCAAAATGGTCTCTGCAGCTCTAGGATACTGACTCTGTTTCTGCTTGGCGTGATGTTGAGCCACATAGAGTGCCAGAAATGGAGATGAGTTTATCCCAAACACTACCCTGTTGAATCTGTAGGCATCAGGCATACGGCTAGTGTCCAAGTTTCTCCAGAGAAACTGATGATACTTGCGATCGGCTGGCATGATTTTTACCTGCAAGTACATCTCTGAGATGTCACACATCAGAGCCACTGGTTCTTTTCTGAACCGCAGCAAGACATCCACAAGGTCATTCTGAAGCTTCGGGCCAGGATATATTGCATCATTGAGAGAGATTTCCCCAAATTTTGCCGATCCATCGAAGACAATTCTCGTCTTGGTGGTGGCCCTGTCCGGGCGAAGCACTGGGAAATGAGGCAGATACCAGGCTGAATCTTCTTTCTGTCTGTAAGTTGTGGGCAGTTTCTCAATGTATCCTTTAGACAGGTAATTGTCGATGACCTTCTGGTACGCCGCTCCAATCTCTGGTTTCTTCAGCAGCCGCTTTTCAGTGTTCTCCAGGCGCTTGGCAGCCATTTCATGGTTGTTTGGGAGCTGACCTTCACAGGCTTTCCATGGGATACTCACAGTGTAATTTCTGCCATCATATTGGAGAGATTTCTGTACCGTTTCAAGTGCATGCTTTTCTTCAGGCCTAACGGTTGGGTTTTTTGGGAATTTCAGCTCTTCGATCTCCCAGAACTTCTTGAGCTGTGAGCTGAGCTCCGAGTCTTGAAAATAGGTGCAGTTTGTCTGCTGAACTGTGGCCTCGCTCTTCATACGACCAATGCAGGTCCAGCCAAGTGGTGTCAGTCTGGCGATGGGATCTTCAGAGCTGGCATAAACTTCTTTCTTGGAAATCAGCAGATCAGCATTATCGGCTCCAATCAAGATGTCAATGATGGGTCTTGACTTCAGACGAGGGAACTTGATGTGTGTTAGATGTTGCCACTGAGCTTTGCACTCCTCCCAATTTAGAACCTTCATATCTCCGGTGACACGTGTTGTCGTGTGAGCGACTATATCTTTGCGGACCTTGCCATCAGCACTCTCGAGAGTGAAGTCTACCACACTGCTATCAAGGCTTGCCGTGTTGCCATTGAGGACCTGCACATCGAGGCGGTCAGGTTTCCCTTTCAGTCCAAGTTGACTGGCAACATCAGCATTGAGATATGTGGTTGTGCTGCAGTCATCCAGGAGGGCATTACAGTGTACTCTTGTTGCGCCATTCACCAGTGTAACAGGTACGGTTCTCAGAGCAATAAACCTTGGCATGTTTTGTTTTTTCTCCTCACAAGATGTGAAAGTGCCCTTGTCATTTTCATTTGGCTTGGATTCTGGCTTCTGACTTTCATTGCTCTGAATGTGGGATTCTGGGCTGCTCTCAGACTTCTCAGGCTCATGCAGCAGGCGGTGATGGAAGTAGCGACATCCATCGATTCCACATCTTCGTGCCTTCCAGCATTTGTTTCCATGGTGCGAGGTTGACAAACACTTGAAACAAATCTTCTTCAATTTTGCTGTGGCCCAGCGGTCTGATACTTGGAGGTTGTTGAATACCGAACAGGCCCAGAGACCATGAGCATCTCCACATTGTGGACAGGCGAATTTCTTTGTTTTTTCCTTGCTCTCGGCACCAGTTACGAATGAACGTTTGTCCCCAGTTTTCTTCTTTGGCTCTTGCTGCTCTGGTTTAACGAGTCCTTTGACTGTTTCATTCGCTGTTATCAGGAACTCAGCCTCTTGATTGATGAAGGTTCGCAGTGCATCCACTCCTTCCTGTTGCTGATATTCATATCTCCACCGGTGATATCTCGACAGCAGATTTGGGTGTATTTTCCTTTGTATGGTGATATACAATGATCCGGCAGCAAGTTCGTGATGTTGTCCTGTTTCAATCAGGTTGACTGTGAGGACATCTAGCAGCTCTGCAAACTGTTCTAGATCTGCTGCATTCCCGTCTCTAATCGGCTTGAACTTGTCCAATTCTTCTAAACGAAGGGCGATCTGGCGACGTTGTCCACCATACTTGCGGTCGAGTCTCTCCTTGGCCACTTGGTATGCAGCTGCCGAATGTCCCAGGCTTTTAATCACATGGAGTGGCTCTCCAAGGAGACATTCACGCAGTCGCAGCAGTTTGTATTCAGGAGTGGAGGCAGTTTGATCCACACAGGCTAAGAAGGCAGCTTTCCACGATTCATATTCTTTTTTGTTGCCGTCAAACTTTGGGATCTGGACTCGTGTGAGTAGACGCTCAGGGTTGAACTGGTTAAACTGTGGCTGTTCATGACCAGTATGTTCATGTGTTTGGGGCCCACCATAGAGCCACATACTGTTCTGCTGAGGTTGGCTGGGCTCCTGTGTGGCAGGGTTCCTCACCTTTTGTCTGACTGACGGCCCAGAAGTGATGTCATAGGCAGCAGCTTGATACTCGGGGTGACTGGCTTGAGCTGCAGTTGGAACCACTGAGTGATTGGCTTGAGCTTCCGCTGGAGTTACATGATGAGTGTGTTGTGGATCAGCTGTAGCAACATGACGACTGGCTTGAGCAGTACCTGAAGCCACAGAGTGACTGACTTGAGGAGGGGCATTTTGTCCTGTTCCGCTTGGTCTCATGAGGTGTTTTACACTCGTGTGTGAGATGGGCATTGGAGTTGAGGCCATCAATTCATTTCTCACCTCTTTGAACGTTTCCTCCAGTTTCTCAGACATTTCATCCAACTCTTGCTCTAGACTCTTTATGAACTGTTTACGAGCTGTATATCGGCCCTCACGTTCGACTTGAGGCGTCATCATTTTGGCGTGACTTTCACTACTGCTGCTGACTCGGGGCTTACGAGTCATGAGGTCGTGCAGACATGCAATGGCCAAGTGTTCAGTGTCCGAAAATACCTTGTCAATTGTCTCCATTTCACTGCCGAGTTTTGCCAATCTGTCAACTTCACCCCAGTGATCAAGTCTTCTGGCCTCATCTTCAAAGGCTGTGTGTACTCTCTGCATGTCATGGTGCACATCACTCAACTTTGACTGCACACTAGCACTGTCAATGACAGTGTCATGACCTTGATTCAGCAAATCAGTCAATATGTTGACGTTGTCATAAAACTTCAATTTCAATGTCCTAAATGCCATTCTTGCATTTAAACCACGCTCTGCTACCAACATGTACTGTAGACTCAGTTATTTTCCAGGTTTTCAGTTTTTGTGTTACAAAGTCAAACTTGCTGTCCATATTTTTATTCCAACTCACATGGCATTGAACAGTCACCAGGTGGCAACACACATAAATTATCAACAGGCACTAGGTGGCAGCACTAATAATACCAAACTACATTCTCACTCACTAGGTGGCAGCACACAAACTGACCATTACCATGTTTGAACTCTAACTCTCTAGAACACACAGGATGTCATATACATATATCATCATGACAATGAACTTGAATTCGATGAATAAATACTGATTTTTTTTCGCTGAGTCTAATCTTTCATAATAGGTGCACGAAAAAGAATCCAAGGCATCTTTATGGGCATTGACGTCTAGTTATTTGCTAATTGTTTGCAAGTTTGAACAAGTTGCATGTAATTTATTGTTTCTTGTCCTATTGCTGATAGTAAAAGGGCAGGTGAATATGTGTGTCAGTGGGAGTCAATAGAGGTGTCTTGATTGTAAGTAACATACTAGTAGACTTCTCTATTAATATTGTAATAAGATAAACCACAAATGTTGTAGATCGGGGGAAGTTTTGTGTGTACCGGTACATGTAAATCATGTGGCTGGTGACATGAGTGATGTTCATGTGTATCCTTGTATGTGTTCAACATGTTCAAGAGGTTCAGTAGACCTTCATCAATCCTGATCTCCTTCTGAATACAATCATGTACTACATACATGTATATATGAGTGGTAGCAGAAGAGCTTTCTATAAATAATACATGTAATGCCTGCAATCACGTATGTGTACTGGTGTAGTGGATTTAATAGTTGTGAAAATAAATACTAATATGCTTTTGTCAGTTGTATTTGTAGTTTAGTTCTATGATTATTGTAATCAAAAAGTATTTAATAATATATTACCAGTTAAATTATAAAGATAGGTTACAATGCTTTTTTTCCCCAAGAAAGTCATGATATTCATTTTGTGGATTGGTTCCAAGAGATTAATTTTGTTAGCTAAATTTCCTTATTGAATTATATACAATAGCTTTTCAGTATCATGAATACTGATGCAATACCAAACAATCCATGCAAGAAATAATAAATCAATCTTCTGTTGAGAAGTGCAGTTCATCAGTAGAACACTCAAGCTGAATACAAAACTTGATGTGAAATATATCCTGCTTTTGTCAACAATGCCCACAATGACTGTTTGCAGAATTGTCACTGATATGTGAATGAGACTGGCAGTTGTGCAGTTTCCATGGTAACCGAGGTACTGGCCCATTGGCTGGCTGAGGAAGACTGAGGGGAGGATGGGGGGGGGGGATGCAGGGGGAGTCTCTACACTGGGCCATGGGATAGATCAGCACTATCCGTCCAACAGTAAATTCCAACAGGCCATGAGACGTAATAGTTGACAGATCAATCTTGTAATTAAATGCCAGTGGCTGACAGGTTTCTGTCCCTGGCTGCAGCCAATGCCTCAGTCCGCTTGCTTGATTGTTCGTCCGTTCTGCCTCGCTCCGACGTCACACGTCCCATCCGAATTGTCTCCTGCCGCACAGAATCAGAGCTCTCCAGAGAAACTTGCCCCATTGTCTTCAGTGTTAGGGTTGACAATAATTGGATTGCCTCTGCTCACTGCCATTCTCAAATTTGGGAAGCCATATGTTGGCTGCCTAGGAAATTGAGTTGTGACTTCGGGGGAATCCTGGACAAATGACTGGTGTTTGGACAGGCTCAAGTTTGGTGCTTGACTTGGTTCACTGAGATCTTTGGTGTCAGTTGCGCTTAGTGCCTTGTGCCCTCCCTGGCCCAACAGTGAATGGTCCTTAGACTCTCCTTCGGGAAACAGTTAGTTTTTGATGCAAAGTGTATACTGCCTATGATATCAATAAGGCAGGATATGATTAGGTACATGTAGCTAATGCAAGTGTAACCAATATTCATAGCTGATATGTTTTATCGGTATTTAATTATATATTGATGATCCATCAAATATCATTTTTACAAGGCACCAGTAGCTTATGATGTACACAAAATACAAATAGTGAAAAACAATGAATCAATGAAACTAAATATACATTCTTCCCAGATGTACGCCTATAAATTTGTCCTGTGGACGATTTTGGTGTGGCATATTTAACCAAAAGCATCAACGTGGCAAACACAGAAGCCGGTAGGTCAAGTTGCCATGATTAATTCAATTGTGTTAAATTTAATCAATTTTGTTGCATCCGAAATTCAATGGCAGACAGATTCTAGTTTTATGATGTGTAAACGGGTTTTGCGCATTATGCTGGCAGGGGACTGAGGTTTATGATACATGTATGTATAATTGTATGCAAGTCAAAATAATCACATGACCGGGGTCATCTCAGGCAGATTCATGTACAATATGAAGTTCTACCGGTATATCTTGTTTATCAGATTAGAGACAGATCCATGGACAAAACTTTCTCGGTGCGTCCTTATCTGTGTCCACGTGGACCGCACGTTCAGACAGACAAGTTTGGCCTTTACTACATCATGTACACATTTGAGAAGTCTCCTGTTGAATTTTAGATGTCACAAAGTTTTGGCTTTGTCTTGCATTACCAACTGTGCTGTTTAATTCAGTAGTGTTCAGCCAAAGTGCGTAAAATCAATTGTACATTTGCAAGTATTTGCACATTGAATAACATTATTCATTCTACATGTATCTGTACAGTTCCGTCCACTGTCCAATGCCATACGTAGCTGTATCAGATCAAAGAGCTGTACAGTTTTGTGGTATCAGGAGCGAGCGGAGAGCTGGTCATCACTTTGACCTCCTGTACTCAAGGGGACACACTTGTCAGTGTTCACCTCAGCGATGTTATCAGGCACTCATCCTAGCTGAAGCAGCAACATTAAGGCTTTTGTCTTTAAAATAGTCTGCATTCAGTCAATTAGCAATTGATCAATATAGCTCAGTACTGATTAAAATACAGGTAGGAGCCTTTTAATAGATGACTGTGGGCTAAAATCAACCAGTATAAGCATTACTAGATGTAGTGTGCTGGTCGGACAGATGGGTGTAGTTCTCACCACTTAGAGCCTGATCAGGTTGGGGGATGAGTGTCTAGTGTGATTGGGTATTGACGACACGGTGCAGCTCTCCACTGTGATTGGCTGACGAGTCTCGCTGCCTGCCAGCATCATCAACCGGCCAGACCCTTAAATTCTCCTCCCAGCTTACAGCTCGTCCACACGAGTTAGGAACCCCACTGTCGGGCCAAGGATTATAACTGTTCAAACAGTTTACTTTTTTTCTGGAATTATTTCGGATCTGGACATTTTGGAAAAAAAAACTTGTGAAATTTAGAAAAAAAATTCCAAAATACTGATTAGAAAAAGTACTACCATTTAACATTATGGCAAATCCAGATCCTTACGGAATTCGAGAGGTTGGTACCAATAATTGTGTAGTAGATTTCCGTGTAGAAAATTACTTAGATGTTTGTAAATTTATTGCAGTCTCTAAGTACTTTAATCATGGTGATTTACCAAAGTTTACCTGGGTAGTGAAATAGTTGAACAAATTGGGAGTGATGAGATGCTACTCTTCAAATACGATTTGTCTAAAAATTATTTGTTATAGTTAACATGTATATCATTCATTTTATAGTCACATTTCACCAGAATATTCAGTATTGATATTTATGTCTGTGTTACTGTAGCTTGGCAGTTTGCGCTGTAGGATTTCACCACCTGCTGCTGTTGTTATCTATGGTATATTCTGATGGTATATTCATATCGATAATCAATGACCCTTGCAAATTATTGCGCAAAATTTATGCATGCCAATACAAGGGACATGACACGTAGCCAGCAATGGGGCCAGGCACAAGTTTATCCACAGTGCCACATGTACATTGTCTATACACGTATGTATGTGCTCAAATAAATGTGGCTCAATACTTGCATATATTGACCATTTGATAAGTGAAGTTGTATTGGTTTCTGCACTGACTTTTAGTAGACATTTCTCCCATAATCAAGTAACCACACACTACAGCTGCTGCCATTGGAATTCCTTCACACATATGTAAACTAATTAGGTACAAACAGTTTACATACATGATTTGAATATGAATCAATATGTACTACTTCCCTACATAAATATGGTTGGGTTTTATTGTGAAGTTCGAGTAAACTTTGAAAACAAAAACAAAAAATAAAAGGAACATTTAAATTGTTTCACATTTAAATAATACATGTAATATACCAGTAGAACGAGGGCCACATATAAAAAGTTGTCACAGTTTATTGATCCTCCAAATATTCAGGATTTTATTAACCTTGTTACTGACTATAGAGCATAAAACTACCCTGATATGGTAGTGTCATCTTTTATCTGTTACTCCCTCTGCAAGTCCTTAGCTGCCACCATGTGTTACTGTGCAATCTGATATGCACCGGCACACGCAAATCAGTAGCATTGCAGCAAAAGAAATTTGCAATTTAAATGCTGTGTGAAAGAATGCTAGCTGTCTCCAAGGTAGACTAGCCTCTGTCCCCTCAGCAGTATAATCGCCTCAACCTGCTCATTCGTAAGCAATTATGTGTTACCGTTAATTCCTGTGATCAGAATGAAGGATATTTTAGCATGCTGTAAGTCGGCGTGGGAAGGGGAGAACCACGTTGAGGAATGTAAGAAGGTGATCATCTCTTTTATCACAAGCAGTCAGTGAAGGACTGCATTGCCATGTAAGGAAATGTGTCGCAGACATTCTGTTCATTAATCATGCTCACAACGGTCCATTGTGACAGGCCCATTGCCTGCAGCAGAAAGGAGTCCGCGCGGGAACCAGTGACTTGGGAAGTCGCTCAGTGGCCCGGGGATTATGATTGATAGTAATGAGTGAATGCTAAGTTTTTCATCGCGTTGGTCACAAACAAAGTTGGGAGTTGAGGCCCCGTGGCATCACGTAACTCACCCACGTACCTCTTGTAAACCAGACCAGTAACGACACGTTACGACTAACCAGAAACCACTTAACACAACAAACGAGAAGCAATTATTTTCAATGGAGAATTTACAATGGAAGAGATGAGCTGAGATTTGGGCAGGGATGATGATACTGGAGGGGTTCAGGAAGATGGATATGGGGGAAGGGGGTGGGGGTAGAAGAGGCTTGCTTTTTGGGGGGTGAAATCAGGGAAATAAGTCTGAAGGCAATGGATCGGAAGTACTGGTGCCTGACCATTGGGACGGAAAATGGAGAAACGGCAGTGTGCACTGATCAGAAGAGTCGGTGCCGACCGAGTGTTCAGTCTGTGTCACTGGCGTCGTCGTGGAGGAATTGTCTCCGCACGACTGAGCACAATGTCCGGATGTCTCTCTCACCGACTGCGATGTCAGTATTCAGACCACATGACCCTGACTGGGAGAGACAGCCACAGCATTCGTTCTCCTCCATCTCTCCGACAGTCGTGGCCATTTATAAACTCCCTCGTTCTTTGAGATCAAATCACTGAGCTATTCTGTACCCACGATCGACTCCACGTTCTGCACACTTGACAAGAAATCCATTCTCTGGGAACTCAGGCCCCACCCAGATTCTTTCTTGCCCTTGTCTCCCTCTTGCCTAGCTCCCCTTTCTCAAAGGATCAAGTCTCAGCAAAAAGTTTGTCGACCTGTATGGATGCAGTCAGACTCTTACATTCATACCGGTAGTCGGAAATAAGGATTAAAAATCCTTCCTGACTTGTCGGTTAACAGAATGTGACAAGAATTCACTTTTCAAAAAGAGCAGTTTCTGCGAACTGTATAATTCATCACACTTGTCTAGGCCAATTTCTTGATACAAGAGTAAATTTAACAGATACATGTATGAGGTGTTGTTCTCGGTGAGACATCAAATGGATCAATTTGCATCAATATATAATCAGCCAAGATGTTGGAAGAATGCTGGTGTGATGAAGAAATGAATTATGAGATATTGTTTAGGTCCTTGTCTTGCAAACTAGTTGGAAGCCTACGGGAGCTACCTGTAATCGGTGTGCTGGTGCACTGCACAGGGACATTGGTATTCTATGGATATGTTCCTCGAGTCTGGGATTATACTTTATGCTTTCTTTTCAAAGTACAGTATGATGTCTTCCCTGCAAAGACATTCGTCTTCCATCGTCTGTTCCGGCATCCCCCTGGCCCTCCGCTTGGAGACGTGATTGTGCTGAATGAGGCTCTCCCATATCAACGATCTCCCGGTTTTACGTCTTTTTGAAGACAGTAACAAGGGAAATTACTGGTCCCTGCTGCTCTTTTTGTGTTGGCATGTAGCATGTGCTGGTATCCATGGTGACCATTCAGTCATCAATCTCTGGCACTGACAATGTCTGCTGGTTACCATAGTTACTGGATGTGGGATACTCATTCATTAATTGTGAAGAACACTGTCTGAAAATTTAATTAAATTCATAATCTGATATTTGTAATTATATGTAGGATGCATGTTTTTTCAGTGTCATTTCATGTCAAAAATATTGTTTAAAATATTGAATTGCTCCATTTGTTTAATCTAAAAACAGATATTATGGTTTTACAATGTAACTTTACTAACTTATAATGCCTGCATGAAATATACACTGTATAAAACAATCAAGACAACTGTGTATAGGAAATGCTGCATCATAATCAAGTCAGAACAGTTTTGGCTACATGTACAAGTACACGTACCTAGGTATTTGTAGTATAGCTGTTTGCCTTTACACGTAGCTTGATGATGGTCTGCTGGCACCGTCATGGAATTATTGAATGCAGTCAGCCTTCGTGTCATCAAGTCTCCAGTTCCATGAATCTATTGATTGTTGACTCAGATGTATGGGATGCTTTCCATTTGAATTTACTGGCACCAGCATGCAAATATGGCATACCCCCGCGGTGCCTTTTGGCATTTACCTGTCGAGAATGAAGGCATGTTCATGTATTGAACTTCCCCATGCCCTCAGAAACTTGCCTTGTTTATTCTAGTCAGGTCTGCATTTCATAAATGAATTGAATTCAAGGGGAATTTAATTTTCTAATTAAGCAAAACTAATTAAAGGTACCAGTACATATATCATATGAAAAATTAAAAGTGTATTATTTTTTCACTGGCCGCATTACATCAGTAAGCCGTCTCATACATCATGATTGTAGTCACTGTCAGACCTGTAGTTTGAGGAAATAAAAATGCTTTCTTCAGTACATGTTTATCAAGTTTATCAAATAAATGATCATGTGCGATGATAATTATAACCGCATAATGAACTATATTTCCAAGTCGCAAGAGTTTGGTTCCAGTTAAGCTAATGACTCCTCTAGTTTTGTATCTAGCTTTTTATGTATTTTATCTCATACATGCATCATGAACATGATCAACAAATATTCAGGCGTCTGATAACTACACAAAACATTGTGTGGAATATCCAGTAATTTTGTGTTGTACATTTTGCTCTGAACATGGAGATAATCGATGGAGATAAGTTGATGCCATTGATTTGCCACAAATCCTTTATTAAAACCATCAGGTCGAAGCAAGGAATTGTGCCGTGACATCGCTGCGTTTTGTCCACAGCGACCGGCTAAATCCCGTTATCTGCAGTCAGTTAGGTCGTACCTTTCCATTGGTAGGATTATCTCTCAGGGAAGCACCTCCCGTGCAATATTACACTGCAGTCACTGGGTGTCAATGAGCTATATCAATTACCGAAGAGAGGCGTTGTCCTAGAAAAGTGACGTCCTCAGGCTTGGGTTTCAGATTGATTTCACTAAAGCGCTGCTAATTACGCGAGCCATTGATATCTTCGATTGTTCTATTAATAGATGTGTACTTTACAGTGTAAACAGCTTGCTGGATTCATGTTCTTTTGACTTCTTCACAAAAATGGCCTGCAAATTATGTTTTTGCCTTTCCTGTGTTTGCTGTTCAAAGGAATGTGTATTGTTTTCTTAGAAGCTGAGACAATTTATTAAAAAAGAGAACAATTCAGGTTTTAACTCGGGCGGGCAAATGCTTGTTGAATCACTGGTAGTGACATAGACCCAATCAAGGACAGTGTCAGTGTAGATATCTACCAGTACAACATTTGGCTAGCTCTGGTTTCCAGAACGCAGAGTTCCGGTGCCAATGACAGCACCTCCTACATGTAAGTTGCCAGGTCAGTCATTAATCTTGCCATGGACAGCCATTAGACTGCCACGTTAGATTTGTTGCAGCACGTGTAGTTGATTATCTGATCACTACAGACCAATCGCCAGCAGTGTTATGTGGGTATTTACCCCGGTATCAGGGATATCCCATTAGGCCCCATCGGGACACTGGATGTCCTAACTAAACTGTCCTCAGAAAATAATTGGACACACAGTGGGCAAGGAAGCCTTTTAATTTAAGAAATAATGCCGCCATTACGCGAAGGAGGGAGAATGGATGTGCGTCAGGCATGAGACGTAACGCCAAAGTCAAGACGGTCTCCGGCAAAATTTGTCTTTGGTTGAGTGTCTGCAGTGTTGGTGGAATAGTTAGACGGGCGATGACGACAGAGGAAAGTGTGGGTGCTGGGACTGGGACTTGGGTGGGTGAGAGAGGAAGGGGCTCTATGACAGGAGGTAAACCATATATAGTAATGGTGAGCATGGTAGACAATGAACATTCAGAGTTTGTGCAGGAATGTAAATGCCACAAACATGTCCTGATGTCCCTTCAGAATGGCTTGACAACTTTACATGTGGACAGATAGCCGAGGTTTTCTTCCACAGTAGGGACAACATTGTGCCTACTCGAGATATTTTCGGTCACGTTTCCCAAAATGAAACTAATACTGCTGACGGCCAATGCAGGTCCTTCACTACAGGTCCTTGGAGTTCACCGGGAATCATGTCTGGTGCATGCGGCCCCGGTATGTAGGGGAGGGCAGGGCGAGGCGGGGTGGGGTGGGGTGGGGCGGGGTTGGAGGGTGCGGGTTTGATGAGGGTCTGAGGCATGCTGCCTCAAAGGACACGTTAGACCGTTCGGTGATGGAGGACCCTCTTTAAAACAGGCTTTCTCGCCCATTAAGTTGCCACCGATCTCTTGCTTGTGAGCTCCGGCAATAATTGAATGCTACCGCAGACTCGCAGACAGTGTAGCGAGCATGTAATCACCTTGGCAACATATTGAAAATATGTCTTAGAGACCTGAGAATCACAATCAACAAGCTTGTTGAGAAGCAGACACTGTCTAGGTGTGACTGTGAGCTTGTGTGTCGTCAGTGCCGCTCACAAGTAAACCATGATTACTGTTTAGCTGAATCCTTACATCATGCCTAGAGCTGCTACTGGATACACATCTCCAGTAGTAGTAGTAGGTCATGTAATTGAGCTTCGTCATAATAAAAACTATTGTTTACAAAACTAGATCCAGGCTAAGTACAATGTACACTTTTCAGGGTTTTTTTTTCAACCTTTAGAAGCAATAAAATGTTGTTTGGCGTTTTGGTACAGTACTGTCATTTTGCCGAGTCAGTTTTTGGTTCGACATACTGGAATCAGTTATAGAATTTGGTCAGAAAAAAGAGAAGATTTTGATGTTGATAAAATGCATGGTATCATGGTTGTGTATTGGTTTTATGGCTGTTTTTAGAAATCGTCAGTTGTATCATTAGCATCATCTCAAATACGACGCTCCAGTTAGTGTGACTCCTCTGGGCCCTAATTTCTGATGTTTTATAGCATCAAAAAATGGGGAAGTAAGGAATTTTATTACACATAATATATCAGTGTTAAACAGTAGTACAGTGTACAGGTGGTCCCCCCCAAACCCCCATATTTAGCCATACACACAAAAAAGAAACATTTACCAGTGTATTACATATGGTAATAATGTATGCCTAATGGACCATGCATTGCTTGTTATGTTTATTAGATGCTATAGAAGATAATGTAAACAATCGGTATTGTTAGAACTTATCAGTATCCTATGGGCATTAAAATAAACCATTCGCATAATTTGTAGTAGTCTCTTTCTTCAACTTCGCGAATTTCATGTCAGAATGGCCAGGATTTTCAACATATTACATATTTATTATGTGTGATGCAGCATAATGTACAGATATGTTTTGGAGGCAATTTTGTCAGATTTTGAGTGAAAAAAACTCAGTTGTGTTAAGCAGCAACTGCTCATTCCAATACTTGTGAAATTGAAAGCCACATTTTTTTCTCTCTTCGGAATGTTCATTTCTAACCTACATTGTGATTGCCATTGAACTGTCAGTAATATATTCAAGATACAACAGATAGGTATGCTGAACAGAAGTTTTCTCAAAAAGTGTACCGTAACCTCTGTCCCTATATATGTATGTAGAGATTCAAGATTTCTTGTAGTGTCCATAAATTGACCACACTTTGGGCCTTGAATATATCATTAGTTAATTTGGGTCGAGGAGCAGTGGGTCACTGCACATTGTACATGTAACTGTAACTGTCGAGTACAGTCAAGGTCATCCTGTCAGAGAACAGAAATTTATGACCCGACTTTCAATGTTCTCTGTACCAGAATCACTTTTGATTATTCTTTCCCTTTGAAAAAAAAAAATTTATGTTCCTTAGTTGAAGTTGTTGATTTTAATCTCACTATAGTAAACTTTTTGTTCAGTAGAAGTTATTTTTGTCACCATAATTTTCACCATCAATTTTCAAAGTTGGATAAGTTTTAGGTATGCATCGCATTTAACTATCTTGTAAATCACAAGCTTCTGTGGTAAAAAAAAACACTTAAGGATACTAAGCCTTAATCTAATCTTAACATACATCTAAAAGATATACATGTATCTACCTGTATCTAGATAAACAGGATTAAGACTATCAAGATTTATCAGTTTATAAAGTGTCTTCTTCAAACCTTCCCCCCCCCCCCCCCCTTCACCTATGTAGGCTTCTTTTAATCTGTCATAACATGATGTGTATTATCTGTTGTATTGACAACTAATACAGTGATTAGATAGGTGGGTAGTCAACCTTGAAATCAGCCTGCATGGTCACCTAGCCCTGTGACAGTCAAGCAGGGTGTGTGCCTGTGCCTGCATGCCTCATCTAGCCCCTCCCCCTGGCTGGCCTATTGTTGTCAGCCAGCTAGCTGCAGTGGCCTGCGCGAGGACGTGGCACACATATTTCTTAGTGTATTTCACGCTGGCCGGGGTGTTTATAAGCCCGGGGTCTGTGATAAGTAAGGCACAGAAGGTCCAAGACTTCGCGCACGCCACACGTACAGTAGTAGGCTCCAAAACTTGGCAGCAGCAGGGACAGGCACACCATATAAACCCACACACGTATCTGTTGTGACGACTGAACCAAACTTCTAAACATGGCTTCACCAGCTGATGTAAGTATCACATCTTGTTATTGATCGAGAGGGAATTTTTTCTGTATTGACAGTCGCGGTAGAATACTTGTAAACGTCTGACATTTATTGGAACGCTTAATGTCATAGGTCTCATTTTGTGATCACCATGGGATGACAAATGTATTTTATAGATACCAGTAGGCGGTGTATCTATTCTAGTATGTACATGGTTTTTCCTGGGGTACCGATTATTCTGTAGGGTGTGTCCATTGAGAGTTACCTGGGTGTGTATTGTGACCCATGTTCAGTGTGTGGTTCACCTCATGCATGACAACACCCACAACAGGTGTCTTCACATGGCCACTGTCAGAGCATGGCAAAAACTAAATTCTATAATAAAAAAAAGACTTCGAGATGTATGGAGATATTGTTCAACCGTAAAATGCATGTATATCAAGCATGAATATTAACCACATGTACTTGTACATGAGGTACACTGTAAAACGACTTTTGGCGGACGATTTATTTGGCGGATGGGGGAAAAACCGCCAAATTTAATCGTCCCCCAACTAGATATTTATGTTAAGAAATACATGTGGTTTTGAAACCGCCAAATAACGTAAGGCTCACAACCGCCAAATTTAATAGTCTTTTTACAGTAGTTAGGTAAACATGCAGGTTACAAATTACTGTTCATTTCATGCACAAGTATCATAAAGGTATATTAATATTTTTTTTCCCCAAACTCTTTCATGTTACATGGGTCCTTGCGTTATACCAGAAATCATGATGAATTATTGTAATTGTGAATTGTGTGGTTGATAACGTATATATATATATGCCCTAAAAACATAATAAATTTATATATAAAGATAGTGTGAGGATCCCACAGTCAGGGTGTAGCAGGAATTCTATTCTATATTTAATGTAACACGTCCAAACCAAAATATTGTTACCTGAACGGTCCAAAATTGATTTCATTCATGGAAATAAGCAGCTGTTTCATCTAGTTCAGTATTGACGTTTAAAGTTTGCTGTGTTGGGTGTCGTCTGTTATATTCTGTACACGTTCAAAGACTTTAAATGCTGTGTATGCAGCAGACATGGAGAGCATCTGTCATGTTACAAACAATCGTGTGAACAGCATTCCTACACACAGTATGGCCAGTCCAGCTCAATGTACAGATTTATAAATGTGTTATCACTGTCGTCTTGATCTAGGTTGATCAGTGTTAAGTGTTTGTAAGTGTGCCACCTTGTGAGATATAACATCAGTATTATCATATGATCAATGTTGAATCAATAATGTACAGTGAGAAGACCAATATAATATAGACATTGTACATTGACACAGCGCATACCGTATTGGTCCTAATAGTGGCACGCGCCCTAATAGTAGAGCGCCCCCCTCTTTCCCAAAAATGTTCGATTTTTGTGACCTTATAATTCACTTCATATCTTTCTAATAAGATCTTGGAGGATTCCAATCCACACATTTATGTTATTTGAATCACAATAAAGGGGATTAAAGGCTATAGGTATATTATTTCGTGATTTTCATAAATTTGAACTCAAGTTTGACCTCATTTTTGCGCGTGCTGCTGCAGGGGAGTCTTGCTTTGGCTCGCCGTGCTACTATTAGGACCAATACGGTAGTTTAGTTATAATCACTAAATGACTAAGGCCATCCTACTGTTTAGTATTCTGTTTACTCTGTGTGGACGTTGCCCTTGTTACTGTGATGAGGACATGGATGTTATGTCCACATAATCATAATATTCTCTGAATTATACTCCCATAGTGATATATGTAATTCATGCAACCACTCACCCGTCTTGCATGAATCTTTTGTTTGTTTTGGGAGCCAATTTTATGATCCAGATTATACCATGATAACATGTACCACGCTCGACGACTTTGACTCTGTCCTGGAATGGTGCCAAAGTTGACAGAAGCGCATCCAATACTTGAGCAAGGAATAAAAATTCCTGCCTCATTCATAGTGTTACATAATATTTACGTATCATGTTTTTGTTGAACATTGCAGGTTGTGCAGAAAGCGACCAACATCACGTTCCAGACGCAGCATGTGTCGAGAGCGAAGAGAGGACAGGTTCTTGGACAGCGGGGCGGCTTCCGAGGCTGTACCATCTGGTTCACAGGTCAGTATCGCTATCCTCTCACCAGCTACATGCAGATAGACTACATCACCGCTTGCAGACCGTACTCGAGTAGGACGTGTCAAAAACTTTAATGAGAATTTTAATTAGCGTTAAGTTAGCGTCGTAGTCTTGTATGCCTACTGGCCACTTGCAGTTTTTCACTGACACTGGAGAAGGCCTGCCATGATTTGACTTTAAAGGGTCATAGCAAATTTCATCATGATATTATCTATGTAGCAGTACTACAGTACAGTACAACACACAGATTGTGAACAGGCACCGTGAAAGTTGACTTAGACTATGCCTGTATAAAATTTAACACATAAAAACGCTGAAGTTTTCTTTCTTGGAAATAATTGCTCTCTGTGTCTTAAGCAGTTTTATATTCTGCTTAGACATTCAATAAACCAGGCGTTTTTCAGATACCTGGATAAGGCTAATCTTCATCGAAGGAATGTCGAGAAGCTTGATTTTTTACTCATATCACATTTAGATATACATTTTCAAAAATTTACTGAAGCATACTGGAATTTATTTTTGTACACTGGCAAATATTATCCGACAGTATGTCATGATGATTTGATCGGGTTTTCCATATAACTGGGGATAAATATTGGCCCGCTCAAAGCTAGTTTATGCATCCTGTCATTCCCGAATTTCCAGTCCAGTAGACAAGAAATGGGCAAGGCAAGTTTACCCAAGATATCATTGGAAGGAGGGAAATTGATTCACTGAACACCATAATGGCGTTTATCCCATCAAGTCTGTTCTGCCGGGGAAATTGGGATTTCATGGTCGGTTTAGTTCTGTTAGATCTGACAAACAGACAGAGAGTGGGAACCCACTGAACAGCCTGGCTGTCTCCAAAAACAGAATGGACAACATTTCCATGAAAGATGACAGGATGTTCGGAGCTAATCTGGTAAAAAAAAAATGACTGGGATAAATTCAGACGAATGTTATTTGTTTCTGAATATCAGTACATTCGTATATATCTTTTGAAATTAACTTTGCTTTCATGTCCTCGAGTGGAGATGCAGTTAATCATAGCATCAATTCCCAAACAGTAGGCATTCACTGCGGGGTTGTTTAGGGAGGTTAATACCCGGAGACCCCAGAGGGAATCAGAGCATAATGAACGGGGCGCTTCCTTTCTTTACCTTTGTCATTAGGGGTTGTTGGGGCCTTCCATCTTCCTTCCCGACAGCCCTCTTCCTGTGGACTCCCGGAGCTAGCTGTGCCGACAGCCCCCCACCCCGACTCCATTGCCACCCCCCTCACCCGTGCTGTTCACATAACAAAGACTTAGAACTCTATTTATTGCCCTCGCCCCGCACTCTGACATACATCACACACCGAAAATTCTCCGATCGCATGTCTTTGGAGCTTCCAACACTGGCGTCTAGAGCACGGCTCTTTTCACCGTGCGCTCGGATTTGTCCACGCCAGTCCTCAAACGACGCACCACGGTGATTATAAAGGGACGAATACGTCGTCAAGTACCCAGCTTACGAGCCGTCACGGGCCAGAACCTGCGCGGGGGCCACTGTCATGGGGAGCAGTGTTCTGGCGAGATAACACGCGCTGACGTGGCGCTGGTGTCCCGGTGCTGACAATACATAGACAATGATAATCCTCAGCCCGCCATCCATCTCTCCCAGATAGCGAGACCCGGCACCTCTCTCCCACTGCCAGGGCACCGCGAGCCGAGAGGTAAACGCGGTAAAAAGATAATTGAAAGTTGACCGGGATTATGAAGAGGGTATCAAACTCCCCACTTATCAAAGCTCTTCCGACTGCTGTCAGATCCACACAAGTCATTTTAATAACTGCGTTCAGTGTAACTACCTGAAAGAGCTTCAGAAGCTAGCCGTCTTACAAATGCTCAACCTGGCTTTTGCCTCCTTGCGAACATTAAATCACGACTGGAAATTGATTTACTAAAAGGACATTTCTGAATACCATTAGACGTGTCAGTACATGTGACATTCCATGGCTTCGTAAGGATGTGGAGTTAATATATCATATATGTACTGTATAATGTCTTCTTGATTTACAGTGTTGGTTATTACGTAGGTGGCATATATTGATCACATCAATTCAAAATTAGTTGCTGTCATCATGTAGCTGGCATATTTATGACTCAAATGTGTCTAATTGAGGAAATACCTAATTACATCATGGACACAATGCACACAAATTGGCGTGTTGTGGTAAAATAAAATGAACAACAAAATATACATGATAACAATGCAGTTTGTACAAGTTGTAGTTAGCTTAGAATTGATGTATTGTTGCATGATATGGTGCTTCAATTCCTGCAGCACCATATTGAAAAGGAAACAAACTGAGAGTCAGGAATCAGACCCATCATTGTTACTGGTTGAATTGTGGAAAAAGATAAATAAATTGTTGGTTGATTTGATTTCTCAGCAGCAAAACTAGTGTTACATGTTCTACTTTGTGTTGAAGAATTATGAATAGATGCTAATGTGGTACTATAATAGATCAGTAATTTCATTAGCAAGCTCTGAGGATGTTCCTTGTGTGTCCATTCGGCTTGTATCCTGGAATATGTACCCATGGTAACTGTAATCCTCTTCTGTCCCTCAGGTCTGTCGGGGGCTGGTAAGACGACAATCTCGTTCGCGTTAGAGCAGTACCTAGTGAGCCAGGGCATCCCTTCCTACAGTCTGGACGGAGACAACATTCGCCACGGCCTGAACAGCAACCTGGGCTTCACCCCTGAGGACCGAGAAGAGAACATCCGTCGTATCTCAGAGGTCTCCAAGCTCTTCGCTGACGGTGGTATCGTGTGTCTGACCAGTTTCATCTCACCCTATAGAAAGGTACGCTGCTTGACTCGTAGTACATGTATATCTTATACCTTCATGATGAAATTTTCAAGTGAGTTATAACAAATTGGACATTCAAAACTTATCTCAATGCTCACAAGTATACAATATATAAGATAATGGTTGTCATACCAAGCATTGTTTTGGTGCTGTAGGATCGTGACGCAGCTCGCAAGGTGCACGAGAAGTTGGGACTGCCTTTCTTTGAGTGTTACGTGAACACGCCGCTGGAGATTTGTGAGCAGAGAGATGTCAAGGGACTGTACGCCAAGGCCAGGGCCGGCCAGATCAAAGGTCAGTCTGCTGACCGGGGCATAGAACTGGCCTGGGAAGAGTAGAAATCCCTGAAATAAGTGTGAAATATTCAATCACCGTCATTTCAAACTATCACCTATCCTGTTTTCAGGTTTCACGGGTATCGACCAGGCGTATGAGGAGCCAGACAAGCCCGAGCTGGTGCTGCAGGCTGGCAGACAGAGCATCGATGAGTGCGTGCAGGAAGTCGTCAAGATGCTTCAGCAGCGGGTATGTACGGTTGTCCCTGTATTAAAGCATTGTCGTTGTGTAATACCGCAATTTTGATTATCCATAGTAAAGTTCTGGTGCTAAACATAAATTTTACTTTATAAATTATCTATTATTAGTATGGGTTTTTTTTGTGTTGATATATTGCTTTATAGTAGATTTGATGGAGAATTTAACATCTTATGTTTTTATAAAAAATCTAACATCACTTGCATATTCATTGTCATAGAGAAATTTGTTTCAGTTTTCCACTGATATGTGTGTTTTAATACCTGTAGATTGTTTTCCATCAAAAAAATAAATGTATATTTTGTATTTATACATGTAGTCCGTGATAAACTGAAGTTCAAAATTAAAATGTGTAAAAATGAACATATCAACAAGTTGATGGACAGCATTCTCAGTTGATTATCTGTGCTTCATTGCATGGTGTAGGTGGTAATATATTGTACATGTACTTGTATTGCAATAAATCTGTTCAAATGCACACAAGCAACTGGTGCACAGTAAATATTATTTGTAAGTAATCCATGGGGATTTTAATTACGGGTGTGTTATGTTTTAGCAAGTGATGAATTGTATTTATGTCGTAAAATTTCTGTTTAATCTGACATTTGAAGAAAACTTTGGTACATCACTTTTTGAAAATTCTCAGAATTGATAATTCTAAAGAAATAACCTTGATTTTCTAAAATGTTCAATTTGTATGTTTCAACTTCACATGAACCAGAGCAGGATGAAAGGGTTGATGTGCCTGAAAAAGTTTTAATACGATGTCATTTTATTTTAATACAATTTATTTTGGAAGGCATGTATTTTTGCACCATGTTTCAAACTTACAATTCTTAAGTAATTTGTCTGTATTTTCATAAAGTTGAAAGGCACTGGGTAATTGTTACTAACATTCCAGTCAAATTGCACGGGAAAGAAAACCTCACAGAACAACATAATTATATGATTATTCAGCAGGCATTAACGTTGCGGCTTTTTTCGGCTGGTTTCTTGTGTGTAGGACATTTTACCGGAGTCTGCGATGTCCTCGGTCAAGGAGCTGTTCGTTCCCGAGTGTCGACTTGCCGCTGCCCAGCAAGAGGCTGCCTCTCTGCCCTCCTTCCAAATCTCCAAGGTTTGTACCAGTCAGCTAACCACCTCCCTTCTCTTACAGACTGCAGACCAGAGTGTGATGTGCCAGTCCTGTCCCAGTGGTGATCCACTGCCCCCTCACAGCCCCCCTCAGTCCCTGGCGGCCTGACTGGGCCTCCGAATGAGTGCTGGACTTAGCTCCGCTCTCGCCCTCTCTCCCCCTAACAACTGTGTGATGTGCTATTTGCTGTTCAATTTCAAGGATGTGCTACCTCAATCAGCAAGCAATACCGTCAAGGAATTGTTTGTACCTGAATCTGCCAGGGAGCAGGCCGTCACTGAGGCCAAAGCACTTCCATCCGTAAACATTACCAAGGTTTGTAGTCAACTCAGTCACTCGACAATGGTCGCAGAGGTCACCGTGGCAACATGGCCTGTGTGTCAGCTCCTCCCTCTGGTGGTGGATAGCGACTGATCACAAGCTTGAACTTTCCCAGATCTCCCCCTCCCACCCTTCTGTAACCATGGTAACCTTTACTTAGAGCACCTGTACTCCCTAATCAAGGCAACACCTGTATATACTCCCTGTACCATGTATCCTGATGACATCAAGATCACCTATCCTAGTACCCAGGGTATCAGCAATATGTTACACTCCCTTTCAATGTAAACATGTCATCACCTGTTCGCAGAATTTGGCTTAAGTTGTCAACATGTGCCATTCATGTGTTATTGTTGATGAAGATTCAAAGTGTTTAATTCGGAAAATAGATCTGAATAAACAAATAGACTTTGTAATTCTCGTAAGAGAAGTCAGCGTATCAACAGTAAACGATGCCCTCAATCTCATTAGTCACTACACACCATGAGCAACAATATTACCTCAATAGAACTACGAGAACATGCCCAAATTACCTTTGTCTACATCAGTAATGTTTCACTGACACCAGTAATGAGTCGCGCCCCTGCTACATGTAGTATCATTACAGTAGCATTCTGTACCATACCATTAACATTTTCCCCCATTTCCGCCATTCATAATTCACTCATACAAGAAGCTGTGATTAATTGCAACAATTATCAATTATTCGTTCTGCTGTTTCTCATCATCTCATTGAGTGTGCGGTAGAAAGAGGAAGCCTCATTAGTGTGACATAACAAGCTATCCTCTGTCGAGTGCTATTCTCTCCACTGTCCGAGACCTGTGCCATCAGATCTCCAGGCATGCAATGACATGCCATCAGTAGTTACATAACAACATAACCATTGTGCCGGTTTTGAGGAGATCGTCTTGACGATTCCAATCCCTGGTGAACAATCTCTGCTCCCAGAGGCTTCATTAATTAACCCATAGGCTCTTGTAAATAATGTTCTTCACTGTAGACTCATCTGTTCATAATAAATTCATGTGGCTGTTCCTGTGATCTTGACCAACATAGTACATGGCATTCACTGATCTGTTCTTTGCCACTGATTTGACAAATTCAAGTGCAGCCATAAACATGATAATGGAAATAGGGAGTGGTGTGTGAAATGGGTTTCAACAAATCGTGCTGCAAATAAGCATTTATTATCAAATTTATTTATGCAAATGATTAAGCACAGTTAATTGCCCTTTGATATATATTATCAAGTAAATACATAATGTTGACTCTATTGAAAAAATTCTATACACTATGAATTTACATTTGTTACATTGTAGCCTAAGCATTCTTCAGAGTGAGATCACTCCATGACATCTGCCTAACTTGTTCCATGTGTTTCTGACAGTTGGACCTTCAGTGGGTACAGGTTCTGTCTGAGGGCTGGGCTACGCCCCTCACTGGCTTCATGCGTGAGAGAGAGTTCCTTCAATCACAGCACTTTGGATGTCTCATGGACGGTCAGCAGTCAAACTGTTTCTTCGCAATTGTAATCTTGGTAATTAACACTTCAGCACACTTTATGTGGGCCTTGGTTTATTGAATGGGTAATACATGTATTTTTCCCACTTTTCCATGCAGGAGGTGTGACGAACCAGTCTATCCCGATTGTGCTGCCAATCCAGACTCCAGACAAGGAGCGTCTCGAGGGCTGCTCAGCGTTCACTCTCGCCTATGAGGGCCGCAACATCGCCATAATGCGCACACCTGAGTTCTACGAGCACCGTAAGGAAGAGCGTTGCTCACGTCAGTTCGGCACGTGTAACACGGGGCACCCGTACGTCAAGATGATCTACGACAGCGGGGACTGGCTCTGTGGTGGCGACCTTGAGGTCCTGGAGAGGATCCGCTGGAACGATGGACTCGACGACTACCGGCTGACCCCCAACGAACTCCGCGCAAAGTTCAGGCAGATGAATGTATGGGTCCTCAAGAAAAGTTCTCATTGTTCATGATCCCAATGTCGTTGTGACAAGTCTGTAATCATTGTTCACTTGTTGTTTTCAGGCTGATGCTGTGTTTGCTTTCCAACTACGTAACCCCGTGCACAACGGCCACGCACTGCTGATGAAAGACACTAGACGCAGACTGGTCGAGCGAGGGTACAAAAAACCAGTCCTGCTGCTGCATCCGCTCGGTAAATAAAACGCCAAACTAGTTTGCTTTGTTGTACTAAACTGAGGAGCAAATTCCCCTGCATCATAGATATTCGTCAATCAGCATTAACGATCGGTATCTTTGTGACATTTCTAGGTGGTTGGACGAAGGACGATGATGTTCCATTGGATTGGCGCATGAAGCAGCATCAGGCCATCATTAGTGAGAATGTCCTAGAGAGAGAAAACACAGTCATGGCCATCTTCCCTTCACCCATGATGTATGCAGGCCCCACTGAGGTATGTACCGTATCAGGTTTTATTCAAAAATTCTTATTGACAAGATAGCTTCACCAAGGCCAAGTAAAGAATTGTATCTTGTGATATTGTGATGATTATAAGACTGTAATATATAAGATGTGGGTCATCATGATATTTTCCAGGTTCAGTGGCATGCAAAGGCCAGAATGGCAACAGGAGCAAACTTCTACATCGTCGGCCGTGATCCAGCGGGCATGCCTCACCCCGACACCAAACAAGACATGTACAACGCAACACATGGGGCAAAGGTGAGCACTGATTGGACTGTCAAAGTGTTTTTCCCAAGGTCTTAGTGTGATTTTAAACACCCGCCAGGTGTCACTGTGATCAGCGTGTACACTGTCGTTTGTTTGTCCCAGGTCCTGACAATGGCTCCAGGTCTGACACAGCTGGAGATCGTCCCATTCAGAGTGGCAGCATACAACAAGAAGAAGGCAGCTATGGACTTCTACGACCCAGAGAAGAAGGATGACTTCCTGTTCATCTCCGGCACCAAGATGCGTGCGCTGGCCCGCGCTGCTGAGACTCCGCCGCCCGGATTCATGGCCCCCTCTGCCTGGGCCGTTATGGTGGAGTTCTACCAGAGTCTCAGAAAACAGGAGGGAAACTAACAGCAAACATCCGAGAGACTGTAGTAACCTTGTTTCTATTTTAGGAATCATTTGTGGGATATTGTTGATTTGTATTATTTGGGAATTGTATATTTGCTTCAGTACAGCTAATGTAATCACTACCATCATGTTCAAACAACGATAATTTGTCAGTGACTTTCAGTAAGTGTGATTCAAAACAACTATGATTGCATTTCGAGACACTTCCTCAACCCATGCTATATAGGACTTTCTTCAAGGAGTCGGGCCATAATAACTGTCGGGTTATTCTGTGACTTTAGCTAGAGATCCTGTTGAACAAAATGTGTATGTATTGTTAAGTTTTACCAATTGTGTATAGTGTTGACATCGAATTTGTACAGAAGCGTAACGTAGATTCAGTGATTCGGAGTGGACGCTTGAAGTAGAATCCAATGTGTCTTTGTTTCACCACGTAAAGCTGCCATAGTCACCATTCTCTACATGTCAATATTTGTTTGAACATCCGTGTAATGCCAGTGTCAGAATTGCCCTCAACCTGTCAGTTTTCAGTGTTGTGACACATGTCATACTCAAGTAAAGTACAATGAAAATTGTCCGTGGTTTTAAAAAGTTTTTGTTCACTTCTCAGTGGACAGATATTATGAGGGACAGCATTCCACACAGTGATTTTATATTGTGACTAAAAACAAGTTCAAATGTGTTTTATATTTTCTTCACTTGATCATTGTGAATGTTGGCACTTCTCAGTAAATGTGCAATATGTCTTACTACTAACCATAACAGTAGCCTAGTCCACTGTTACAAGGGTGTGTGATATCTGAGTTATTCGAGATTAGAATTAGAATGATTAGTTGTTCTAGTGGCATGATAATCTGAGTGTATGTTGTGAATTTTAATCTAATGTTGTGTATTAGATGCCATTGTGACAGTGTCAAAGGCAAGCTTTCACAAGTATTGGAGCTTTCATGCAGAACAAATTGTCTAATGAATAATCATGTGCTTCATAAAATGATCGCTAGAATGTTCAAATATGCATTAAATTTCAACCTACAAACAACTTATTGTTCTTCATAATATTTGTTATATTTACTGAATTAGATTTTAGACCTTTTGACATGAACTTTTAATTTTGGAACAGGTTCACTTTGTTTGAAGGCTGATAAATGCTGCATAAATTGTCAAAACGTGACACGCGCTCCTGCAGATTATCTGTCCCTGTTATTTCAGTCCCTGTATTTAACATTCAATTCTCAGAGAAATAGTGTGTAGAATATCATTCCCAGACTTCACATTAGTTGCCTAAAATTTTCTTAGCAAGCTGCTCCCATAGGGTTTAAGGGGATAATTATATGTAAAATGGTCACTTTGGATATGCATGATGCACAATGACTTTGTTAATGTATTAACCAAATTGTACATAGATATTTGTGAAATTGTCTCTTGTGAATCATAACAATTCTACACCACTAAGTCTAACTGAAAGCTGGCAGGTAACTTTTCCCATGACTCTGTAATATATTCCAATATTGATGGAACACGATCCCATTCTATGTAATGGTCATCACATGGAGATTTTTGGATTCTACTTTGTGTGTGTACACATGACTTAGTCTCGTATCACTCACAGACCAACTGTGATTGATTGTAAGCATTGGATTTCTTTGTATATGATGTGGAAAAACAAAATTCCCTCTTCCTTACTTGAACTATTAAATGTTTCTGAGGCATAAAAACAGAAATTGAAAATCTGAAGAAATAATGTATCTGCCGAATTCTGGTCAGAACCTGGATCATGCTGCAAATTCTGATTTGGTGAGGTTCCTGCTAAAAGTAAAAATTGTGTTCACAATTAACAGGAAACATAAGTTTACCTGGTGGTACAGCCAGTTGCTTGCAGTAACTGGTTGACAATGCTGCTAGTGTTAGGGAACAATATAGTAGTGGTATATTGTGTCTAGAATGAATAAATACAGATGTTTAAATGCACAGGTCGTCATTCGTCTTTTGCTCACAGTTTTTTTTTTCATTGAACATTCATGAGTATTGGCAGATCTTACGTATTTAGATTGCAAAACCAGATGTCATTTTCTTAATTATGTAGACAACATAAGTCACAACCAGTAAATACTTCCAGACATCGGAACAATTGAACGTGTTTCTACAAAAATATATACAAAAACAAAAATACATACACATGTCATACAAGGATACAAAGCAAAAGACAAGAAAAATTTCATCCTCGCCAATGGCCCTAAATATGGCCTTTGACCTCTTGTTGACTTTTTATTGATGATATTTTCAATATTTACTGGTTTACAAGTTGTGTACATGGTAAAAAAATGAAGTTTCATCCAACCATAGTTGGTTATATATAATAAGTCAACATACATAACACAACATGCTTGGGAAATGATTTGCCCTGTTCATAATGTGTGTACATTTATATTGTACAAACATGTATTGTTTGAATGTTTTAAGATTCCAATCTGTTTCACATGCAATGACCAAACCATCATTGTTTTAGTTAGCTAGGAAAAGTTTGGCTTTGCTTATACATTGTAATATGAATGTGAAAATTCTGCTGTATTGTATAAGTTTTGAAATCATAAAATTGGCCAAGATGACAGAGCATTCTTTTGGTTACATATCATTTTTCATTAGACAAGAGCACCTGATAATATCACGGAACATCCTGATGAAATATACTATAGTACTCTGAATAATTTTGGCTGAGTAATTGTCCATTCTTTTTTTATGGTAAATGTCTGATGAGCCAAGATGCCAAGATGATAGAAAGCAGTTCTGGTAAGAAACTGTCTGATGAGCTCTCACTCTTACCCACACACAATATGGCCTTTTTTTTTTATGTATCCTTCTCTTTCATTCCAGTATGACCATTTGAAATGATAAGAACAAATTGGGGGATGCCACAAAGCCTATAGGCTTTTATGTCTAGTTTGGGATTTAATAACGTACTGTAATGTAGTACATGATTATATATCTAAGATAAGGATAAAAAGAATTATTTGCACCATTAAGGAAACCAGAGTTCCAGTTTTGCACCATATAGTATTGGGCCAGAGATAAAAGTGAAACTTGTGTTTTAAAACCTACACCGGTAATATCTAAAATATTGGTAACGAAAACATTGAATTAATACTAAATATGACCTCTGGTCCGGGCTCTAGTCACAATTTTCTGGTTTTTTTCTTGGTTTTTTTCAAATGTTAATTGACTTTATACAAGTTTAATTTTTTGACATTTGAATATCCTAATCTCACATCGAGTGGACTCACATGACAAGCTTTTTGCATAATTCAACTCCATTGCTTTACATGTAATGTCCGGTTTCGGCATAATATTAGAAAGCTTTCAGATTTGTGTTACTTTATTTTTTACAAAATAGTTGTTCAACTTTTGCTTGGATTACCAAGCTACAGCAAAGAATTTATCCAGGTTTTTATTCTGAGGATGCTGTCCTCAGACTATGTCCGTGGTGTTACTACCAGAGTGTTGATAATCAGTTCGTTACTAAGTCATTCGCTAGGGGACCGGAAGTTCAGACATGCACGTGTATAAACAATTTTGGACGCCGCCAGAGGGAAAGGCAGACACTTGTACTAGCTTTTCCGAATCAATATTTACTTTTCTGCCCTCTCGACAGTTGTGCACAACCATACGAGTACAGTCAGTAGAGTACATAGGTTTGTTGTGACATCTCAACCGTGACCATGAGTGAAGGCAGTCGCGGGAAGAAGATGCCAGTCACCTACGACGTTCTGATCCGAAACTTGCCGCAAGACGTCAGAGAGGTGTGTACACTCTGGCAACACACTGACCGGTCAAAAACACTGCACCTGTGGGGTTACATGTTCTCTTTACTGCTAGTAGCCGGTGCTAGTAGTGACACTGTAGTGACATTGCTACCTATGAACTGATGAAGCCACTAATATTAGAGCACACAGTCCCTATCAGCATCGACAAACAAACCAGATTCCGAAGGAATGGAATTCGGTGTGTTTTGACCTTTGTCAGTCGATGCGGACTGTGATCTAGCATGCTCCCAGTGACTGGCACTATCACTGTGCCAGTGGCATGACATGAGATTTGATTGCCTTGGCAACTATAGATTTAAACAAAATTTTATCCCTCCTAGACCTAGTGTTGGGGCTTCCACGAGTACAACCTGAGTGACGCGTCGCTGCCATGAGTACGGAATTAACTGGTTACAAATAGGTTACAGGCTTTTAATTGAATACAAATCATGAAATTGGTTACACAATTTTAGGGGCACGACAAGTTCGCCATTATGTGACTGGTTAACGTTGATAATAAAACCTGATCGTGACCGGTTACTTGTCAGTTGTTAACTCCATTGTCATGTTCAGTGATCTGAAGGGGCTATTTCCAGCTAACCGGTAACATCCATCAACTTGCCACCTTTTGAATGTTATAAATGATTTCGAGTTTGATTTGTTGTCTTCATTTCTGTCTTCAGGAAGAAATTCGAGAAGCGTTCTGCCGATTTGGAACTATAGCATCTGTCTACTCCAAGGAAGATATACACAGAGAAAATACCAAATTTGGGTAAGGTGGATGCATGTGCATGTACGGGTTAATGGGGTATACACTTGACTTCCAATAATCATGTTGATGGGGAATATAAATTACATGATGTAAGTGCGACGTACTATAGATCTTTTACTTTATATGATATGAAGCAGTCCATTTTGTATGATGTATTCAAACTCCGATAGAGGAGACTTGACATAAATTACAAATTAGCAACAAGCATCAATAACATTTTATCACTGAGAGTGTTGAAAACATTTTGTCTTGCAGTTATGTGAGGTTTCCCAATGAGAAGGATGCCAACAGTTTGCTGAGTGAGCTGCCTACAGTGATGCTTAGAGGCAACAAAATACAGATCAGTCGCGGCCGCAAAGACAAGAAGTCAGTTACACTTGCTTTTCGCATTGGTGTTGTTTTTCGTTCAAGCTAAAACACTTTTATGGTTGTTGTTGATAACAAATAACATATTTAATTTCGCAGAGATTCTGCTGGTGGCTCGCGAGGTGGTGGTTCTGATGGATCTGAGACCAACAAGGGTTGGAACAGCAGCTCAGGGCCAAGCAACAAACAATGGAACAACAACAACCAGAACAAACCTGACATCGGTCCGTGACAGTACCAGCTAAACTGTTGTTACCAAACATGTTTTCAGTGTGATAGTCCGTGATTTATGCTATTGTACAGATGTTTCTCTTTCTATTTCCGCAGTCTCCTTCAATCAGCCCGTCAGGAGTATGAATGCAGGAGTGGACTCGGCACCAGATAGCAAGAACGTAGAGGTAAAAAAAAAAAGCAACAAGCAATTCTGCCGTAACAACCTGGGACCAGAATTCCCTGGATAACTTTTGACAATTCTCTTGGCATGTTGACAGATGATGTTCGTGTGTACGGTGGAGAGTCCCTGTTTGTTTTGGGCACAGTCGCAGGAAGATTTGGAGAACGTGGCCTATGTCTCTGAGAGCCTCATGTCCTTGTGTCCCTCGGCTAATCCTGTCATGGGAAAACCACAGAGGGGCAAGGTGTGTGCATGCGATGTGTCAGGTATCTTACAATGATACACATTACCAACAGTTGGGTGGAACTTGTTGTTGCGCAATGATCGAGGGGTATTAGACCTATCACACTGAGGAATTTCTATAATACAGGTGTATGCCACTCAGTTTTCCGAGGATGGGCTTTGGTACCGATGCAGAGTGGAGAACTATAGGGGCGATTCCCAGGTATTACCAGTTACTAGTACCTTCTGCTTCATCTTTGTCAAAGTCACTAGCTTAGGCCATAGTTATTTGATTTATTGGTTTACGGATTTTTTTTACCCTTGATGACCAAGGTCGGTCGAAAAAAAAAAAAAAAAAAAAAAACCCGATTTGAGAGGGTCGGTCGGCAGAAAAAAAAAAAAGCAGGTGATGGTACATTAATTCTTCAATAAGGAAAACTTTGGTTATTTATTTATATTTTTATTGCAAATACATTGCAATACATCCAAATACATTGCAATACATCCAAATATACTAGATCTATACTGCGTTTTTTATCAAATACTGTGTACATCAATGTAAAATCGGTAACATATCTGATTAAATATATTCAACAACTAAATTGTTTATATCACAAATGAGGTATGCACATGGCATAAGTTTGGCATCAGTCTTACATCTTATAAACACTTCTGAATAAATATACATCCAGTAACTACTAACTAAATTGTACTAAATGCATTGGCGCAACTGGTTTACTTGATACACGTAGTATGCATACTGTTATTTTGCATCACCAAATATATCTCAGCATAAAAATGAAGATTCTCGCTCAAGAGACTAGGCATTGCAAAAACATTGTTACAAAAATACCAATACGAAAACATCGAAAATGTTTATACACAGAAATGAGGTAATCTGATTCAGTTAAAAAATATCTGGCTACATGTTAAGAAACATCTTGCAAGCCTGTGTGGCATGTCCCGCCATTTCTGGTATTAAACACCGACGACATAAATAAACCACGGGACCCAGCAGTCGGCGGGATAAATAAAAAAAAATGGTTAGAGGCAATTTTTTTCTTGGAGTCGGCAGGTTTAAGAGCAGTCGGCGGATCCGTAAACCAATAAATCAAATAACTATGGCCTTAAAGTCATGTTTATATTATTACATCACCAATCTAAACTACTACATGCTCCTTTTCGATCCTTTGGGTCGTGGATAGAAATTTGCGTACTGAAATAGGCACGATCGTCTGCCTGCATGAATTCTGATCTTTTATTGCTGACTGATAATAGGATCAATAATATTCATCAAAATAGATGAAAAAATTATTTTGTTCTTCAGTGTGAAGTTCTGTATATTGACTATGGGAACTCTGAGATAGTGAGTAATAATGCCATTCGGGAACTGCCTCCTCGGACAGGGAATACGAAACCTTATGCAAAGAAGTGTTTGCTGCATGGTCTGAGCTCAGCTTACAGCAAGGAAGAAGTAGGGTATCAGCAGGTAAGGTTTTGATCTAGATTTGAACCTTTGAAGTATTCACATTCTCGATTGAATCATGAAACATGATCAACTGCTGCCTGTTCAATTCACCAGGGTGTTGACAAGCTGAAGAGCCTGATTGACCAGAAGCTAATAAAAGTAAGCACGAGTAAAAAGGTGCAGGACATGACTTGTGTCATGGTAGAAATCAACAATATTGACATCAACCAGGCTATGCTGAGTGAGGGGTTTGCTGTCAGACGTGTCCCCAAAGGCATGCGTGAACAGAACCAAGGGGACGGGGGTTCATCATATGTTAGGAGAGACAGCGACGGACATAGGCAGACCAACAACGGTTTCCAGAGCAACCCTCGACAGAATCAGGATAACAGTCGGTTTTCAGCTCTGCAGGCTGCTAGCCAGCAGGGGCGACAGGGCGGAAAGGGAAACTTCAAAATCACTGGCAATGTCCCTGGGAAACCATCAGTACCAATGTCTACAATGTTTGATGGGTAGGATTTACATATACATTACTATCTATAGATAAGTAGTTGCTTCTTGTATCTTTCTGATACAATGATACAAGGCAGCTTACTTTTTCATTGTCACATGCAGGCCACAGTCAAGTTACCCAGGACACCATCCAATTCAGCAAGAGGCTCCCACTATTGACATGTGGGATAGCAACACTGCTGCCAAGACAAACACTCCACCTCCAATGGTCCCCACGCCTATGTTTCCAAGCATGGTGAGGCCGTCTGGTCCACCCCCCTCCGTCCCACCCCCCTCGGGCCCAGTGGATCTCTCACAGATCCACTCGGAGCTTCAGGAGTCTCTGAGAGAGGTGGCACGACTTCGAAATGAGCTGGCAGCGCGCCAGCAGGAGAAGAGTTACATCGAGGAGGAAAGGAATGCTGTCGTACTGGAACACGCCAAGCTCAAGGGAGAGCTCCGGGTGTGTACTGTGTATCTGTTACTTGTAGTAGCTTATTGCAGACAAAGTGATAACTGATACCAGCTTCGGGCTGTGAGGGATGGGCAGGTTTCAGGACAGAGTCAATTCGGTGTCTATGTCTCAACCGTCTAGCTGTCAGGGACCTACCTCTCTTACATAAATACTTATCCTGGTGTTATCAGATTTGGCATCCAGCTTTCTTGTTGCTGTCACCAAAGTTTGTTCAAGATTTAAAGTGAAAACTCAATTTTCGCTATTCTGAAAGCCTTCAGAAATACCCATTCACTTTGAAATGGGAGTGTGAACTATGGAGTAACAGGGACAATGAAAAGATATACCCGGTAACTTTGATTTCAACATTGGATGAACTGATTGAACTAACTCATATATGATGCGACAGATGAAACATTGAAATAACATGCTGGTGAGCTACAGGGAGGTAGGTTCTATGTTATCAAATATTTGTATGATAGAGCTTGCATGGCTGAACTCTTTCTTTATAGAACATGACCCAAGACTGCGGCAGCATGAAACAACAACTGCAGGAGATGAGCCTGAACCAAAGAGTAAGTAACATCAAGTTTCAAGTAACACACAATCAACATCTCCCACGGTCTATAGATAATTGTGATGAAAATACTTCTTTACAGCTGAGGGCAATTTTGGTTAATGTCAATAAACTGAAGGACTTGAGGTGAGTTTTGACAGATTTGGAGTATGACTCAGACTGTTCATACCTGCATGTTTATGGAGCATCGATAAATTTTAATGATTTTGCTTTCAGAAAACAATTTCCAACAGAAAGGCAAGCGAGGGACAATATAGAGTGGGCCATAGATTTGGTGAAGGTCAACAGCGGTCAGATCTCAGCCAATAGTCTACAGATCACGGCCAAAGTCAAAGCGGCCATGGACGCCTACAACACAGCTCAGGACAACATCAGATCCTGTGCAGACATGGTATGTACAGCAGCACATAGTGACATTGATCATGTTGACACCAAGGCCTTCGAATTCTGTGGTGTCACAAAAAAATATGCTGTCATTGCGGAGGCTGATGTGGATGTGTTTGTTTCTGATATAATGATATAATGTATGTAAATTATTTGTATATAATGCACACATCAGACCACTCTGGAGACTCTGATTTCTGCCCGCGATGCGACAAGGAAGGAGTTGTTCCTCGAGTTGACAGAATTCGGGGGAGTTGTGTGCAAGATTCCACTACAGGACAAACAGAAACTTCTGAGGGTAGGATTGAGGGACATAGTGTCTGCCACCAAATTCTGTTAGCTTTGATAGTGTCTGATAGTCTTGTCTGATGGCCACATCAAGTACATGTAATAACAATGACCAGCCTAAAATCAATAGCCATTTTCTTCCATGTATTTGTTTTGCTCAGGAAGCTCTACAGTCCCTGCAGTTGACACACAGCGCCTTCATGAGGCCAGAAATCACTGAAGCTCTGTCTCTCGGTGAGGCACTGGACTGGTACGCAGCCTGGAAGGTGGGTCAATTCATTTTAGTGATACTGTGGGCAAAATTTGAAGTGAAAGAGCTGTGCCTGAATAAATGTAAATAGTGATGAGAACACTGTACCTCATTATAAATGGTCAAGTGATGTTTTTCAGAGCAAGAAAACTGCAGAGTTTCGTGAGAGAAGAGCGCTGACAAATGCCTGCCACAACTCCTTGAATGGCTCTTTGAACCTGCTACAACAAGTAACAAAACATGTCCTCTCTCAGTCTGAGGCTTTTGATCTTTTCCAGTCATAAATCAAACTGCTTCCCCTTGTAGCAATGAAGTCATCAAAATAATTACCTCAATATTTTGTAATCAACTGCATCAATGTTGTGGTTCAATAAATGTGTTATCATTCATTTCCAGGAGCTGGCGCTGGATGTAGAGTGCACAGGAGAAAGTCCTGTCAGTGTGGCAAACCTGGACGAACCACTGAAAAAATACCAGGCGGCAGTACAGAATGAGATCATGGCAACTGACATAGTGAGTGGGTTCCAAAGCATAAAAAAATAAATATCTGGATTCATTACTAGCATCAACTAGATTCTTGTTATCATAACGTTTAAATTTATACATAATTAATATTTTAACATTTAAATATTATGGCCAACATGAAATTTTGATCAATTACATGATAATTATATTAGTTACCATGAAAAAAACTTTTTAAAAACTTGTTTACATCATTTTTTTTGTCAATACTGTTATGCTTGATGGAAATTGAGCAAATTTGGGATAAATCCATCAATAACTAAAGTATTGCAGCAATTTATATATTGGGTCTCTTCTAGCCACAGGTTATGATCACAGAAATGTAATCCAGTGGAGCTGAAGTTCGGGGTAGATTGCCAATTAAAAAAAATAAAAATTGGGATAATTTAGTAGAAATGGTTCAAATGTGCTGCTTTACACACAGATGAAATTTGTCAATTGGGCTTAAAATGTATGTAAACAGAATAGACGTACAGGTGAAAAAAAAGTAGCCGGTAAAAAATAGACATAAATTATGGCACTGTTAACGACAGGAATACATTTTCTTATAACAAAAACAACAATCTTTGAAGTAAGAGAATAATATAGATGGCAGATGTTTGTTGTTATCATAACGTTTTTATTTTGGGGGGTCTGTTCTTTGATGTCATAACGGTGTTATCACATGCATGCACATACATTAATATTCGCTAGATGGCGCTAGTGATTGTGCTTCAGTAACACCACAATAATCGACAGCAGGAGAATAGGCCTTCATAAGATCTACTCTGGCATAACGGTGTTATCACCTGCATGCACATACATTAATATTCGCTAGATGGCGCTAGTGATTGTACCACAATAATATCTACTCTGGCATAACGGTGTTATCACCTGCGTGCACATTCATTCATATTCGCTAGATAGCGCTAGTGGCTGTGCTTCAGTAACACCACAATAATCGACTGGAGGAGAATAAGCCTTTATAAGATGTACAGTGGCTGTTGTAGTTGGTTGGTGGTCCGAAAGGGTAGCTGGGTTATTGCTTGTCTGAACAGAAAACCATGTGGCCTTCGGGCTTCTCCCAGTCCCATAATACTTGACCATTAACTTTTTCAATAATGGACATAGCAAATGTAGCCACAAAACAAGTAGATGTTGAATTAGATTGAATGCAATCTCTGTGATCTTAACGATTAAACATAGATTGAGACCAACGTCGTAAAAGTACAAACGTTCAAGCTGTACGCCTCGAATGTAATCCGAAAAGACATTCTTGACTGTACATGAAAAACATTTGTCTCAAAAACTCTGGATACAACGACTCTGCAGTCAGGATGTTAAATTCTGTGTGTACTGTATATGCAGTAAGGTGAGTTATTTCAGATCCAAACTTCATGACATTTGTGTTAGATGGTGTCCCCCGTCAGTTTTTGTATGTGTATTGATGTTTCAAAAAGTTGTTTCTAAGAAAAAACCAAGGCTGGTTTACAGCTGTTCTTAGGCGGCTGTATTTTATGGCTAATGTTGAATATAAGCTGAAGTCATGTTTGATTTCACAGGAGCGAAGTGGTGAGAGCAGTTTTGTGACTCTAGTTGTCAAGACACTGGTTCGGGAAATCGATTCCGAGTTGAAAGAAATTGACAACCTTGTCAAGCTACAGTTGGAATATGCCAGTCTTTCAGAGAAAATCGGAAAGTTTTTGGATCAGAAACCAAACGTCTCCCAGCTACAGAAGTTGAGGAAGACAACGAAGACACTGAAGTCCAAACTTCGGCACAAACTTGCGGACAAACAAGACTTGGAAGAGGTACAAATATCTTAATCTGTTCAGACCATATTGAAGACCAAGATGCAAGTTAGCAGACTAACAGATCCTCACTTGTGATACAAATGTGTGTCCAAGATATATTGTACCTTTCTCTAAATTTGTTTATACATTTATATGTGTCTAGAGTGATGAGACCGACAAAGACGAGATTTCAGGAATCGAGTTGGAGCTTACTGTAATCAGGAATGAACTACAAACAGCACTCAGTGAAGAAGACAAGTTGCTAGTTAGTATACACGGCTTTGTGCTGTCACTCAAAATGTGATGTGTGTCTCAAGTTATGCAGCCAGATTTTTTGTGTGAATGGGCAAAAACATCAGTTATGTTACAAATATTTCATGCATTCAACTTTATTCCAACAGACTGAGTTAGCTGACTTGAATGAGAACTACTTCCCGGAATTATCCCTACAGTATCCTGACTTGGGCATAGACAATGAAATTGTAAGAGCTTGGTCGTAAAAAATATTGTACATTCTTGACAAACTCAATATGTTGAGTTTGTGTACGAATAAAATAGGCGGGTTGTATTCATCTTCAGGAATACTCTGGACTAGTCAAGGTCAGCAGATCCCTGGAATACTTCGACACCTGCACACTGCCCGACTGTGATAAACAGAGCATCATGAAGTCGACATTCTGCAATAATCCTGTTATTCTGAAGGTACATGATTGATCCTGGGAGCTGAAAACATCGGAGTTATATATACAGCACCATTATAGTATCAAAGAACAATGATTAAACTTTGTTACTTTTCTGTGTGTCCAGGAGTTTATTGTAGATGACAGTTTGGGAGTAAGAAAAACTGACTTCCTGCGTCGAGCCATGGCTTACCATAACATCACTCACCCAAATATTCTGACTCTGGAGGCCATCTTCTTCTCAAATGTAGGTATCAGTTCTCAATACTGTCTAAAAACAAATCCTTGTCACATGATGCTATAAAAATTCTCTACATATGCATATATGTGTATTTCACATTCCATTTTGAAGTAGGAAATCGTCATCTTGCATGCTGAAATATAGCGATTGACAAATGACTAGTAATACATATGTGTATATTCATGGCTCTCTGTTCTAATCACACATCTTTGCACAGGGCAAGCGAAATGCTTACATCCAGCTTCCATATCATGAGGAGAGTGTACACAAACTGATGGGTAAAGGAACCGTTGGAGAACAGGTTGGGAAACTAAGCTGATTGCGGTACTATAAATGAATGAATTTACAGAGTTTGCAGGTGCACTGTGCACTAGTTTTAGACTTCACAATGTCCGCTGAATGCTAGAGTTATGACCTCTGCATGCGCCTCTGTCACAGGCTATGTATGACATCCTGCGTGGCACACTCGAGGGACTCCGATGTCTACACGAGGCCAAACTCGTTCATGGCTCAGTCCACCCTCAGAATGTTTTCGTCAACTCAGACGGCCAGGGTGTGCTGGCGGAGTTTGACTTCAGCAAGTCTTTGGTAGGTAACATCCATGAGCAAAAAATCGTAATAAAGATAACCTACCCTACTGGTCCAACTAGAAGAGTTGAAGGGATTCAACAGTAAAGCATGCAAAAACAGTTCCAATTGACAGAAATCCTTGATGTAATACCTATACACAGTATTCAGTGTTTATGATGTGTTGATTTGGTAAAAATAGCCTGAATGGTTAGAACAAGTTAATAAACTTAGCGAAAGGAAAATAAGGTAAGATATGAAGCAAAGAACACTGCAATTATTTTCGTTATAAGAGGGAATTTTCGTTATAAGAGGGAAGTGCTCTTTTATTATGGCGCATGCTTCCATTACGACCAATACGGTAATGGTATGCTATTGAAGTTTATGTGTACTCGTGAGATAGTATATAAAACACACACGACATGACTGCAGCTATAATACTAACTCTATCCTGCAGCAAAATCGAGCAGAGCAGGAGTATATAACACAGAATGATCTACGGTTCATCGCACCGGAGGTGTCCGTCAACAAAAATGTCTCTCGAGCATCAGACATCTACAACTTTGGACTACTGACTCTTTGGGTGAATATTGCTCAGTAGCTTCGTGAACGAGTTGAAAGACTGAATCATGGAAATATACAAATGATTATAAATACTGAGCGGCATCATCAAACATGTAGTGGTAACTATTATGCCGTATGTTTTAATCTCACAGTTGATGAAACCAGCCGCCTCCATCACCGTCAAGTCCAATGGCGTTCCAAGTTTGGAGAATATTGTGTTTGAAGTAGGTACTTATTGGGGGACATTTTGTTGAGCTACAGTCCATCAGAATGGTTAAAAAATGCGATGGGTTCTGACTCTTGTTGTTTGATCCAGAATCCGAGTGTTGGAGCCTTGATCAAGACTACACTTGTGGAGAACCCTTCGGCTCGACCCACTGCCACTGAACTTCTTCTTTTTCCGTACTTCATCAACAAACCTGAGGAGCAAAGCAACAACCCAGAAATGACGCTGCAACTTAGGTATGGATAATCACATCTATTTCCCAGGATCTATCTGCTATGAATATGATACTAAAACATATTTAGATGTACTGCATGTGCATCCTATCCCATATTGTAGTAGCAGAAACAAGAAGAGTCCATCTGTTCTAAACCACTAATCCACAGGCCGAAGCAGCCATCACCGTCATCTTGTGACCGACCCCACGGTGGGATCCTGAAGAACTCTCCCTCGTCCACCCCTCCACCGACCGACTCCCTGGCCCAGATAGCCGCAGTCCAAGACTCTGTCTCCACCCCGGACCTCGAGGTTGCCAACATTCTGACCCAGACCATCAACACCATCCCTGACCTCGTTCATGACACTGGTAACACTCACCCAAACCCAGACACCAGTCTCGACGAGGCACCACCTCTCAACCCAATATCTGACGACGAAGCGAGTTTCACATCAACGGAAGATATCGAGAATTCTCCTTCACCAGATGTGCACACAGCAACAAATTCTGGCGATCCCTGTGTGGTAGAGCAGCCGTCGGATGATGTCCCTGTAGCTCCTGCTCCTGATGAGAAGGCAGTAACAGACGTCGCACAGACAGACCCAGCTGCTTGCGACAAGCTTTCCACTCCACAACCTTCTGATGTCCCACTGCCGGACGAGTCAGCTGACGAATTGGAGTCTGAATGCCCAGCCGTGGACAAAACATGTTCTGACAGTACTGGTGCGAAACAGGAGAATATTGAAGCATGATATATGTATGTTGTTGATTGTAATCTGACTAGATGAATTGTAGTGTGTTGTAATCTTGAAACATTCGAGTCTTTTACATACCTGGTAGGCATGTATCCAGAAAAAGATGTTTAATTTCTCTTTTCCAAATGCATACGCAAGTACTATGGCCTTCTTTAGTCAGTTACCTGTTAGGAATCTACATTGAGAAATGAGAATAGTTATGTTATTACTTGGATATATATGTCATTATGTGTGGAACAGAAATATACTTGTACCAGTCTTGTTGTACATGAACTGCTATATTCTGGTTTTATGTGCAAATCTTTTCCTTTTATCAGTACTCCTGCTGCTTTACCACATAGCATTCATGATGGCAAACTGTGTCTGAATTTGTGTTTTACACCTTTGGAACACTATATTAAAGATACAAAAACGGTTAAAGAAAGTTGCAACAAAACATTCCTGATGCATGCTCCGATCTGTGGCACAATGTTACTGAAAAAGATAGTTCTTGCAGAAAAAGTTAGTGATTATTCATGATGATGAAAACAAAGGCCACATTAAACTCATCATTGCTGACTTATTTTACAAAGAACAAGTGTTTTGATTTTCATGAGGTTGATCAAAGTCGTAGTTGTTAGTGTTTTGTTTTGTCATTGAATTTGTGTACTTGCAATTGATTGGTGCTTTGTATGTATAAAAAAATGCATTTTTGTCAGTTTTGCATTTGTTTTGTGTTGTCACAAGTAAGACTTTCAGTTGATAGATTGTGGAAATATGTTTGTAGTATTGTTGAGTAAAAACATCTGTATATTGTTTCACAAACTCTTAATAAATTAGATTGATAAAATATACATGTTATGTCAATTTGATCAAACTTTTGTAGATTCATCTGTAGCTAAAATGTATCCAATACAGAGTTACATGCATATAAGATTCAGGTGAGGTAATGGATTGATCACAGGCCAATATTCATAATCAAATCATATAACAATATAATCATTTGATTTGTTTGTAATTTCATAAATTTATGAAAAATAGGCTCTGTAAGTCTCGTTCGTCTTATGTCGTCAAATAACGTAAATGGGTACGTAATCTACTACTTCCGGGTCCAAACAGTGCCACGTGGTAATTTTTGCCGGATTTCCGTGGGTTCAGAAGCACCGCAGAAAAAGATGATTTGGAATAGAATAATAAAACTTTTTTATGTTCCATAAAATGGCTATCCGTTACTTATTTGTGTTGAATATAGCTCTATATATATGATTTGAATGACTCAAACTGCCTCTTTTTTACATAGTGTTTTAGAGTGTGATTTTCGCCCCTTAAATTGCTGATGATTAAATTTTATTGGTGATGTTATAATATAAATGGTGTAAAAAATACACGACAACACATGCGGCCCATGAAACTGTGGATGAGTAGTATACTACTATAGTTTGTCGCAATTAATATAACCTTTTCTCTATAAAAGATACTGTGTCTAAAATATACAAACACAGCATATTCACGCTCTGTATTGAGCAGGAAATATTCCATTAAACTCCAAATAGATCAGCTCATGCCAACTAGTATCTGTTGAAATTTGTGGAGTGGATATCTTGTATATTTCCGATAAATTGCTTTTATATAGTATAAAACCGCGTGTATCCAAATTACATGAGTGGGCCGAAAATTTGGCGGGAAATTCGAATGGTCCCAAAATTACGAAATAACGCAAAATAACGTGACGTTTCAAATCTCGCTTACATACCCTATAAGGTGTGTAGTAATGTAAAAATAATACCGTATTGGTCCTAATAGTAGCACGGCGAGCCAAAGCCCTGCAACAGCGCGCGCAAAATTGAGGTCAAACTTGAGGTCAAATTTAAGAAAATTCCTGATTAATATACCTATAGCCTTTAATACCCTTTATTATGATTCAAATAACATGAATGTGTGGATTGGAATACTCCAAGATCTTATTAGAAAGATATGAAATGAATTATTTGGTTACAAAAAAACATTTTCGGGCAAAACAGGGGAAGCTCTACTATTAGGGCACGTGCCACTATTAGGACCAATACGGTAATGTAAATGGACTACTTTTTTGTGGGGAATTATTTGCGATAGTTTAACAATAATAAGTTCACAATATCTTAAACACCCTGGCTATGTAAAGTGTCACTCCGTGGTCATTTTCACAGAGTAAATAGACAACGAAAAATAATTACAAAACAACGGAGAGTCTGTTCAATGATATTCAGATTTTTTGCGCATAAATGATATTGGAACAAATCAGATGAGTTTAAAAAGCACTGACATTTTGCGCATAATGCAGGGGGTGACACTTTCTAATATCCAGCGTGTGTATTCTTAACTGTTAAGAGTATGCTGTATACCATGAAAATAGCTGCAGGTACGGTGGTAAGCTTTAAGACGAAATTATAAATTACAGCACTTTACAATGCGTCGGAAATATTTCAGACGCATCGAAAATAGTTTAAGATGCGTCTAAAACATTTCCGATGTATCTAAGACTTTTCTGATGCGTCTAAAACTATTTTCGATGCATCATCGAAAATGTTTTAGATGCATCAAGAATAGTTTTTGACTAGTCAGATATGTTTTAGATGCACTGAAAATGTTTTGGACGCATCAAGAATAATTTTAGAAACATCGAAAATATTTTAGATGCATATATTAGAATTTTAGATAGATATATGTCGCCCTAGAAACAAAACCATATAAAATTGTGTGAAACTATCAGTGTCTAATAGTTTAGATTTTAGGGTACAGGGAAGAAAAGTAGAGAGTACTTGATATGCTATCCTTGGTACGGGCATGACAAACTCTACTGCTTTAATTAAGATAATATATAGTAGTCATAGAATTATGATTATTAGAGGAACTACATCGTTTTTGTCTCTGAGGGGCGAAGCCAGGGTTTGTTTGTCTAATTATATAATATAGATTTAGATGACGATCTGAACGAACTTATAAATGTTCTTCAAAATTGAGATGGGGGGGGAGGGGGAAGAGAAAGTAGTCCTATCTCTCAGACAGAGATACGTACGGCTGCGTTGCGGCTGTAGAATTAGTGGGATAGATATAGCTATAGATTATATATCTTCTATTTGCATTTGATCTTCAATGGTCCAATTTGCTGCAAGCAATTGTTGATGAGAAGTAGACTAGGCTCCGTCGGTGTAGTTGGGGGGGGGGGGGTGAAAAAATGTTTGAACACTGCAACTTGGAGTAGGAAACTCATGACTAATTATCTAGAATACTGTGAATAACTTTTCATGGTATCATAGCTTAGATGACATTTAGGCCTATTTTCAAAAATAAGGAGTTGGCCTTGGAAATATCTAAAGCAGAAAATTTATTTTCTAGATTGTATTGCTTTAAATATGGCATATCAGAAATACAATGCCCTATAAATCAGAGAGAATCCACGAGAACAGAGACCACGTGTATAAAATTGTGTAAACAAACAGTTGCGACTTTAGGTGATTAACATGACTCATGGACTCGACCAATGGCGTTTGTTGTTTGTAGAGAGTTGACCAATCACGTGCCCTGTAACAACCGCTGGTCCTCGGAGTCGTAAATGAGTTCGTAAAACTGAATCATGTGATGGTTTGTGTTGATTCCAAGATTTACAAAACAAGTCGCATTAAAAGTATGGAAAAGGTGGAGAAAATGTCCTTCTTTACTAAAATATTCCAAACCAAGAAAACGCAGAGGAAACATGAATGTAAATGGACGCTGTCAGAACAAAGTAAAGGGTGAGTAACCACTCACTTGTGTTGTGTGTTCTGACTCTGTCTGAGTGAGTCTGACCCTATACTCTGATTTTTCTAACTTGTTTACACCGGTTTTTGACGATATCTTTGCGATGCTAAATGGTATCGTTCTATAACTTGGCACACTTCACCTCGGAGACAAACGGCAATTTTCTACTAAATTTCAGACTTCTATCGCAATAATTGAAGAAGTTGGCAATCTACCCCAATGTTAAATTTCACCCCAAAACGGGATCTCGAGAATCTGAGCTTATTAGAGGTTTTGATCCTGTTTACATCCACCAGGATTCGAAGTATTGTTGTAATTTTAGACCAAATGACACGTAGGGGTGTATTCTACACAAACATGTTGATTTTGAAAGATTGCACTACTACAAAACCGAGCAAATGCACGAAATTGTGTGCGGACCCAGAAATCAAATGACATGGCTAAATTTAACATTGGGGTAGACGGCCAACTTTTTCAATTTTCGTGATAGAAGTCTGAAATTCGGTAGAGAATTGCCGTTTGACTCCCAGGTGAAGTATGTCAAGTTTAATATAGAAGGATAGCATTTAGCATCGCAAAAATATCAGCGAAAAACTGTGTAAACGAGTTAGAAAAATCAGAGTATAGCCTAGCCCTAGCCTAGACCCTAGGGCTAGGCGTAACCTGCCTTGTGTTCAGTGAGGAAAATTTTCTATAGTCAGCGTCATTGATGTGTGAGAGGTGTTTTTTTCGCGATTTTTCCGTCAATAATTCGTATATTTCAAGGAAATTTTGGCAGGAGTGTTATTTTATATAAGTACTCGCCTAATACTAAATCTAGAGTAAAAATTTGCAAAGAGGTTGGTTTGTAAACAAAAAAGTTAGCCCATTTGGCCTATATATAACGAAATAGGAAAACGTCAAAACGTTATCTATAGAAATGCTACGCCGATCAGGGGCGGTCCACGGCCGATTTCACCAGATTTTTATTATGGACGAGTTAGGCCAACTTTTTTGTTCCGCATCCAATCTTCTCGAAAATGCATCCTTAGTTAGGCGGTCATAAGATAACATACCTGTCAAAATTCCATCGCATTATCACAAATATTGACTGAGTAATCGCCGAAAAACCACTGCTCACAGACCAATTACGTCAACTATAACCATATCAAATTTTGTACCACTATTTCAGCCCATTTTTGATGTTTGTATCTTTTAAACTTGGGTACACTAGATGTAGTAGATCTAGACAATTCTGAAACAAACACAACACAATAAGGTTATATGTTCAATTTAGTGTGCAATTCATTCCCAGCTGATATCCTCTAGTTAGGGCATTTCGGCACGAAATGTCCTTATGGTTTTGTCAAAATTTATTTTTTTCTTTTTTTTTTCTTTTTCCCACTTTTTGGTTTCCGGACGATAACTCAAGAACGCCTTGACGAATCTTCGAGAAATTTTCACCAGTTATCACATATATTACATAGATGAACCCTATTGTTTTGGAGCCGGCTCCGAGGTCCGGTTAGTCCGTGAGGATGAATTTTGTGTCAAAAGGTTTCCGGATGATAACTCAAAAAGTACTTGTGCTACCATTCTGAAACTTGACATATATGTTGATATAGTGTCACAGAGGAACCCTATTGATTATGGGGTCAATCCCTCAAACGACCTTTAACCCACGGGCCGAAAACAATTTTGGTGAGTCATCCTTGAGGCTCACTGCATATCTCAGAAACGGTGCATTACAGAGCGAAATGGACGTTATTTTCGGACTCGTGACACTTAGGGGAATGTCTCAGGGGAATGTCTTAGGGGAATGTTGGGTGAACTTGGCCCTGGGCCAAATTTTTTTTTGCTGAGTCGGCGTTTTTCATTTTCTGCCATATCTCGGAAACGGTGCGTCGTAGAGCGAAACAGAGGTTATTTTCGAACTCGTGACACTAGACAAACATGTCTTATGGGTATGTTGGGTGAACTTGGCCCTGGGCCATATTTTTTTTTGGTGAGTTGACGTTTTTCATTTTCGGCCATATCTCGGAAACGGTGCGTCGTAGAGCGAAACGGAGGTTATTTTCGGACTCGTGACACTAGACAAACATGCCTTAGGGGTATGTTGGGTGAACTTGGCCCTGCGACAATTTTTTTTTTGCTGAGGGGGCATTTTTCATTTTCGGCCATATCTCGGAAACGCCCCAAGGCCTCTAGGCCTTTACGTCTAGTTAGATCTGGAATGACAATTGGTTATGATAGCAAAGTTTTTACTCTGACACACCAACTGTTCTTTTTATCTGTCAATATCATTTCTATGACTGATAAACTCATCATTATCATTGAGTATCATGGAGAAACAGAATTGCCCACTAAATTGAACATGTACTCTGTCAATGCCAATTGTTGAGACTTTCATGCAATATGCTAGTGTCGTATTTTTAGGCTCGATCAATGGATACAAAACTCGAGCTGAGCTTAGTGTGGGTTCGAGCTTTTCTAATCGTTCGCTGCCAACCAGACTGAGCCAGTGCCATCCGATTGGTCTTTGGCGATAATGAGGTCTTGCATTGAGAAAATGGTTTCTCCCTGAATGACGTACCTGGTAGATTAACCTCTTACCCTGAACAATGACCATACTAGATGTCAGAAACATGGATGACCCGACGTCAATATCGAGGACGAAGAATCCAGATGATATACAACAAGATGATTTCAAATATTTTTTGAAGCTTGATTATATATAAATTTGCACTCGAGTGCTCGATATATTTGAAAAAGCTTGTTCAATTGCTTGAATTTTCGAGCACTCAACAAAGCACTATATAATATACTACAAGGAGATGCTGGACCGAATTTATTCACTCTATGGATGTTAACTTGTGAAGTGAATTCTGGCTATTCTTGAGCCTAACTCACATGATTCATTGATTCATGCAGTATTAAACAGATACTGCATTAAACTGGGATTTATTTCGCACGGGTCCTTTCATGAAGCACAAGCAATAAAAATAATACTGATCATGCTGATAGCTAATGCTTGTCATTGACTAGCTATAAAATCCACATACATGATTTTATAAGTATGTAAAGAGAATAGACATGTACCAGTACATCACAGGACACCGACCATTCATTGAGGTTCACAGCAATACGCATTAATTCATACCTTCCATTGGCATACTATAGAACATGTGAAGGCTCATCCTAATCTAGCAAAGTTAGTTTTACACGTATATGTAGGTTTATGCATCAAATATAATACAGTAAACTCCCGTTATTTCAAAGTCAGATATATCGAAGCACCCACTTATAACGAAGCAGGTTGGTGGTCCTGCCCATTCGCCATTCAATTACATTACAAACAAAGACGGATATAACGAAATGGATATATCAAAATTTCGCTTATATCAAACACATGAGCTGGTCCCAATCCCATCAAATTCATTGAAATTACTACGGTGATAGCGAAGTCATCGAAGCCAGTCAATTTCACGCCCCACTGGTTTTTGACAATCGCCCATCAGAAAGAAATCGTGGCCAAATACATTGGCTATTGGTGCATTGCAGGCTGTGATTTTAGTTGTCGGCTGTCTGCACGTGTCACTGGTCGATTGCAATCAGGCAGGCAATGTTGTTTCACGATGCAATTGCAGTCTTCTTTGTACACGATGCCGAGCAGATTTTGTCGTAATATATTGAGTAGATTATGTACCAATAAAATGTTGATCACGTTTTACAGGGCGGACGGTATGAATAGAGCAAATTATGAACAGATTTATCAAAAGCCATCATGGCTACCAAATGGAAACATGTATCCATTGAACCACAAACTATTCATATTTTGTTCCTGTTTCGAGAGAAACCACATGGAAAAATGAATGAGAAACTTCTTTTATTACAAACTTCTTTTATAACGAAGTACTAACATGGGTCCCATCGACTTTGTTATAACGGGAGTTTACTGTACAACATTTAATAGATAGTCACACTTATTACTGGCCTAATCGCATTCGTGTTCAATTCACATGTGTTGCGTCCGGCGTCAGGCGTCAGGCGTCGTCAGTGTCAGTCGTCCACATTTTTATCTTCAAAGTTTACGGGTCAATCTTTCTGAATCCCATAAGGATTCAAAGTATTGTTGTAATTTTGGACCGGAAGACACATTGGGGTGTATTCGACACAAACATATTGATTCTGGAAGATTGTACTGCTACCATAGCGACCAAATGCACAAAATCGTGTGTAGATCCAAAAGTTCAATGATGGGCCTAATTTGACTCCCAGTTGAATTATGTTGAAGTATTGAAGTACATGTAGTTATATCACGATATCATTTAGCATCACAAAAATATCAACAAAACATAGCACCAAGGGTACTGTAGCTTACCGGCAATCATGTGGATTGCGTAGAATACTGAATACATATAAATTGTTACACTGATGTTGAAATCAATATGTTAAAACATCTTCGTAAATGTTGATAGAAACACATTTTCTGTATGGACTATAATACGAAATCAAGTTACATCTTGAAAGATTTTTTTCGTTAATGACAAATTTTCACAGACAGTCGATTCAAAGGCAACAAAACTTATACACATCACAAACGTACATAAGGCGAATCTTATACATGATTTTGAGGAAAACTGTCTGAATGGATTTCGAGAAAATGACCACCGAAGGCAAAATTCATCGTTTTTTCGACAAAAAAGGTTGTATTGACCTTTCAAGGTCATTGAAGGTCAAATTCAAGGTCACCACTCAAACCGCAATATATGATTTCCCATTTGAATGTGCCAATACTTAAGCTCTATCTTGAAGTGCTCTATGAAATTACTCTGCATAGCTCCCATTATGAAGGAAAACTTGGGTGAAATTTCCTAAGTCCAAAACAATTTTCAATGGCCAAAGAGAAAAAAAAAATTTTCTTGCTGGAAATGGCTCAAAACGAATAGTGACTCGATTTGGGAGAAAAAATTTTTTTTTGCCGACTCGTCAAAAAATCAAAAGGGCCGCCCCACGCAGACCGTCATTTCAAAGGCAACCAAATTTATACTCCTCACAAAGGTACATAAGGAGAATCTTATACATGATTTTGAGGAAAACTGTCTGAATAGATTTCGAGAAAATGACCACCAAAGGCAAAATTCATCGTTTTTTCGACAAAAAAGGTCGTTTTGACCTTTCAAGGTCATTGAAGGTCAAATTCAAGGTCACCACTCAAACCGCAATATATGATTTCCCATTTGAATGTGCCAATACTTAGACTCTATCTTGAAGTGTTCTATGAGATTACTCTGCATAGCTCCCATTATGAAGGAAAAATTGGGGCGAAATTTTCCAAGTCCAAAAAAATTTTCAATGGTCAAAAAAAAATTTTTTTTTTTTTTGCTGGAAATGGCTCAAAACGAATAGTGACTTGATTTGGGACAAAAAAATTTTTTTTCGCCGAACCGTCAAAAAATCAAAATGGCCGCCACACGCAGACCAGCGATTCAAGGGCAACGAAACTTATACATGTCATAGAGGTAGATGAGAGGAATGTTTTGAAACAAAAATGATTCAATCAAAAAAAATTAAAAAACGTTTTTAGATATTGGCCTAAGGTATGTTCTGACAAATTTATGGGGAGATTCATCATGCCACAAAAAAGGTACAGACCCGGACGGACGACAGACGACGGACGGACGACGGACGAAAAACCACGATAATAGCTCATCGGCCCAAGGGCCGGTAAGCTAAAAACGGTGTAAACAATTTAGAAAAATCAGAGTATAGGTGCGTCACTGCGTACATAGTGTTTTATAGGGAAACATAATGTGTAGAGAGGATAAAGATTATAAAACTTATCCCCAGCAGTATGTTGGGCAGATAAAGATTATAAAACTTATCCCCAGCAATATGTTGGGCAGATTAGCAAGATTCAAACACAATAAAACAACAAATGACCATCACCAGAAACCCATAATGGGTTTCTGCTATCATGCAGGAACAAATTTTACATTGTTGATCATGAAGGAATCTATTGCCACATGCATGGCATCTGACGATCATAAATTTTGTTAAATTTTTAAGGCATGCATTGTCAGCTATTGTTATCTGATCTAAGAGTTGGTCAAATTTTACATGTACTTAAATTCCTTGCTTTACATGTACTACGCATTGCTGTGAGACCTTGATCATGATGATGAGTAAGTGTGTGTGTGGTTTATCTGTATGTCACATGCTGAGGGCTGTGAAAGGCTACATGTACCTGTTATAAATGATCATGTGAGGACTGGCAGTGTGCCAGGGTGTCCTCGAAATGGGTTCAAACCAGCACATGACAGATTGAATTGTCAGCTATGATGATTATTGTCAAAGTAAATAATAGAATTTTAACCATTGTAACAACATGAGTAAATGGACTCGGGAGTCGACAGCGACATCATATGACATGTGAACTGCTATGGTTTACTCAGTCTATTGCTTCCTAGCTTTATAATACTGGTACTCATCGAATGTCAGGTCATATCTACTGTACAGACATGACTGATGGGGCGTTTCTCTTTAAAATTCAATGTACCTCAATTGCATCACTGTAAACAGTAAGTCTTTTTGGTTGTTTTCTGTTCGAAGTCCTAATATGATAAAAAAAAAAATGACGAGGGCTTTGATTTCGAATGTAACTTCACTTTGATGTGGTTTGAAAGGAGGGTGAATATATATTTCATTACAATCAACTTGCAGTTTGCTGGGATGAATGTTACCAGAGATACATCTCTCTTATGTATTACTGATGTTACATTGTTGATTTATTCAGTCTTTGTTGTTTCTCTTCAGTTGGTCTCCGCCAATTTTCAACAGAGACAATGTCCGCCTGGTGGTTATCAACCAGAATCAGCAATCCGCTCAGGGCGGCCGAGTTCTTTTCGACTCTAAGTCAGAGGCCCGCAGCAACCCCAACCCTCAGGTCTGTCACCGACTTCAACAGCCATTTAGACAAGTCTGCAAACTATGCAGAGTGTTTTGTGGTTTCATTGAAAAGTTTAGCTTTTCATTTAAAAAAAAAATTGGGATACATTTTTGTGTGTGGAAAATATGAAAATATGTTATTCATCATTTCTATACTTTATTCACAAACAATTTTATACAGATATTTACCAGTGTATTGCCATGTTGTTATTACAGGAAGGTAAAAAGAGAAACATGTGCAGAAGTGCTGCTCTCTTCAAGCCCAAGACCAAAGTCCAGTCTCAGTCAGACACTGCACCACCGTGCAGGGAGAGGGTAAGTCCCACTTTCATTGTAATCAGCATAAAATGTATGTATACATCTGTATAAGTATATTTTGTAGATGAGGTGTTTAGACCATTATTTGATGGTTTTCACATTGTTATACTTTAGCGGGCCCGACTAGCATCTGATGTCAAGGTACTAGAAGAAATGATGTTTGGATCAGCGCCTATCATACCTAAAGGGTCGTCCCTCAAAGTCCACGCCACCAGGTAAATCTCATGATAGAGCCACATGACAATGACTGGGACTGTGTGTACCAGCGTATTTATCAAATGCATCGTCCAATTAATTCAATTAGTGAACATATGACAAACATCTATGTGTTCATCATTAAATATTTTATGGTTTACTTAAATAGTAATGTGAAGCAGTCATGCTCTGATCTGTTCGATCTCTGGTTCGGTGTTTGATCATGTGCTTTATTGTTGCAGGAACCCTCCCCAGCTGATGGTAACCAAGCTGTTCTTGTCGACAGACACCAACAAGGGAGTCAATAGGTGGGGATCTTTGTATTACGCGTACATGTATTTTTTCCCACACAAATATCAAGTGAGACAAGGTACAAATATGTAGGTGTTGGACAGTGACTTTATCCTACTGGTCTGATCGTTCGTGTGCTTGTTTGTCGTGGGTGTCACACAGTTCACAATAATTCTTAAGGCGATATTCCCTGTGTTTTCAGTGAGCCTAGCCCTGAGGGTTTCGACCTGTACAGTGTCCAGAGTATGAGTATGGAGTCAATACCTAGACAGATTGTCAGCCCGCAGGATTGTAGTCAACAGTCTCTTGGTAAATGTCGGCTTTGTTCTTATCATGTTTACATAATACATGTAGTGAAGGCTGTTTACAGTCAAATGTATGTGCAATACTAAATTCAATGATGACAGGCATAAGTGATATATTTAATAGTATAAACATATGATTTAATGTCTTTCGGTGGCATATAATGACCTGTTTGCATTTTTGCAGCCCAAAGTGTTCCAGTTGATGTGCCAATGCATGCTAAGTATAGCAGTGAGGATAATGATGACAGTGGCTTTTCTGCATCAAGTGAGCATGCCTTCAATAGATTGCTTCTCTTCATTATTACAAAACATGCAGCACTAGTAACTCACGAAACATACCCATGATTACATGTATATGTATCTCAAGTTTGTATTCCTGTGATGTTACAGTGACCAGTACCGGTAGTTGCAGCGGTAGTTTCACGACGTCCGGCTACTCGCCCAGTAGTTCAGCGAGTATGAACTCTCTGAACAGTCTCACACGCAGACTGCTGCGCAACCAGACAACATCACTCGACTCTAGCATTAATAAACGCTTCTCCGATGATAGCGAGGTAAAAATCCATTCAAAACATGTAGAAGGGATTGTAATTGCACTCACCTCTACTAGACACTAGTGATACTTTAAAAAAAAGTATAATGTATATGGTTATAATTTTGAGGGTTTTTTTGTCTGTGAGTCTTGTTACATATGTAGATCTATATTTAACAACTGCATCGGATACAGCCTTGACATTTGATTATGTAAATGTACTGAACTTCCAATAAAACTTAGGTAATTGTAAAATTAGGTAATTGTAATCAGACAAATATATGAGTTCGGACTGAGCACTCAAAGTTATTGGTATCTAATGTTTTACAGACAATTTTTCTCTTGTTAGTCATGTTAGTGGTTGTATTACAACAAACTGGTGCAAAATCTCTCCCACGTGTTGTAAAATAGGGTCACGATCATGACGTGAACATGATATTTTCCCTAATAACATACCGGGTAATGCACAACAATATATATGTTGTGATGTAAATCACAACATATATTTTATTTTAATGATATTATGCCTTACAGGCAATGCCGGCAAGAAAGATTCCTTCCAGACTGGGTATTGGAATTACTTTCACTCTTCAAGAAGGAGATGCAGAGCGCTTCCGGTAAATACTCAGGGGGTACTGCATGATGTTGTCAATGATATTGTCTTATTCAAAGTAAATGCTCATGAACTGAATGCCCATACTGCTATTTTTCAGGCATTTTGAGAGCTTTTTCTTCTCACATATCACACTGATTGAGGGCCATGTCGTCAAACTGAAAGTTGCTGTGGAGAAAGCCCTGCAAGAACAGAAAAAACACATGGTGACAGAGGTACGAAGGTGGTTGCAGGAAAATATCTACCCCAAATATCGATGAAAGTGCACTGTATAATTGTATCCCCCGAACAAAGTTCGGCGGATACTATGGATTTGGCTTCGTCGTCCGCGTCCGCGTCCGCGTCCGCGTCCGTGTCCGCGTCCGTGTCCGCGTCCGCAGAGATTTTCTTGTGAACGCGCTACAGGCCGCAATTCTCATCCGATCACCATTATTTTTTGCAGGCACATATATAATGGTAAGATCCCGACACCAATCGATTTTGGTTGCCGTGGCAACTGAATTGGTCGTTTGGGGACACATTTTGCATTGAAAACAGCCTGTTTGAGACACATGGCTTGTGAACGCGCTATAGGCCGCAATTCTCACCCGATCACCATTATTTTTCGCAGGCACATATATTATGGTAAGATCCCGACACCAATCGATTTTGGTTGCCGTGGCAACTGAATTGGTCGTTTGGGGACACATTTTGCATTGAAAACAGCCTGTTTGAGACACATGGCTTGTGAACGCTCTACAGATGGCAATTTTTGACGAATCTCGATAATATTTGGAAGTGTTGTTGGGAAGGGCTGTCACACGAAACCAATTGTTTTTTAGAATGATCATATACATATTAATATGTTAACAGCCTAACTTATTACAGAATTTTGAAATATCCATTTTGACATGTACGATCATTCCAATAGCCTGTACAGTGGAAGGTAATGACACTGGTTTCTTGTTCAGAATGGAGAACTGAAGTTTCCAGTGAAAACAGGACAATATTACTGAATAAGTTAACATTAGTTCTATTAGTTAAGTCTATTATTGTCCACAATAAAAATAGTTAAGACGAGAAACATTTATTATTAAGCTCAACAAGGTAAAGGTTTTGTCCAGTACAAATTTCATGGGTGTAACTGAATAAGTTAACATTATTTTTAATAGTTAAGTCTATTATTGACCACAATAAAAATAGTTAAGACAAGAAATATTTATTATTAACCTCAACAAGGTAAATGTTTTGTCCAGTACAAATTTCATTGGTGTAACTGAATAAGTTAACATTATTTTCACTAGTTAAGTCTATTATTGACCACAATAAAAATAGTTAAGTCTATTATTGACCACAATAAAAATAGTTAAGATGAGAAATATTTATTATTAAGCTCAACAAGGTGAAAGTATGTCCAGTACAGATTTCATGGGTGTACTGAATAAGTTAACATTATTTTTACTAGTTTAGTCTATTATTGACTACAATAAAAATAGTTAAGACAAGAAATATTTATCATTGGGCTCAACAAGGTAAAGATTCTGTCCAGTAGACATTTTATGTCTGTAACCAAATAAGTTAACATTTTTTTTGCTAGTTAAGTCTATTATTGACCTCAATAAAAATAGTTAAGATGAGAAACAATTATTATTGAGCTCAACAAGGTTAAGGTTTTGTCCGGTAGAAATTTCTGGGTGTAACCGAATAAGTTAACTTTATTTTTACATGTTAAGTCTATAAGTGACGACAATAAAAATAGTTAAGACAAGAAATATTTATTATTGGGCTCAACAAGGTGAAGGCTTTGTCCAGTAGAGATTTTATGGCTGTGACCAAATAAGTCAACATTATTTTTTTGCTAGTTAAGTCTATTATTGATCACAATAGCTTTTTATGAAAACATTGATCAACTTTTACTTTGAATTTCAACTTGAGACCATGTTTGGCTCAAATTATGAGTTAAAATATAACTTATGGTGAAAAATTCGATCTGGCTCCAATTTTGTCATCTTGAAATGCAGTTTTGGTCAACTTTTACTTTGAATTTCAACTTGAAAGCATGTTTGGCACATATTATGAGTCGAAATATAACTTATGGTGAAAAGTTCGATTTGGCTCCATTTTCGTCATCTTGAAATGCAGTTTTGGTCAATTTTTAGTTTGAATTTCAACTTGAAACCAAGTTTGGCACATATTATGAGTTAAAATATAACTTATGATGGAAAGTTCGATCTGGCTCCAATTTCTTCATCTTGAAATGCAGTTTTGGTAAACTTTTAGCTTGAATTTCAACTTGAAACCAAGTTTGGCACATATTATGAGTTAAAATATAACTTATGACGAAAAGTTCTATCTGGCTCCAATTTCGTCATCTTGAAATGCACTTTTGGTCAACTTTTACATTGAATTTCAACTTAATACCAAGTTTGGCACATATTATGAGTTGAAATATAACTCATGGCGAAAAGTTTGATCTGGGTCCAATTTCGTCATCTTAAAATGCAGTTTTGGTAAACTTTTAGTTTGAATTTCAACTTGAAATCAAGTTGGGCAGGTATTATGAGTTAAAATATAGCTCATGACGAAAAGTTTGATCTGGCTCCAATTTTGTCATCTTGAAATGCAGTTTTGATTACCTTTTACTTTGAATTTCAACTTGAAACCATGTTTGGCACATACATGTATTATGGATCGAAATATAACTTATGGTGAGAAGTTCAATCTAGCTCCAATTTTGTCATCTTGAAATGCATTTTTGGTCAAATTTTACTTTGAATTTCAACTTGGAACCAAGTTTGTAAAATATTCTGAGTTGAAATATAAATAGGTGAAAAGATTGATCTATCTGTATTTTCGTTATTTTATCAAACATGTCGAATGGAAATTCATATAAAGAGATTTCAGTGGTGATTTTGAATTCGACCTTCAATAACCTCGGAAAATCAGTGCAGCAATTTTGGTGGGGAAAAGAAAACAGTTGTGACTTGAGATTTAACATTTCTCTGGTAATCTTTTTTAGCCCTTACTCTAGTTTTTCACAATTGACAGCGATATATTTGGGGCAACAGAGATGATAGGGCTACGGGGGATACACCCAAGCGGTCGTAGGCGACCGGAAGCGTCTAGTTTCATGACTTACATGTACACAATCACTTCTGTCCTCAGGCTCTAGAAGTGTTCAAGAACTCTGTGTACGACCTGTACACAGCACCGCGTCTCACCGAACCCGTCTGGCTCAACATGATGCAGTACAACACTCGCCAGGTGGCGCTCAGTCACAGCTTCCTCAAGGACTTTGTGTCGTGTATTGACAAGTATGACACCAAAAACCACAAATTGTAAGTCACTGAACTATAAAGATGAAAATCTATAGATCACTGCATGATCAATTTACCATTCAGCTGTGTGTCTGATGTCCATCCTCCTTAACATTGTGCTGAATTGTATTGTATTGTAGTTTCATGAGCACACTGATCACTACCATACTGACACACCACCTGGCCTGGGTGCCGACCGTTACACCCGCCGGGGCTAGTCCTGCCAGAACCTACCTCGACAAACACTCTGCCAAATGGGTGAGGGCTGGTACAATCATCTCACTTACTTTTAAAGATTATTACAAAACAAATTGTAACATTTACCGTACATGTACATGTATTTCTGTTAGGATTCGGTTGTCCATGCAATTACTGTTTTGTTTTGCTTTCTCCTACATGTAGCTGGATGCTTTGGCTCGTTCACATCCATACAATCCATTGTGGGCTCAGCTCGGGTTAGTTCACTTGAACAGCGAAAGAAATTGCTGAAACTCTGATATTTCTAAACGTAAAGAATTTATATCATTGATAAAATCAATTGATCCCTGTGCTGTATATTGCAGGGACCTGTATGGAGCAATCGGCTTCCCGCTGCAGCTCTCGCGGACGGTGGTGGTCGGCCAGAAGACGCAGGCGGCAGCCGTGTGCAAGCTGCTCCAGGTGCTGAGCTACTTCATCCGTTGTAGTGAAGTCCAGCAGAATACAGAGACTCGTGACCCACTGGATAACATGGACGGCCACATGGACATCCCTGGCTCCGGCATGCGCACCATCGAGGAGGATGAACTGTCCGAGAGCGGGGACGGCGACCGGTTTGGGAAGATGTGCGGCAGCGCCACGTCGCTAGGGACGATCAGACACGTCGCCATGCAGACCAGTACTGAGACGGTACTCAGTGCCCGGTCTGACCGCACAGTCATTGAACAGAGCCGGGACTTGAAGAAGATGGTGTCCTTCAGCGAGGGGGTCAGTGACTGTGGATGTGGCTCCGCAAACGAGGCTTGTCACCCGGATGATGGAAAAAGCTTCTGTCCCCAGTGTCGAGAATCAAGAGCCAGTGACTCAATGTGTCATAGTATTGTGTATTCTTTTGAAGATGGCTTACCATGTGAGTCCAGGAACACTGTGATGAACTGTGATTGTCCAATCTGTGAAGATCAAAGACATAAATCTAAGTTACCTGAGGATAGGGTTCAAGACTGCTCCGACAGTGAGTCAGGGTCCGCTCCAGTACCTGGTAACATGGCTGCTGGCATGCAGATCAAAGCACTCAAGTTGTTCAGAATGTTAAGTCATGACCCTACCGAGGATAATGATCTAGGTGAGGTTGATATCTGTGAATCTAGTTTCTGTGATACTCCTGCCACTGCTGACTCAGTATGCACTCCTGCATCTGCTGACTCAGTATGCACTCCTGCATCTGCTGACTCAGTATGCACTCCTGCATCTGCTGAAGATATTTATCCTGAACAAGTCAAGCCAACTGCCGAGTCTTTCTCCTCAATTTCGCTCAGCAGAACTGATGACAAATTTTTTTCACTGCATGATAGTGATAAGTCTTTGACTACTATTGAGGAATGTTGTCCCACCGAGTCTCCGAAGCACCAAGCTGAAGATGCTTCAATTTTGACTGAACAGGAGCGATCAAAATGCTCATCAAACCATGTAAACAATACAGAATCAATAGTACAGGTAGAGCGAGTTCGTCATGTGGGAAATATGTCATCCAACAGCATTTCAGACCCAGCAATATGTACAGACTTGTACGACTCAGTCCAGTCTTTCGACCCAATAAAGATAGATAATTCTGAGGCACCGAATGACATGAGAACATCTCACTCATCATTGTTGCAGTTGCTAGATCCAAATAACAGCAGTTCTGACTCACAAGAGTCCCTGGTTGCTAATACCTCTGAAGTGACTCAAGAGAAGGGTGAGGAAGCACATCCAACCATTGCAGTAACACAGTCTACAGAATCCCTAACATCGCCAACTCGTTCAGGAAGCAACACTTCTATCTATCCCTGTATATCCGAGAACATACTTGAAGGCACTGGTACCAACGTCACTTCACGCCTCACTGACTCGAGGTCATCTATAGAGGAGGAGCTGTACAGAAACCCATCTCTCCTAGAGGAACCAGGTGGTATAAAACTCATCAAGGATGACCCGGGCACTCTCTACCCCAAGATCGAAGGCAATACTGTTATTTCATCTCTGAGGAGGGAGCCACAGCCGAGAGCTCAATCCATCGGTGCAGGAGCAGGATCAGAGAGTGCCAGTTCTGGACTGACTACCCGCAGAGACACAGAAGAAGATGAAGTGTTCCTCGAGAATGGAGAACAGTCTGGCTCTACCAGCGATGGTACAGTAGAGGACTTATTCTCCGGAGACGAGGTCACTGTGCATCATAATAGAATAGAAACTCTAACTTCTGCAGGAGACAGTCGTCTTGTGGACCAAGTGTTTGATGAACTAGAGAGGGATTTCTTGACACCAATAAATCATAATGAACCGGGTGAAGCTACTCGAAGTTCTACCCAAGGGCATTCACCAAACTTGGTATCTGATGACAAGGTGAAGGCCTGGCTGGGGTCTCACCAGGACGTGGATGTCACTCCAGTACAAGATGTGCTCAGGCAAGACAAGCATACTAATCTGAAGAGAGATCTCGTCGAGCCAGAGAAAAGAACAAGTAGGGAGGATGTTTCTGTGTTGTTGGGCAAAGATGCTGCACAAACTCTTTCTCATGCCAAAGTACATCTCCTCAAAAGAGGAAATAGCATGTTTGATGAGTATTTCGATCAGCCAGTGGATCTTCCAGACCCTGTTGAGCTGGAACAGAAGGCTCTGTCTTCCATTACTGCATGTACACCTTTCGATAAGACTGTTTCGCATGTCAGCAGCTGCATATCCAGCTCTCCAACTTCTGCTTTCGATGACTTCACGCTGTCCATGGACATCATATCTGACAGTGATAACGGGGCTGTAATCCTACCCTTGGAAGGTCCAATCTGTATGATGGATGAATACTTTACAGGAGACGCTGAGCCACTGAGTCTGCCGGACTGTGCGTCGAAGGAGATGGTAACAAGTCGACTGTCACTGATGCAAGAGACACCGATACAGGAGGCAGACCTGAGTCTGGACGGTCTACTGGACCCGCATGAGAGCCGGAGTCGCTCTAACAGTGAAAGCAGCACCTCCCGACACAGACACGGTCTGGAGCGACAACACAGCAGTGGGAGTGCACTCAGCCGACAGAACAGCCTTGGCGCTGGCACACCAGCTAGGACCAGGTCAGTACTCAGACTAATCTATTGTTGTCGACTAAATGCTGTATTGTCGCCTTATTCAGAGCTACTCGTATGATGATTATAGTCAATAATGGACTTTCATCATTGGTAGGTCGGTGACTCCCACGGAGTTGAGCAGGCGGCGTCATGTTTCGGCAACCAGTAATGTCAGCTGGGATGTGGATCCTCTCGAGGCCAGGAACAACATGAAGGAAATCCCCATGCCCAGGTAATCATCAGTTTACATAATCACCGGGTAGGACATGGTGCAGACATAGGTTACGGGAATTGCATGTATTGATTCATAATACCGTTGACATGTCATTCACGATGTTCTCTAGGGTGACAATGGAGGAGGACTCAGAAGAAGGGGTGCGAGATGAGTTGAACTTCGGCCACTCGTTGATGGCAGGTTACACAGACCACTACATGTCAGACTTCGTCCTACACGGCACCAGTGACACAAACTTCCACTCCAAGCTCCATACAGACCTGAACATCGCTGTGCAGGTGGAACATTTTAACACTCTCATGATATTTACAGTGTGCTATTTGAAGTAACACTGGAAAAGTTGAATTCTCAAAAAACAATTACCCCCGGTATTCTTCAAACCCTACATAACAATAAGAATTATGATTATTCAATTTTTATTTGGCTTTTTTGTGCAGAACTCTGTCCTAGATGAAGAAATTGCTCAGGCATGCTGTATTGTGGCAGATATTGACAAATGGTAAGACAATTTGTACATTTTATACAGGTATTGTGTGTATTGGTCTGGCATCACAACAAGACTGTAATGTCATTGATGAAGCCAACGGGAAGCCTGAAATGAAAAAAAAAAATGGAATAGAAACAAAGCCGCCCAAGCATTCATATCTGAAATCAACACTGACATACATGTATACTACTGTAAATATGTATGTCGTAATGCATTCACATACTAAGAAATTTTTTTTTGCAGCATCATTAACATGACATTAATATAGGGACATTTGTTGTGATTACAGTTCTGTGAAGCTGAGTTCATGTCAGAAGAGCTCTGCTGACCGTGTCAAGCCGACAAATGAACCAATGGCATCTAGAATGGTTTCTGAGATCCTGGAATCTGTGCAGAGATTGTGGAAACTCAAGATGTCTCCCGAGTTTGTAAGTTTCGCTCCCACTCTGTACAGCGTGTGTTCTACATCTTGCGATTCTACATCATCTTCTACAGTAATAGTTAGTAGTTTTATGATAATTTCTGATTAGTTTGTCATCCCTCGTTGTTGACAGTGCCTGATGCATCTGGAAGATCGTCTTCAGGAGATCTACTTCAAGAGCAAGGCTCTCTCCGAGTATATCCTTGTCCACCGTCGCATCAACCAGAAGGAACTCAACACCATGCTGGGGTATGTGGGGGGTTACGGCTTTTTATGCCCTTGTATAGATCTTTATATGACCTTGTATAGACCTAGGATAGATGTTGACAACAAAATTTCAATATATATTATAAATATATATATATAAATTTAAAATATATATTCTAAATACATAACATATATATAAATTTCAACTTCAGTGTGGATGTGAGTGACCTTCACTTGTTGCTGGCTGTCGCGGCAACACACACACCTTCCCTCGCCCATGCCCTCGGGCCACTGACGCAGCGAGCCTGAATACGTACATACAGTAGCCGTGGAAACAACACAAAGCTACAAGTCACCAGTGGATTACTCTGAGTAACACAGATTTGGTTCTATGTATATGCCATGGATATATGTGTTGTTATTGCTGGGATGTATATTTTGGACTGGGGATTTCCCACATGCAGTGGAGGCTGTGTATCTGTTGGTGTATCTTCGTTCATCATTTGAAGTCGCATGTTTGTCAGCTTTTCAGGTTTAGTCAGGATACAGTCTGAAATGATACGCTGAGCTTTAATTTATAGGTCTAATATCCAAAAAGCCATTGGATACTTCCTTGCTTCATTTTGAGTTATATCATGATATATTATTATTATGTCCGTACTGGTGATGTAGGAGTGTATTTTCTATGTTGTCATTTCGACCTATACATGTGCACTGTTGATCAGTTCATGAACGGTACATGCATAAATATAACTATTGACAAGTATTGTATTTAATGTATGAGGCTATTCTGTTGTTTGTGTTGTGTTGTGTATTGATAAACTAGTGGTTGGAAACTTGTATTTATCTGTATTCTGATCCTGTTGATCAGAGTATTAAGGTGCTACATAGTATTTGTATAATTTGATATTTTCACACACGTCAAGATGCGCAAATGTTTTCATCAGTACATTTCACTCAAACTGCTATTGTTTCTTTAATTAAAGCACGAAAAAATGCAATTTTTTCTGCAATCTCTGATGTATGTATTAAATTACATATTGTGAAGGTGCACGCCTTTTACTGAATTGAAAAAATATATTGTGACATAATGTTTGGCAATTGTCATAAGTATATGCATTATATTATGTAGGTGCAGGGCCAGTGCTATGCCTGCTGTTGGATCTTGCTTTTTATCACAAGGGGAAGTCACATTGTACTCTCTCACACACAATGTTTGTGTATTTATTTCAAAATGCTAGCATTGTTGTCCATTTTGTACTGGAATATTGGAACATATCAAGAGACAGCACGGTTGTTGATACTAGGCAGTTACCTTGCAATTGTGATATTGATTAACTGCATATATTAACATAATAAATAAGTGGCCAGAGAATTTCTGTATCTGCCTTGTGATTGTTTATTGCACAAGATACTTAGTTGAACCTAGAACCTACAGCTACTTTTCAACAAGCAACATAAGTATTTGTGGATATTACCACCATTTGATGAAATTTATACAAAATTCAATGTTGATTACGACTATCCACGTTCTGTTGCTGCAACAAGGTTTTATCGTATTATCATTGCTCTCTTGTCATGAAATAACAGAATAGTGATAAGCTAAACATTAGAAAGCCAGTCAGGCATCACGTTCTGTTTCACTGCACTGTAAAATGTTCTTCAATAACTGAAGGTCACCCAAGGTGAAATTGACTCCACCTCCCGACTCCCTGGAAGTTTTCAATACTAATATGGACTACATCCGCATTCAAGCCCTACACCCAATTCCCCAAACCAAACTCGGCTCTAAAAGCTGTGTTTATTTATTACATTTACCAAACTAAAATACTACATGCCCGAGAGAGGTAATTCAAGTTCACCACTACGAAGGAAATACCTTGCTAGAATTAGTTGTTCAATACCAATGTAAGCCTTTCATACCCTACACCCAATTTTGAAGCTCCTACACAACATTTTGAATTTTTCGCCATATTCAGTCACAAAATTGTAAAAAAAACAATATACCCCATGAAAAGACATTCAGAAAAATATGATGTCAGATAATGTTGAATAAGATCGTTGGTAGAAGTATACTACCGTATATGCAACTATAAAAATAGTCTCAATCAAATTGGGATAACTTGTGCTGGCTGCAGCGCGGTGGTCAGAGGTGCCTTTTCACCCAGAGATACAAGAACGGACAGCATACCATTACCTGGTGATACACACAAAATAGACTCAAGTCATGAGGCAAGAACAAGAACATTTATTTGTGGTTATTCTCCAGAAATAACAACTTGTCTATCAACTACAATCTCTCCCTTTTAGTCAGTGCTCAACAACATATGGAATTTCTCTGCACCCATCAATCATGAATATATATTTAATATTTATATATAGTATAAATATTATTATGAATACTATACAAATGTAATAGTAAAAGGTGACATTTCAGCAAATATAGTAAGTTTATCACTTTAGCCATACAATAACAATTCATATTATACCACTACTTTCTCCATACATGTACTAGGAGAATATCTGACAACACTGGGAAGGGAGGGGGTGTGGTCACTTCAACATAAAGACCACCTCAAGCAAATGTGCCAGTAGTGAATTTCTGACCACTTTAAGGGATTCGCTCACAGAGAAGCCACCCAAAAACACATGTATACATCCAATATACAATACTGCTCGCTGCATTCACTAAACAAGTGCATACAGCTTGCATATAATGATTATCAATATTATAATCACTATACAACTTGACGTTTTTCAGACGTGTGGAAATTCTACAAGGGATTTAATACACCCATAAGTACCAGGAGAAAAACATATCACAATTTTGTAACAATGTGACCTTTTAAAGAAGTATTCTTGGTTCTGCCTGGAATCACAGAGGGATCAGAATGAGACAATAACACTCAACAGTCATTCAAACCAACCAATTTACAGCACATATCACAATTATGCCAAATTTAAGAACATTCTTTTTTCGTTTTTTTCTTCTTTCAATTCAAGCAAAATTGAGGTAACACACAAATATATATTATGCATGTATATACAGCATAGCATGTGAATAAACCCTCAACTGAATTTATATATGAATATTCAGTGCTAAAGCAAAAGGTAATTATATAAATAAGTACTGGAATGATACTACGGCATTATAAATTTTGATTGACTCAAATCATGATAATGTAGACCAAACGTCTAATTTTACCGCTGGTACAAAACACATGGGTGGAAGTTACTGTATGAAAGGTACCATGCATTTCCCTGCTAGGAGCACAGCATTCAATGTGCCTAACAATTATGGTCATTTTCGCTTTTTTGTACAAAATTCGACAATTGAGAGACAATCTGTCATACACTCTGTGTCCTACATAAACTATTGGCTGCTTGGTCAATTCCAACATAATTGACCGGACATTCAAAGAAAAATCATCCCGATGGATTACTGCCAAATTGACAATTCCTCTGTTCCACACTCTACACTAAGCCTGGATTTATTGGAACAACAGACACACATTTTCATAACGAATAACTATGCTAATGTAATAGTTCTAATGAAAGTAATACATACATGCAGCTGGCACAACAAAACTACTACAAAATATCAACATTAAAACTCCATGTATGTATTGTTACTAGCATTACTTACTAGCCTATCAACTGCTAAGAACCAGTATAGTCTTTATGATCAGGGTAAAACCAATTACAATCTATAAAACCCGCTTAAAATGTTAATATCAACCACTCTGACAAAGAAAACAATATGGCATCTCCCAGTTGTAGCATGGTTTGATGATGATCTCTGGGGGGGGGGGGGGGGGGTATCACCCATCAACCTTGTCACTCAAAACAAGAAATGTAGATAAAATATCTTCACACCCCAGACAGTGTAAAGCTGTAAATGTCGCTAAAAGTTGTTCCAGGCCTCAAATTATTAGCGTGAGTAATGTTACACCTAACCAGTAACATACTCTCTAATTCATTCTCATCTATTTTTTTTAAAATATCAGTCTGTCAAATGATTTGTGTAAAAATAAAACCTCCAAAATCCATAACTGCCAGCACTAGGTATATTCTAATTGATGTGAAATATTAGCAACACTAACTGATTACTATTATTACTAGTCACAAAATCTCAACTGGATGATATAGATTTTTCTTGTTGGGTCCAATACCAAATGTTTCTCACTTCTGCTAACTTTGTTGTGGGCAATAATGAACTGATACAATTCGTTATGACCTGGTACGCTGTAATCACATGTAATTTTTCATGTATTCACAGAAACATTATAACTGTACTCTTAAACTACAGTGACCGTTATGATTGCAGACATCTAGATATACTTGAGGCACGAACAAGAAAGTGTCTGCGGATGTTGTGGGGTGATGTACACAAAGCCATAGTGTGCGAAACTTTGTTCAGCCGATACACCTGGTATTTATAAGTATATTCCACTGGCATATGCTACATTGGGCATAACAGAAAAAAATACATATCTGATTTCAATATACCGGTAACACAATTTGATTTTACTGCCATGAGCAAATGTTGCAGACTACACTATCAGTGGTGAACTTAACAATCTAGGAATAAAAACAATAGTACCATTTCTTACAGGTCACATTCAGGTATTATAGGTTTCAGGAAATTTCACGCAACGATAAAAAGTGCTTAGTTTATTGTATCACTATAACAATGTATAGCAATATGAACAAATAATGAATGCATGTATTAAAACTTATCGAACGGCTACTACTTATATACACCATCAAGCCAACCCTACATAAGGATGATAAATACAATTATAATATTGTAATGCCCACAACAATAGGTTTGTGTTGGTGTTTCGCAATTGGTATGGCAAATTTGATGACAATCCACAACAACTGAAAATATTTATCTCAGTGAAATGTTGATATTAGAAATACAAAAGCATTATTACACTTACAAGTAAATGAGAACAAAGTATGCAGATGTCTGTTCATAATAGCACTTGAATAACAACTGAATTACAGTCAACAATTTATAGTGTCTTCTATACTGCCAGACTCTATTGGCAAAAAAAATTTGCCACTCACATATTTTAGGAATTTCCACTCAAGTATTATGGGATGCCTCAAAAATGCTCATAAACAACAAATTGACAATAAAAATAGCTTTAACAACAGTACATCACTCACACTACTGCACATTTCAAGCATAAATTTAAATGTACTGTACATAGACTTTCCTTGAAATCACAACGAGGGGAAACTATTTACAAAACAGTTCACGTCAAAAATATTTCAGTTTTACATGAGCAATGAATGGTAACCATATAATCTATACAATCACACCTGGGACTGTAACATGGATAAATCTGTCGAACTCACAGTAAAGTAAACCCCCAAAAGTAACACAATCTGTTGAATGGAACATCACTAACACGTACAATGAAGTCTTCTTCATCTCTAAAGCCAAGCACTCTGGACTGACATGTACTTGGATGTTAATTAGTTAGCACACACTGGGACACTGATGTAGCATAACACATTACATACAATAGCCATAGATCAACTATAACATGAACATATCTGTGTAAACATCGGTTAAATGGCAAACAATGATAGCAGTACATGACCGAAGGTTGGGCGGGGGCTGAGGGCGGTGGGGTCCAAGGGCGGTCACTCAGTCGATCAGTCAGGCGGCCGTCCCAAGTCCACAGCAGGGCTGGTGATAGGTAACCACCGCAACCTGACCTACACGGTACCCTGGCAACACCCTGACTACCCCATGCGACCAGTAGAGTGGTGCCTGTTGCCAATACCCTCCATGGATCGGGGGTGAATGTCGGGCGCGCCGTCCGTCCGTCTGTGACCGGGGAGCTGTGCAGTGTGTACTACAAGGACGACTCCTTGGCCGAGCTGAGGGACGATGGGGGTGGAGGGCCATGCTCTATCACACAGGGCTCCGGCAGTGGGTGCTTGTCACACTGGTCACCGGGGGTCATCTGTCGCGGAGTAGCACCATCTTCTATACTGACGTAGACTGGACACTCAGAGGGCACTGGCGTTCCTTCTGTGGCCTGCAACACACAGTAACACGCCACATAAACCATATTGCCTAATCATTCATGGGCATTTGCGTTATCATTTGTTTTTAAATTACAATGTATATTATTATGCAAAAGTTTTTGAATGTGAGAAGTCCAATAAAATGAACATTACATGCTAAAGTTAATCTAAAGTTCTTGGAATCCACACCATATTATGGTAACTGCTGGCAAGTTTGCGAATAATAATACTTTGCGTAACACAACATGGTACAAACACTTTTGTGAAACTGAAATCTAGGCGTGGCACAGACATAAAGATTACATATACTTTGGCAATGCTCTCCATGTACATGATGTAGTTAACATAATTATTTCCTTCTAGTAGGCACACAATGGAAGCATCTTGCTTGAAGGCTAGGGCTGTAAGCATCAGGAGAGGGGTTATGGACAATAAAGTATTTGCAGAGAGATACATGTATGTGTTTTATGTGACAGGTCCAAATTAACTTGTTGTGAATCAATGTATTCTGAACAGTCAAAGATTATGACTAGTACCAGTGTTCTGGTGGTAATGTACGTACATTACCCAAAATGGCATATGTTATAGATCACGACACTTGTCTGAATTGTATTTCATCAATTCTCCACAATAATAAAGTGTGGTATTAGATGAATCAGCAATCGCTGACAGTGGACTAATAGTACTAGCAACATGAACCGAAGATTATCAACGTGAATCTGACACACTGTAACAACTTACAAAAGTAGCAAGTAACAATTTCAACAATTACTGAGATGATAAGGATTCGAATGACTTTATACATACTGCATGCCAGTCATTGTACGTCTTATTACGATGTTTATAAAACATATTTCACTGTTGTTTATGCACTAGTTTCAGGACTTTCTTCGCCTAAGGTACATAGTTCACTATTTCACGTCTCTTTTCACGAACTTTTCTTATTATATAACTTCGACTTTCAATATAATTTCAATAAATACGAGGCTACACAAACCTGTTGGCCTGTATGGTAACATAATGTTGCTCATCCAGCATCAGTTTATGACAGCAAAATTACCTTATTACCGGCCCACAACACATCCTATATCAATGTGATAGAGATTTACTTGTACAAAAGCTCCTAGACAAACTAATAAAGATAGCCAGACATGCTAAGCAGGATGACATTGTTATGATGTACAGAAACCATGAATATGCCAGGATGTGTGCTACTATCATATACTGGTACATAAATTATATTTTCAAATAATTATCTCGGTGGATCTTGTGTTACATGCACCTTATGAGTATTACACTTTGGGTGTCCTCCTCATTCATCATACCAATATAACCAGATATTGGATAGGTAAACTATTCTTTACACTGTCCTTTATTTGACAGGAATCTTCATCAATTCAATATATATATCCCATACGATTGAAAGCTGGGACATTATCTAGCTTTCTCCTAATGTTCCACTTCTCACTTTGGAGGCACAGTTTAGTCTGGAGTTGTGTCCCACGATGTCACCATTGGTAGCTAGTAGAACAACCAACACACACAGGTGACATTTGCATGTGGTCCATAAGCCCTGTCAGTTACCATAACGACAATCAATCACGGAAGATATGTATTAGAGGGAAATGTCACAGGAACAGGCACAAAGAGTCATATTAATAGACGGTATGTATCATGACAAAGCCCTATAGTCACATCAAGCTATAAATACAGGCCACACACGCTATGGCTAATCCCCCTAGAACGAGCCAAAACAATATTTTGTTGGTCACTGTCGGCCGTAGTCTGTCACTGACGGTCAGATATTCGACAGGGACAGCTCTGCTTGCGAAATCATGACTCGTTCCTGTCATCCAGGATCTAATTGATCATTCCGCATCCAAACACAGCACAGGTCAACACTATATATAGACATGGCTCACCGGTGATTCATCTCGTGTCAACTTTGCTTCTCTTTAATGTCTCCTTTTGGGCAATTTGGAATAGATTTTGTTTGGAAGTCATGACAGTAACCCTACGAGAACAGCACATCTCTCTGTTTATGGTCAACAAATTCCCAGTAATTGACTGGGCACACACAATATATTTGAGTGGAACACTAATTTAGATGTCAGCACACTTTATAATTATGGAAACTGGCAGATCGCTTCCATCCCTGTTATCATGGTTATGATAGCTACGTCAAAGCAGTTAATTCAGTTAGCGCACTAAGCAGTTGTATGAACATGTAAATGTTATCTTCTAAACAGAATCCACAAACCTGCTGATATCAATGCATTCATTGTTATTCCCATAGTCATCATGAAAGGGATGCTACATGAGAGACGGGCACAATTCATTGTACAAGATATACACAATTCTAGTAATTTCGCTGAAACTCCGAGCAACACTACCATAATCATGATAATCACAATAATGTTTTCTTGTTGTCATTCTCTCCAAGGTGTTGATGTTGCTCGGCATCTCAGCGATTTTTCATCGTACACATTGCATAACCACGACACAACATTCACTTAGTCTACAAACATGTACAGCAAAAATATGTGGGTTACTTTGCAGTCTTACCAAACATGCAATTTTGACTTTTTTTTCAGTTTTTCATCTTCAGCGGTACTTTCTCCATCAAAAAATAGTATCCCTATTGCTGCAGTAAGCAACATCATCAGGGAACGAGTGATTTCCTCGTTTGAAAAAACGTTGGGCTTACCCGGCCATTTGGTGCTAATGAATTCCCCTCCTCAGGTTCAGGTCGCTCAAAATGCTTTTTCCGATGCCTCTTCCTTTAAAATTATTCAAAAATGATTTTTTTTTAATTTCTGATTCTGACACTCTCTCTCTCTCTCTTGTCTGTTGAAAGCTGCCCCTAATGACTTGGATTACATGTATCTTGCCTACATACACTTTACAAATACACACAAGGCACATATTCACACCACAACTACAGGTAGTAACACTCAAATAATGTCTACAAAACAAATACACCAAGATTAAATAACTGTAATTCATGCACAATTGAACTTTGTCTCAAAAGTAAAGAATGAGACAAAGTTTTTCTGTACATGTACACAGTCATTATAGAATAAATCATACGAAACTGAAATAGAAGCCTTTTTCTTCCTCTGGAATGTAAATCCAACTAAATACATGTAATTTGTACATCCTGCTGTATTTGCTGATGTTAGCCATTTACTTGCAATATCCAAATGATCAACAGCCCTGCAATATATTAAATTCCACAAAATTTTCAATCCATGCAGACTGAAGCTAAATGTACAACATTATACTCTGATTTTTCAACTTTTTTTTCCATTATATTTCTGCGATGTTATAACTCCAAACGGCATATTTCTACAAAATTTTAGATTTCTATCGCAAAAATTGACCATATGTTGACAATCTACCCCAATGTTAAATCTCAGCCCAAAACGGTATCTCAGGAATATGTGCATATTCCAGTATTTGGTTGTGCTTACATCCTCCATAATTGGAAGTATTGTAATTTTGGACTAGAAAACACATTGGGTGCTTTCTACACAAATATACTGATTTCGAAAGATTTTATTGCTACCAAAGTATAAAAAATGCACAGAATCATATGCGGACACAAAAATTCAATGATAGAGCTTAATTTAACATCGGGGTAGATTGCCAAGTATTTCAGTTTTTGTGACAGAAGTCAAGTGACACCCAGATGAAATATGTCAAATTATAAAATTTAGCATTGAAAAAATATCAGCAAAAAACGATATGAAAGAGTTCAGAGTATACATAATAATATGTAGTGAAAATTCACTTCTTTCTTCAAAGAACTCAAATAACAGCAGGAAAGCACAGATTGCAAATGACACAAAAATCACAATTAATACAAAAGTTGACGAAGATCTAGATAAATGCACGAATCTAGTACAAAACAGATGAACACAACACCTAGAGGACAAGGAAGAATTGAACTGTATGAGAGGCAGGCGGGGCTAGGGGCTAGGGGCTAGGTGGCAGCACACATCAGGGAGGCGGGGGAGGTACCCACCGGGGTCGCCCGCAGCAGCGAGCCCGAGCGACAAACGCTCTCCACGATGGAGGAACGCTTGTTGAAAGGACGACGGTACAGCTCCTCAGCCGACGCTTCGAATTCTTGGTTCAGTAACAAGCGTTGTTTTCTTCTATATCTGTCACAGCATCAGCAGCGAGCAAGTCAACGTAGGCAGCATAACAGAAATGAAGAAAAGACGCAATTGTTACAGCAATCCATACATAATGCAGGCATTTGTTCTGTGGAAGCAATAAAAGTCATGTTAATTCACCCAGAACAAAAGTTCCATCCGTTGTTGCACACCCATCCAACCCGAATAACACTCACCAGGACATAAATGACCTTTAAAAGGAGATGGTTTTGGACCGGTCTCAGATACATCATACATTTTTATTCCAAAAACCTACACCTTCCATATATCAATCATGAAGATTCCAGTCATTCTTGAATACGAGCTCACTCCAAAAGGTCATTTGTGTCACTAGCACTAGGAAACAATATATCCGTTGTATTAGCAGATGTACAGTACACCGACCATGCTGTCAGCTAGACTGATCTCTTACTCTCAATATATCTGTCCTCAAAATGAAATATTCCAGACATGCAATACCCATACTGAAAGGGCAAACTGCAATGCTTTTGTCATTATAAATACCAAATCATAAAGAAGCCATTACTTTCTGATGTTGGCTCCAGTTTTCATAAGAAATTTACAATCCAGACAAATTTATCTTTTCCCGAACTTGACATTGACAATAAATTCGTCAAACACAACTGAATAAACATGGAATTATTAGAAATTCTGTAATAACATGAGCATGGCACAAAAATTAAAAAGCAGGCACTTTGATGACCTAAATAGTTATTTCAACATAAAACGTAACACATGTAATACATTGGTATTTATAGTAAAATGTGAAAAATCTACCTTTACTCATGTTAATAGGCTTAGTATATGAATACATTACATGTGACACATAACGTGACTTGGTTTATGTGGCGGTACTTACCGTAAATACACGTAGATTGCTAGGAGAAGTACAAAGATGACTAGAATACAGACGCTGACTCCTGCGGCGATGTTGGCAGTGCGCATGTTCTCTTCCATGGACTTCACTGGCAAAAAAAAGTGGGAAAAAAAAAGTCAAAAACACACATATCAGATTCATCATTAGATAATGGCGTTCGTGATGTGAGCACCTGATTCTGAAACATATATATGTATATATATCTAGTTGTATTGAGGAACAAAACATAAGTGCAAGGAAAAACATGCGAAGGCGTGGAAACATGCAATGTAACACTGCGCAAGCATCATCAGGTAATAGTGTCTTTGGTTACAAATAAACACGCACACCATGTCAGTAATCAGGTTGTACATGTAAGCGTGTACATGCAGTTTTATTAGGATAACATACTCCAGTAACTGTCTAATCGATGATCCGTGTGGCACGAAGCTCTTGACAATGTCTCCCGGCGGCTTCAAGTATGCATGGTTACTGGGTATTTTCACCAGTAATAGGAGTCAATATAACATATAACAATGCAGCCTCGCAGACAACTAATGAACTGCAAGGTTTCATATTGCAACTTAGATGTGAACCCAGTACATTTGCAGTTGAAAACAACCTCCAGTTAAGCTGACACGTCTATCATTCCACACTGTCATGACGAGTTCGAATTTTACACTCTGGCAACACGAATTTAGGTTAACATTTTCATATGATAATTATACAAGTTGATATCACCTATATGCCATGGTGTCAAACATGACCTATTGGCATCCTTTGCGACTCAGAGGTGTTCTGCTTTAGCAATGGTATTAACCCTGAGGCAAACGTGGGGTGGGGGGTGGGCTGAACTGGTCAATCTACCCCAGTGATAGTTGTACTAATCAACTGATAATTGACACCGCCCACCCGTTACTACACCCACATAATAATGATGCACGATTCACTCTCGATTTGATTGTTAATAGCCATGATCATCGAGATACATCATGTACATCCAGCATCCGCAGTCGCAAATGACAATACTTGAAACGTGAACGGACTTGGGAATTTGACTTAAACAGTTACTGCATTTTACAAAACACTATATAACATGTATAACGACTACTGACAAGGTAAGGGAAGAACTGTTTGTAATTGTGAGTGAAGACAGAAAAACAAAACTATCCAAGAAACAGAAACAAAGACAAAAGCATTTTCATTTCATGTTATCTGAAAGCTGATTGCAGTTATTCTTTCTGCTGTAAAACGAACATGTTTACTTTTTCAAACTGGTGAACTATTTTTACAGGTACAGTCCCACTACATTATATGATATGATATAGTTTTTGTCCTTCCATCGCCTGTGGAATTTAACAGCATTTGTCAACGTCACGATTACAAAAAGTAAAGCATTGGCACAGTGGGAAAACCTAAAAATACAGTTGGTACCCAAATAGAGATATCTTTTGGTTAAATTTAATCTGGTCCAAAAATGTTCTTTCCCTTAAAATAGATATGTGATTTACATGAAGTAAAACCCCTGAACAGCACAGTATCTCTGCTAGTGGAAAAGCTCCCTCATCAACAGTTTGTCCAATCGATCAAATAATCAATCACAGGAATTGATTTGATCAAGAGCTGACTGTCAAGTTCAGTTCTTGGACATTCCACACACAATGACATGATTGCACTTGCACATTTCTCAACGTCACGATAATCGACCTATCCACAAACCAAGCAAGGCTATGCATGACTGCATCCGGAAATGATCAATTTCCCCCAGAATCCTTGTCCCAGCTTTCAGGGTTGCACAAAGCAGTTATCGCCCCGACCAAAACTGTCAGCTAGGAGCGCCGTAGATGCCTAAAATGTTGCGTGATTTAATGCCATGCGGGGGTGGTAATAGAACCATGTTGCATCCAAATCAAGTCCCTCAATCATCGGAGACGAGCCCGGTTAAGACGTCTTGCAATGGTGAAGGCATCAACGCTTGTTGGCAGCTTTGATTGGTTGTCCGCGGCATAAATCCGCAGAGCGACTTGACGAAAAATGAATGGCATTATCGACACATAAAAGGTATCAAATTTGGCCGGGGGTCATACGAGGAAGACGCACAGGTTGAATTGATGTAGAAGTGAATCAATTGGCAAATGAACAGTAGGGGAAGTAGGGTTCTTTATGTTACTTGACTGTATCCTGAGACATACACCCACGACTTGGCCTCCAGTACTTCACGTTTGCTCTTCAGGTTTTCTTGCTCATTTGTCACAGATCTAGTTTCAGAAAGCAATGAAGTAACATAAACCCGACAATCGTGTCAAAACATGACCAGCATCCATCGAAAGCATGCACTACATACATGTGACAGGGAGACAAGTAGACATCCTTCTGTGTCTTCAAGGACGCTGCTATTATGTCTACAGTTTGTTAGGCATGACATCTGAGGAGAATTATCCAAGCCAGTATAGTATGTTCATTACCATGATTAGTTTATACTGTTTTGCTAATTTATTTTTGGATGATGCTCTGTTGATCCCTGTATATGGATGATCTCCATGTCATATTTTACAGATCCAAGATTTTGTAGATACAGGGTTGACCAGGTAGTCAGTGCCTCTTTAGACTGTGATCTTGCCTTCAAATATGTTCGCACTTAGTATTGTCGTTGAAACAGACTAGATTTTCCAATGTCCTTTTCTTCTTCATGTGCAGTTTATGAATGAACATTATGTCCAGTCTTCTGCTGGAAACAAATGCCAAAATTATTCACCCTCCGGAATAGCGTGATTATTACATGCCGTTGTATGACGATTCACCATCACCTGATGTTCCAGTACTAGTATTCAGTACTGATAACCCTCAGTCTGTTTATTCCATGCTACATGTGATACTGCCCAGTCCTGGAGTATACATGGGTAGATATGGATACACCTGTGTTAGTGGACTTACACCTGTTGTTAGTACTGAATGAAGACTTGTTAGTGGCTCGGGTCTGTAACCGGCCGGACTGCTCCAGGTTGGTGTGTGGCCAGGAGTGGTGGCCGCTGGAAGTATCTCGAGGGAAGCGCCTCCGCTGGACGGGTATTGGGACTCCGGAGAACGAGGGACGTCCGGACAACAGCTGTGTGGCAGCTCTCCGCCAGGGGGCGACACTGGGAAGGCTCTGGTCTACAGCGATCATCGCCAATAGCAGTTAGATTTTTGGTTAGAACAATAGCTTGGCCATGGTCAGTCAGAAACAAGCAAACATTCCATAATAATTAGACATGTTAGTTGGAAATTATCAAGTTGTTTTCAGCCCACCACTTTGTACATCTGTATATATAAATAGCAGTTTCTCAGACTCGTATATCAATTAGCAATCTGGCAAATATGTACTGTTCTAATCTTATCAACAAATTTACCTATTAAATTAAAAACATGCTTGAAAGAAAATATGTTGACAATTTTACTTGCAAAAAACATTCAGAAAATTAATCTTGTTGCAAATTAGGACATGACACATATAGGTTTTATCACCAATGAAAAGCTGTCATGATGGCAAAAATAAGCCCTGGTGTCCAGTCTGATCATACATTTGTATTTGGCAAAGATTTCCATTACCCAGAGAAGCTGTCTCCCCAATTATCACATACTATGTTGTCATGCAAGGAAGTTCATAAGAGATAGCTGGGAAATAGATGAATGTATTGACATCAGAGAAAGTGCAGGAGAGGACAGACAGTCAATTGCTAGTCCCAGGTCTTTTATTAATTTCGTGGATATTGGTTTTTCACAAGGCATTTTCTCAAAGAGAAAAAAAAGTTGATATTTTTACTTATTAATCTAGTTGGAATAGCAACAGAAGTGAGTCAATAGAAACAGAAAACGGGACATAATGAGATAGGGCCGGGGATGGTCCTTAGATAGTTCATTAGATCCATGTGACAAAATTAAATCCATTGCTGGGAGGAAATATCAAACTAGAAACTGGGTCACCAACCTACAAATGTAACATCCAGGACAATGTCTCTGCTCAACAATATGAACACAGTTCAATAAATATTTTGGTGCAAAAAGGTCTGCAAATATGCACCAATCATGAACCTAAAGCAAAACATTTTCATTTTATATGTCTTTTTTATACAGAGTTGATTGTGTGGATTTGAATGGATAGAAGGCAGATGCCACACCTCAGCCAGTGACTCTCCATCAGCTTGAGCTTTCTCCCCACAGCCCCCGGAGACCACTTGATTCAGCGTGTCACCGGCAGATACAGGGAGCTCGGGGCTGGGTCACACTGTCGACTGTGTCTCCCTCGGGTGGTTAGCAGTACCCTGTGCAGATCGAGAGCACACAAAACCTCGCCACTTCCCCAGTTACCACGGTACAGAGTGCGTGGGTGGAATAAGACGTGCCACAGAATCTCAAGTGTTCCTTGGCCAAATAAACATCTCGATCAACACAGTATAACTGGTTCTCCATCTTGATTCAGCTAGCTATGTGGTCACCTGTGCAGTGGCATTCTATCAGCAAACACACTAAGGACGTACAGCTACGAGAATGGCTGAAGGGCATCTCTCCCTCTTGGCGGCTCACTTGTCCCTGACAGCAGGAATACCCCGACTGCTTCAAAGGAAATTTACAGAGGAGATTGTCTGCGCCTTCCTTGGTGTCTCTCAGCCTCGACGTCTGTGTTCTAAGGTCTACGGTCAGCCACGGTGATTACAGTGATGAGTTCATTGAGCACAATCTACAGCCCACGTTTCCTCCCAGTCACATGACCCTGATACAATGCCCACCTCCCTGCTAACCTCCCACAAGTTCATTACTTGCAACAGCAAGACACCACTTAATTAGGTAAGAAAGAACTGAGTGATCTTTCATATTGTAGCAGCATGCAAACCCGAAAAGTCAAAGGTCCTTGATAATTTGCAATGGCAGGTCAAGAGGGTCCCCAGAAATCTCAGGCAATCCAACACTTTATCTAACCAATCACAGGGCTGGACAACAGTAATTTGTCAGTGGGCTGCTGACCACTGCCCCAACTGACATCCATGTGGAGAGTCACTCAGAAACAGGTAACCTTTACAGCAGGCACAGGCAGACAGCCCATGGCTAGAAGGTCATAGGTCGGCATCATCAGAGAATTCACTGGATGGCCAGCCCCCTACATTGACATACCAACAGGCTTGTCATACCTCCACGACAGGTAGAACAAATCAATCTATTATCCACGTTATCCTGGCTCAAGCCAATCTTGTTGTTCTGTAAGCAGTGGAGGTGTTTGCCGGGATTACATGACCTTTATGGAATTGGCGATCTTGGACACCTTCGCGAACTAAGACTCTGAATTACGGAGCGTGGCCCGCCAGCCCGAGGACGGGAACCTAGTCTGGAAGAGGAGACCAGCGCATGTTTCCTGTCCACTGATTATCACTCTGACATCTGTCAACAACTTAATGAAAGCCGCCCACATAACATAAGCACCGTCATCTGATAGTGTGGCAATGGATTTCCTCCTCTTCATTGTTAAAGAATACCCAGTAACTTTCTCAAAGAAAACTTGCTAAAAAGTCAATCCTACACGGAAGACAACATTACATGTACCAACTTTCATTATCGAATTTCAAAAACTGAAGAATGCAATGCAAGCTCGAATGAAAAACTAAATAAGCTTTAGTTTAATTACAACATGAACAACGACACATTTTCCTTTCGTAATTAATTTCTGATATTTTTTTATGAATAAGATACTGGAACATGAACGTAATTGTGGCCTGCAGGCATTGTCTGCAGAAATAAATCAGATTCTAGCAATCATATCTGAACATGAATATGTGTAGATCTCAAAAAGAATAAAAGTTGGAAAATACATAGGTAGGTACTATTGCAAATGATTCCCTACCTGTTGACAAGCCCAAGCATCAACCAGCTTACAAAAATTGTGCTATCATCGTTAGTGAACAGAATGTTGACGTTAAGCGCTATCACAAAATATATAGTGCTTAACCCTATACCGCCGCTAGGTTGAAAAATTTCCAATGCATTATAAATATTATAACATTCGCTACAAGTCTAGAATATATGATTTTGTGAAATGTAACTCAGCTAGATGCAAGAACTCATTGCATCACCAAGCAATCATTAACAATGCACACTGTATGTTTTGTCACATCAGTCTTTTCAATGAAAAGCTTCTGATTCCTTCGAAGCTAGGACATTGTATGCTGGGACACATAATGGCTTGTAACTTGTATTCCAAATGCAATGCTTTGTAGCCGTAACAAGCCCCAATTGAACCTTTATTGAAATACCCTTTTTACCACAAGGAAAATGGAATTTTGGATATTTATTAATGTCTCAGACAGAGCGAGTGTGGGAGGGAAGCACTAAAAATAGCCGCTGTAGTTCTTGGACAGATTCAGTAAGTGTGTAGGACCCGAGGGACGTAAGCTCGCAGTGTGACGCTACGTTCATAACTTCGTCCTCTCTCTCGAGCAGGCATCAATCCACGGCCTGCCCGCCCGCCCGCCCGCGTAGGAATGCAGGCATTGTGGCAGGAAACAGCAGAGGCTACCATTTATATTTATAAGGCATTGAGTTTAGTGGGTGACAGTCCAGCGTAAACAGTCACAATCAGGCCTTAATGACAGCATAAACTTGCAACTGTGTCGCCATTTGTAGCAGAGCGATGTGTGTGGGCTCACTCACTGGATCGTCCGCAGGGAGCTGATGTCTGCTGCGTCACACCTCTAATGGCCACAGAAAAACCCGCCACTGCAAGCATGCAATGCTCCTATATTGAATCTTCTACATTGCAGCTCAACGCAGAGCTATTCCTGTCTTTGTGCTGCAAAGATTTCGACTTCTGCATGCTAACTGGTCTATTTTAGGAGAAAATATGCTGTCAACTAATTACCGCTGTGCCATAAATCTGTCTAATTTTATCCCGGACTCAGACGCAGGCAAACACATGTGCCATTTATGTGATATATAACACTGGTTTTATATGTCATGCACAAGTACTGCAAGAGAACTGTTGCAATCTCTCTCCTTACACCAACATCGACCTGTGACAATAAAACGCACATCTCTCAACTGGTAAAGTTTCACTTGATCCTGTGATTGTGCTCGTAACTTTGGCCATCCTCTGGCATCAACATCAGATACACACTAATTGAGCGTCTCAAGATACCTCTGAACAATTAATTAAAGTCAGAAAATAGTCAACATGCAAAACTACTATGCTAAGACACTATCACAATAAGATATACCAGTATATAAACATCATAAACTAGAATATACAGAATAGTATATATGTAGAACAGTTAACCATGTATTATAGTCACGTACATGTATGGATTAAGGAATGATATACATGTGTTCACAAAGTAGGTATATTTTATCATGCATCTGTGGGTGGATAAAGACAAAGACATAACAAGCCACAGGGTATACTTACATACACTTGGATCTATAAAAAACGATTGACATCTCTTCCCAGTCCAATCCGAGGTACAACTGTAACAGAAAACATTACTGTGTCACAATCAGTGACCACGCGTAAACGGGTTCTTACCGTTGTAATTGAAAGGTCTTTCAGGACTACAGGCTCAATTTTGCACGAGAATTCCAGGGGAATCTCAGGACACCTTGATTAATTTTCATGCAGTTGGGTCTCATTTCATTCATCAAATAAAACGATATGAAACATGGCAATGGTATTTTAGTGACTTCAGTCAAATGAAGAATCCAAATATCAACAAATATGTGCAGATAATGGGACATTTATGGTGATATTAGGTTTGGTTTTCAAGGAGTTACATCCAAATTTCAAGAACTTTTCCACATGATTAGGAATTCCAGAAAAGTCTAAGTGACTGTGCAAACCCTATTTTTTTATATGAAAAATCTATTACCGTATTGGTCCTAATATTAGCAGGGCATGCCAAAGCAAGACCTCCTGCAGTTGAGGTCAAATTTAAGAGAATCACTGAATAATATAACTAATGCCTTCCATCCCCTTGATGATGATTCATGTACCATAAATATGCGGATTGGAACACTCCAACAATTTATTAGAAAGATATGAAGTGAAATACAAGGTTACAAAAATTAGCCCAAAGGCTAAGATAGGTTACCGGACAATTTTGGTTTGGCCATGGCAGCATTGGCAGGTAACAGACCTTGAGATTTACCAATCAAGGTTCGCAGTGTAAACATATGACCTTGGGATTTACCAATCAAGGTCATCCGTATGAACTTCGATGTAACCATTACATGTATGTGTGCGGCATTTGATATTCTATATGTTGGGTGGAATGTCTAGGCCGCTCAGGTCAATTTACACATTCCAAGTCAGACATTTGGCACTCAAGGTCATCTGACGTCAAGTTCAAGGTCATCATTAGTTGTGCCATATATGTCTTCCTATATGTTCATAATGCAAACATGAGCTCTATCTGCAAGCATTTCATCTACAAAGGCAAATCTGGGCATTTTTTGACCCCAAAATGGCTGTTTTGACCTTTCAAGGTCATCCAAGGTCAAATTCAAGGTCCAAAAATTTCTTCAAAATTTTTTTCAAAGGGTGAAAATTTTTTTTGCCTAGAAATGGCCCAAAATGGATAGTAATGAGATTTGGGGCGAAAAAATTTTTTTTCGCCGACTCGTCAAAAATTCAAAATGGCCGCCACACTGAGATCGGCGATTCAAGGGCAACAAAACTTATACACGTCACAGAGGTATATAAGAGGAATCTTTTTAAGCAAAAATCTCAAAACTGATCAGAGAGTTTTTGAGAAAATACAGACCAGGTGCAAATTTGAGCGTTTTTCGACCCAAAAATGGCTGTTTTGACCTTTCAAGGTCATCCAAGGTCAAATTCAAGGTCACCACACAAGTCGCCATATATGACTTCCCATTTGAAAGTGCCAATTTCTAAGCTCTATCTTCAAGCGTTCTATGAGTACAGTCCGGACAGCTCCCATTATGAAGGGAAAAAGTGCCGAAAATTTTCTAAGTCTAAAATTTTTTTCAAAGGGTGAAAATTTTTTTTTGCTCTAGAAATGGCCCAAAATGGATAGTAATGCGATCTGGGGCGAAAAAATTTTTTTTCGCCGACCCGCCAAAAATTCAAAATGGCCGCCACACGGAAACCGGCAGATTTAGGGCAACCAAACTTATACATATCACAGAGGTATATGAGGGGAATCTTTTGAAACCAAAAACTCAAAACTGATCAGACAGTTTTTGAGAAAATGGCCGTCAAAGTCCAAAATTGAGCGTTTTTCGACAAAAACGGCCGCCATTTTGAAAAAAATGCGGAAATCAAAAAACAAAAAAATACCTCCTTCTCAAAATATTTTTAGGCATTTTTGTGCAAAATTTCAGAAAGATTCGATCGTTAACTTTAAAGATAAAAATGTTAACGCCGGACGGACGGACGGACGGACGGACGGACGTGCGGACGAGACCTTCTTGTGTGCCTTTTACATGTTAAATTTCCTATCTAAAATAGGCACACAACTCCCCAAAATAGGCACACAAGAAGAAATTTCCTCACAACTTATGGTTGTGTGCCTTTTCTAGTCACACAACCATACTCTCGTCCGCCCGGACGGACGGACGGACGGACGGACGGACGACGGACGCAACGCCATGCCAATAGGTTATCGGACCAAAGGTCCGGTAACCTAAAATCAAATTTTTTTGGAGAAAAGAGGTGAGCGGGCTACATTTAGGCCATGTGCCACTATTAGGACCAATGCAGTACTAGTATATTGGGCACCCAGCATTCAGCGATGAAGAATATATTTGTGTCACTATTCCATGCAGTGATACACAACCAAGATAATGAAGCAGAATGTACAAGTCACGAATGATGAAACCCCTGCAACAAAATGTTAAGTAATTTGTTCTTCATCTGATTCTTCCCTGTGACGTTTATTCGGTCCAGTTTCCACTAACCATGTATATATCTCAAACAGCCATCATATTGTTTTACAGCAACAAGACACTGGAGACAATTTCCCAGATTCGAATAGAGATTGAATATCTCAGGTTGAATATCATTCATAGAAGGAAATACTTATTTCCCTCTGAGATATATCTTATCATGGTGATATCCAGACACTTCAATTTTGCTCAATCGTGTCTGAGAAAATTAGCAACTTTAATATGCTGAAACATTTCAATATAATCAACATGATTAGGTGTTCGCATTTCTCACATGTCGCCCACGTTCAAAACCTCAACAATAAGAATTGTCAAATCTCGCTGTGTTCTGTCTGTTTACAGCATGTGCACTGTGTTTCGTATCTTGTGCACATTGATAACGCAAAGAACATGAGCAGAATTTACAGTATCCAACTTTTATTTAAAATTCATCATTGAATTGTCAAAAAAAAATTTTTTTTCATTTTTTGGTCGACTTCAACTGGCTAAAACCTGCAAAAACTTCCGTCCTGGCAAAAATAAGTTTTTGCCGGCAAAAACCCAACTTTGTGTATTATAAACTAATTAATGAGGTAATAATGTACTAAGTTTACATGGTACATACTGGCATAGTGTCTGTCTGCTGTCGTTGGGGCCAATCACTGCGTAGCAGGTCCCCCCATGTAGACAGTTGACCGACTGCACCTCCTCGTCCAAGCACGGAACTTTGTGCGACGAACTCATCGTCGTTTCGTCAGTAGATGGCGCAGCTGTGGGCCGTGTCGTTGTCGTGGTTGGTGTTTGGAATAGCGACCTCCTGATACACCCATCTGTAGGAGATACAGAATAGTTGTGTGATGCATGTAAACAATTCCCTACACATATCACACATCAAGTACTCACAAATCCAGATGTTTTGCCAAGAATTACAATGTTCTTAACCATAACGACCAAGCATTTATCTGGAATGTTGTCATTCAAATACACAATTGTAATGATTTGTATGGTACATTAGATCACAAAAAGAAATAACAGCATAACATCCTGAACACCTACTGTACTACAGCATGTATGGTATTATGGTGATTTTCCTCCATAATAAATTATTGCCAGGAAGAAAATAATATCAGACATCACCCAGGTTTTCTATGTTACCCGTAGATAACCCATGCTTTTTTACTTACCTGCAGCCATATATAGTAGGTACATAAGGCTACCTTAGTGTTTTGTGACCGTTTTAATACTGTGTCAATGATATTACCAAAGTACGTCACACAGATGAAGGTGGAATTTCACATGTTCAACATAATTTACAGCCTATCTAAGTACTCTTTCTACACCAGGTGTGTCACTGGAGTCTTCACGATAGATTTGCCTGACATATATTGTTAAGTATAGAATCTATATCAGATAGAGCTCTTGTAATGTATTTCTGAAAAGCCTTAAATTACATATTTGAATACCGCGAATATATTTGAGTAAGTTACACACACATTCTTTTACACGTTTGTACTGGTTTTGTGTTTGTACCCGTACATTTTGGTGTCAACACCTAAACTCTTGGCGAGAGATAGGCACGTAACAACATAAACGTGACAAGTTTCAAGGTAAATTTCGGAATTCAAGCTACGTTATCAATTCTAGCTCCTTATCAATCTTCAGGACGCTGTATGTGTACACTGTAGTTCAGTGACATGACATTGGATACAGAGAATTCTTAGTTGCTCAAATGCAGTAGAAGACAGGAAGTAGACACGTCTGTATCTGGATATAGGCAGGGTGCAGAATGTCATCGCACTTGAGTATGCGTCCACAGTAACAGATTGTTCCGAAATCATGGAAATCAACACACAAAACGCAAATGTAAAAACAAACGTGAGAACTATTGTAAATATATTATGAGTATGGAACAGATCAGACTTGATTTACTGGTATACCCGTCAATTTTCACCTAATTATGTCATATTACAAGCCTGTTTTTATGTAGCTCTGGAATAGCCTGCTTTTAGTACATGTAGCTCTATGTATTAACTGCCCACAGTGGTAGAAAGTGTCTTTACAGCTTCCTGCATGTTTAATTGGTATTTACTACCTGCCCGTGTTTGCCTTGCTTGATATTCAATCCTACACATTTTTCTGGCTTTCATCTGGCATACATTTTTGTGAGTTGAATAGAAAAGCCTCACAACATGTGCCAATGTGACATTTTTAGAGCTTGTAACATGAGATGGCATTATGGCAGATATGCTCCGTAATCTGGGTCCTACTTTTTCACAGGGAAACAAATAACTTGTAATATATTCCATTTCAGATATACCGGTATGTCTTGTACCATCTAAAACTGATAATACTGTACTTTAATAACTTCAAGACGTTTGATATGACATTCGTTGAACTGTTAGTTTGCATTTAATTGACACGGATATCTGTATAGCGGCATGGAGATTTTCGATTCCAGACGGTGTGTCGTATCAATTGGGCCAATTTCCCATGCAGCAATTATGAGAAGTGGGAGAAGTCGAGCCTAATTACTGCATATTACATTTATGACAGCAGACAGATTATGATGGCCACTGCAGAGACACGGCGGTCTTCTTTCATGGGACGGTTCTGCAGTACCAGGGCACCGCGCGGGCGCAAATGTCAAGGGTTCATAGGAACAGTTTAATGGAGAATAAAGGTAGAATCTGCATGAATGAAGTGGAGAGTTGCGATGGGCAAACACTGAAGGGAATTGCACAGAAACCATGTAATATTCAAGTCAGCTGCTTCACGATATCATATGACGTCCGAACGCAAAACAGGTCAGAAAAACGACTTGTTATGGGCCGAGTGATGGTCATATAAATGTGGCTTTCGATAAGTGGTTCAAGTGTACGTTGTTCAATGCACTGAAACAATACGTCACAGCATCCATTGGTCTAAGCCAGTCTCAAGTATAAATAGACCAAATAATTGATTTTCCCCCACCATTAATGTGAACATGCATATGCACGGAATCATTGGCTATGTGCTTTACGCTTCAGTTGCGCACGAGACACGCACACACAAGAATCGGGTCGCCATCACCATAAACTTCCATCAAAGGTCTGACATATGAATGTTTTAGTAGTAATACTGAAACATATACAATATCTCCCCACTGTAATAATTTATTCCACCCACAGAATAACACTAGAGATAGCGCACTTGATCAGCATGGTATCTAGCTCATCTCCTAGTTGCTTCTGCCCTGTGCCCCGGAGAGGGTATTTATTGTAAACCCGTGAGCTTTTTCTGCAAACATACAGCCTTCATAAAGCAAAGACCCCAGGGCCATCTTACTGGATAAAATGGAATGGGAGACACTAGCACAATTGCACTCCCTCCACCGCATTGATTCTAGATGACGGAAATAGAATCGGCACAAAAAGTGGAGTTTACATTACAAAATGAACACATTTCACAGCTAGGGCGAGAGAAATGAGGCAGCAAAGGGGGGAAGTGCAATGATACTTGGCGAGAGAGATTAATCTGTAGGATGGGTGAGGGGAGTCACAGGTGAGGACAGCAAGGGGATTACATGGGTGAGGGAGGGGGGAGGGTATGGGACAAGGTTCTGTGTCACTGTGATGTTCTGGGGTTCTCCCGCCAGAGTGAACACTAAACATGTAGGTATTGTAAGCGGAGAAAGCGCGATTGTCGACATGCGCATGACACAGTATAGATAGCGGGGACACGTATGGATTTTGTGAGCAGATGAATCAATCAACACATGCTGTAAGCCGTGTGTGACAGAGCGGCGAGTGATCGGGCAAGTCAGCAGACCGGAGTGAATGGGTGTCGATCAAGTGACTTCGAAGTGGGCCATACAACCTCCACCCACACCTTTATCGTTCACACAAATTGCATTAAAGCCGCAGCCTCAGGCGTGATCATGTTCGTATCGGTGCTGCTTGCATCACTTCATAATTTCTGTCCCTCAGGACCTGACTAGTACAGTTTAACCTTCTCAGAAAGTGCTTTGATGATGATTTGCCATTCCCTGCAAATTGTTGATACTCTGTAAAATGATCTGAGCCACGATCTGCAGGTCACATTGCCATGACGACATGACCATCCTAATAATACAAAGCATTCCCAGCTTTCTCGTCTGGCATTATTTGACACTCATCGGTAGCATGATCTTTTATACCATCTTTATAATGGTTACAATCACTTTTTCTTGGAAGACATCATGAATGAGCATTGTCAAATTGACTTAGAATTGATCATCGTGCTAATTAGACGATTCAAGAAGAAAAACAGTTGCATGCAAATGAGCAAAATATTGCATGATCAGCGGGCAATGATGAGCACTACTGCAAACAGTTAATACCACTTACCCATACAGATGTAGTATATCCTCTCCACAAACAACTCCTTCAGGTAGAAGATAAAGTAGAAGAACATTTTGATAGTTGTTGGCGTTCTCTATAGCACAAGAGGGGTATCTGAGCAAGGAGACTCGATGTCACAGCTGACCATTCACGGTGACTCTGTGACTGTCGGCGAAGTCGACTCACTGACGATTTGTTTCACAACACTGACTTGTCCATTGCGCCACTGTCACTCGGCATGGCTTCAGTTCCTGGGGTAACACTAGTCCTGTGTGTCTGCATTGTCTCAAAACACCGTCTGCCCATATCACATAAATATATTATTAACTTCCACTTTGCCACACCTACTCGTGTCAAACGCGCAGACGGATAATCCTGGGGCAGATCGTTCCATGTCACGTTGCCACTTCCAGCGGCAGACGAGCGGATGTCCAAAGCTATTGTTTTGTTGTTGAAAGAGCTCTATTGCCAGGTAAATCCCAACAAACAGCGGCAGTGAAGTCCATCTGTAGGGACCACTCAGAAGTTAGACAGACGGTATCAAAACCAGTGTATCTATAGTCCAGCACACAGATGCTCTACCTGATTATTTGCACAGAGTGGAACTATGAGGAAGGCTAGGACATCGCAATCTATTTGAGCTGAAATGATTTTTGCTTGAAGTTACAGTGCGTGTTGTGGGTGGGGGGAGGTGTTAGAGGGGGAGTGAGGGGAGGGGCTACACGCGATCAGGTGCTGTCCTCTCCTACTGTCTAAGAACCCCCAGCAATGTGTGTATAACAAGTTGTTGACTGGCAGCAATGGTAAAGCGCTGTTTGTTGCATGATGTTGATTGCTGGTCGGTAAGTGTTGCAGTGCCAGTCTGCAGTTGGTTCGACCCCCTCTAAGTACGAACTTGAAGCACCGGACAGCACGCAGCATCAATGCTACAACCAACAACTCGGTCCTCAGCGGCTCCCAAAAAACTAATAGTCACTCTCCCCTGGCCAAATCCAATATGCACCGAGTTCCATATATAGTTGAAGGTGACTGAGGATGCCTTGTTGGTGTTGGATACTTGTAAGTGGGGACCAGAGGATGAACGGACGGATGGACGGACCGGGTGGGCTAATTATGGGGCCTATCTGTGGTACGGAACACTGCTGGTGATAACTGAACTGGCGTAGTCCTTGCGTCACCAGCAGCGAGGTCTGCCATTAGTGGATTGCGGACAACACCCCCCTCTCTCCCTCCCCCCACCTCCCGACGCTGATCAAAGCTGTCCGCCCACACCCGACAGTTCCTTAAAAGGTCAGCGCCATCGATAACGTGGCCAGTCGCTGGGACGGACGGACGGACGAACGGACGGTTAGTGCGGCCCACAGCTCTCGGTGCCAGTAACCCCGACCTGTCCCCACCGTCTGCTCAGCCAAATCCGAGACTATCTCTTTCCTTCCACAGATGTGGACAGCAGATAGATCACGTGGATACAGCTCTCGCAATCTTTGTCTCATGGCTAGCACCTTTCCTCACTTCATTTGTCTCTAGCCGACACTTTCCCCGAGCCCACTTCGAGAGAGAGAGAGATTGTCCTCCCAGTTACTGCAGCAAGTAATGCCGTCTTGGGATAGCCGGGCTATTTTTAGTCTCGGTTTCTATTTTAGGGTTCGGGAATGGAGCTTGTTGGGCGCGTTAGAGAGGACCATTGGCTGAGGCACTCTCCTGCCCCCTTGCTAGCTTGCTAGCTTGTCCCGCAGTTTACTGGGACTCCAGCATAGAGATATGCTCTGGACAAAGGGCATTTACAACACCATACCCTGCCTGAGGAAACAATAGGCATCTCAGCCATCAGCACGCATAAATCGCAATGTGGTTAACAATACATGCGGACTTGGTCTGACTGCCCTACTCTAGTGGGGTGTGCTCCATATATCTTCCACTGCCATAACCTTTATACCACAGCTAGGCTGAGCCACACACATTGCACTGCTTGTTTATATGGAAAATATCAAGATTGATGAGGGGACAGTTTCTATTTATAGCAGTAAGTTAGGGTCCTAGGTGCTTGGAAGCAAAGACCTCCATGTGACAACAACTAAACCTTGATCCCCGCAGTAATTAAACATAACAAAGAGAGAGCTTATAGGATAGAGCTTGCTGTATAAACACCCCACCATACATCACTGTTCTACACGGTCTAGCTAGGAACACATCTTCAGACTTCCTTCCGTTTGTGATTCTCTATATCAATCACAAACCAGTATAGTTAACTACATAATGATACCATGATACATACAGAGCTCTGTTAATTTCAATGTAGTCAATTGGCAACTTATCTATAATGTGTACATCAAAAGTCATCGCAGTGCAGGATAGGAATTACATCCGTTTACATCCATTCTTGACGATAGACAACTTTTTCTCAATTTTTGCGATAGAAGTCCGAAATTCGGTAGAGAATTGTTGTTTGACTCCCAGGTGAAGTATGCCAGGTTATAGAACGATACCATCTAGCAGCGCAAAAATATCAGCCAAAAACAGTGTAAGCAAGTTAGAAGAAAAATCAGAGTATTCATATGTTGAATAAAGTTCGAGATTCAAATATTATGGCATTCAAGTCATGGCATTCTATATCTGCCTGAACCATCAAAATCAGATTGCTCATTTGAGTACAAATGAAACTGAGAACATCAATTCATTATCCACTCAGTCAGTACCAGATATTTATCAACTATTCCACTGAGTGAGATAGACAGACACATTATTTTTTCACGACTTACCCAACTTCCAAAATTGTATCCAAACATCATTCACTGTGTATTGCTGGCCTCTTATAACAAGCACATGCCTACGGACATTTTTACCCCTCATTCCTTTTCTATTACGAAACACACCCTGAATACTCATGCAACTGGTAAATATAGCAAGATCGTAGATTCAAATTTTAATCGGAAGTCACACACAACCTGTATTGTGCAGTCAGAGTGGGCGTGGGTACCCATTGATGCTGTTACACGTAACATTTAAACTCTATAAACCACAAGATGTCAAATTCTCCCTCAATGTCTAACCATAAAGTCTAAAACGCATGTCGCATGTTGTGGTAGTTTACATACTTGGCAAGAGTTATCGGATGTGCATGTTGACAAGTTGACAAGTAGTGTTTGTATTCCAAGATTTCTACAAGTATGTTTACCAACCTGACAATCCCTAGGAGTGATGGGCTCAGGATGTAGATATGACGCTCCTTGGTTCAGAACGATGTGAAATTTACGCTTTAACATGCATTTAGAAGAATGTCCCATCACTCGAAGAATGCATTTGACGTGATATACCTCAAAATGCTTGAGGTTAATTTTATTAAACACCCACAAAACTTCCTAGACTCTTACAATTGACATTTTATGGATGGTTGAAGAAGTATGTCGTAACCTAATCTGTCTCAAGCATTTGTCACACAAACCTACACATGCATTTTCTTTGGCCTTATTTATCAGCCCAAGAATTTGAATTACATGTAGAAGGACAATTTGGGTATTACTGAATCTGGTTATGTACAACAGCCATCAATACCAATTTGGACAGCCAGTACAAGTTTTTTGTGCATAAACATGCATATTACATAGAAACTGTTGCATCAATATAAAATAGTTGAAAAAGCATAAAAAAAAAATATGAAATTTTGAAAAACCTATTATAAAACGAAACATTTGAAGTAAATTCATAATTATAGAGAAGGAAACGTTAACTACAATTAAGACTTGTTTTAATGTCATTGACTTCAACAAGAAAATACCATCTTTTAGCTTTGCTATTAATATTTGATAAACATGTTTGATACTTGCAGTACATTATCATGATAATAGCGTCCACAATCGAATAACATCAGTTTGATTTCTATCTGATGGTCAGGGTGCAAAAATCGTGATGGCAATGTATTATACATGTACACAAATTTGAAATAACGATATAAATGCCAAATAGTGTTGCTATAATTCCAGCGTTACACAACATTCATAACTCCTACCACTGTATCCGAAGTACAATGCATTTCTGCCGCACCACAAAGTGTGGCCATTTACATCTATAAATGCAAACGAGCATGGCATTTCCATGGTCATATGTGCAAGAATGCATGTTGCAATGATAGCGTTGGACAAGAACACACGAAAACAACATTCTATAGTTCTATACAGCTGTGCATACCTGTCTATCTCCATACAGCAGGCTGCATTACATCACTGCATTATCACAGGCTCAGATGGCAAACACCATTTCTTGCATCATCCTCTCGGGACATTTCTCCACCATATCAAAAATACTTTGACTGCTATAATTACAATTATTTTGGCTATTTATGGCATATTGAATATTATTTTAATCATTAGCTGCACATATCTTCCTTCTCATTGATATAAATGGAGGCCTGCATGGACTGTGTAATGTTTGTATGTATTTGCCTTGATGTATTAGCTAAATTCCAAATATCATGAGAATATTTAACAACTCGGAATAAATATCATGCATATAACACAGAAGAATGAACACACGCAAGCCGGAAAAATTTCATACAATGTACCATCTAAAATTTCCTACGAATGGATTCTGTCTCATATAATATCAAGGAGACATGACCTCGGTAACATTAATATTTGAACTCTGCCACTGAATGCTCATATACTTCCAATCAAATTAAGCCATGGGTTGAAACTATTGATGGAAATACCACTGATTCATCAAAACTAACTATTGAATGGTACATGTATTTCAGAACATGCCCCTAAAGCATTCTTTTCTACTATGGGAATGATGCCCTAATACAGCTACATCTACATGTAGGCGATGATTTATTGTTCATTCTATCCATTTTAACAAAACTGCAAAAGCAACTATTGAATAATTTCTATTCTTTCAAATAGATCTAGAATAATGCTCCCTAAAAATTGTTAGCTTCCAATTTCGTCTGACGACTTGCAAGATGACTTACATAAGTGACACAGTTCAACGGCTGAAACATGAGCGAACATTGTCTGGTAAGCGAGAGGACACACATGAACATAGACAGTCAGAGCCGAGGGAATGTGCCGGCTTCCAGATACATATTTACAATGTAATCTACAGCATGTTATGAAAGAATACGTCAGATTTCATTATATGTTTTTTTGTATGGTATGTCATAATATATGATATAGATCTGGCTGACTTTTGTGTTGCCTCTTGGGGAAGAATAAACATCAGTAAAAGAATTTGTTCTCTGAATACAATGATGAAAGGAATAATCATCAAAAAAACTGGATCAATGAATGGGGAATTTTTAATGGGCAATGTAGATTTGCGTACCAATTTATACAAGTCTATCACAATATTTTCACAAGTACAAGTTAGTATGATTCTGTTGTCCGCAAACTTTTTTTCGACCAAAACACCAATATGCATGCCACTGAAATAAAAGTTGCTACTTAATAAGACATATATTTATACTAGTATTCTTGAAATGCTTTCCACCTACTCATCTGCTCACTGGTGTAATCAAAGACTCCTTGCTGACACCAAGGGAAGATCCCCCCATTCTCCGGACCATTCTCCATGTATATGATTCAACCTTTCCAAACCGCTCGCTCGACTCAGGAGTTTGTGACACACAGCAGGAAACTACAAATCCTCTTCACTGATGTCAAAGGACACTAATGGCACAAAGCTTGAAACCACGACATTCCTCAGGTGTTCTGTCAAGTTATATTATCCCTTACAAGTTCTGGTGTGAATTTGATATTCTTCAGCTGCCGTGGTTGAGCAATGAAGAGCACAGATTGATGATGCTGTTCTTGAAATTGTCATTTCAACAATCAACACTCCAGAAAACACACATCATTCCCTTTTGATATAATCCATGACTCCCTGAATGTACATCATGTATATTTTGGCAGTATTTGTTCAGGTGAAATCCCAGGTGAGTTTGGTTTTTTTGCGCACAGGTCAGCAACATTAAATAATTGATGAAAGTTTTATGATTCTGATGACCTTGGTCAATTGCACTAGAACTGCCTGGTAAATATCAACAGTGAATCCACAACAGGAATATGATGGCACTGCAGTAGTGGCACTGAGGCCCAACGGATCATGCACAGCAGTTATGAACAGGTATCTATGAACCAACTTGGGTACATACAACCTTCAAATTCACCAGCACACCCAGGCACCATAAACTCTGACTGGACAACAAGTGGATGGTATGGGGTACTGACTTACCCCTCTACCAACCTGGACACATACCTCCTCAACAATGTAGGCCATACCAAGACATACCTCAGAGGTGCTTTCCTAGACGAGTGGTATATCCTAGACAAGTACAACTGTCGTAATACATGTATTAACAGGTCACAGATGCATGCAGCTAGTGTCACAGCCTCCTCAAGACGAAGAGACCACTGGGGGAAGAAGTGGACATTTTTAAAATACCAAAATCATGTTATGGTTTATGGGGCTGTACTTTTGCCCAGGTTGACTTTATGGGTGTGTGAGTATTATCAATCATGCAACCTGTCCAATGTGTGTAGGTCTGGCGCAGTGTGGACAGGACATGCTAATGTATGCATGCACATATCTGACCAGCTGTCGCGTGGACGTGCTCTGACCCACTGGGCGAAGATGGAGTTTTTGCCACCAAAGAACCTGTGCACTATTTATAAGCAAGAGGTCGACTGACATCCCCAAGACAAATCAATTCACCAACTCTGTTTGCACTTTTGTCACAAATATGCAATGAATAATCCACACACTAAAAAATTAGTACAGAATATATATCAAAACTTATTGCTGAAACATCTGCAGAATAGTGACAAACCAGTTTTTAATGATGCATAAAATGAAATTTGACAATATTGTTGTTAGTGACTATAGTGAAGTATAACAAATACAAGTACATGTACTCTAATGCCTGAGAACTTGGTACCTTTATTTCACCTGATCCTACAGAAGTCTACTAACATAATTATATGGTCCATATTTTAACATTCACTTTTTGTTGTATACGTGTATATGTTAATTATTAGTTACATTACACAGGCCACAATATCACTTGTGTGTTCAACATCATGGTTATCCTGCAAGATTAATTGGTAAGTAACTGGACAGGAGATAGAATAGAAACTGGAGTAGAGGAGCAAAGGAAGACCCTGCCAACGGTATGTGATAGTGACATGCAACAACACGCTGCTTTCATCGCAAGTGCAAGCGATAAAATATATGACATGCATAAATATATAATTAAATGGGCATGTAACAGATGCCTGGGGTTCACAGTTGCCATATGTTGCCATGACCACAGGCTCGCAGTTGTAACCCCAACAGTGAGAAAGATGATATTGAGGTATGTCTTCATTTTGTTGATCGATTGCCCGGGTCAAATACGCCTGCGTATGTATGATTTCTGTGTGGCAATTTGATACATATTCCGGGGTTAATTGAAGCTTGAAGTGCAATTGGATTGGAGTTCCAAATAGATGCATCCTGACACCTGCCTTGCACCAGGACACTCAGGTCATTCAGTTCTTCAAAACTAGGGTCAAGGCCAGTGATCCATTTGAGATCTAATCACAATTCAATCAATATTGAAGTGAATGTACATCCTTAAAATTGGGTACTGTGGATCAGATACAGAAATGGTTTACATGTAAGGTTGATCTGAGGGTAAAAGTTGATTTTTGGGTAAAGAATTCTAGAAGATATTTAATCCGACAAGACAACCAAATATCAGAATATATTTCGTCTGTGGATTGCTGTGTGGAGCTATAATCTTTGAGCATGATGTCAAAATCTTCCAATCAATTTCAATCAGTGACTGATCATAACAATATTTTGTTATGAATACCCCCACATCGTTGATTGATGTTCTCACACCTCTAAATGTCATAACCTCTGCTTTAGATGGCTGACTGACCAGTACAAATAGATATAGAACACATAGCTGCTTTAGATTGATATCTAATTATCTATAGCTATTTTAAAGCTTACCTGGTTGGTGATTGCAGGTCATCATCCACACCAGCCTGATCAGGCTGTTCTGAAGAAATGAAGAACTTTTCTCTATCATCCTGGGTATCATTGATGTGATTGTGTATGTGATGATTCTATCTTTCCATGAAATATTATTTCAAAATCACCAAAAATAGAGAATGCGGTCTGATAACTGCTGTCCATAAGAACGGGGTGTTAAGCTAAATTATAGCCATTATAAATCATGATTATGACTGAAGCCCGTCAGTATGAAATTGTCATCTCTGCTGGATCCTTATAATCACAGTCAGCCTCACATTACAGCATTGTCATGCACATTGACTTATAATCTCAAACTTTCTTCCCTCATGTTCCCAGAACTTTCTGACTTATAATTTAAAACTACAGCATACAAGTGACAAATAATTATTTCAGAAGATAACAGGTACTGGTTGTTTTTAATCCTCTTATTCCTTGTGCGAGAAATGCATCCATGGTTCCACATAAAGATATACATATAGTGGTATATGAGTCATGAATATCCGCAATTATAGTGCTCTGCTAGGGTAATGGTGAAACTTGTTTGTGTTTGTGTGCCTTTAAATATAAAGCAGACACATGCACATGAATGATGCAACTGCATGCAGCCAGATATATGTGTATTTTATATTCAATATCAGAAAAGTTGTCCATTTTGCACAACCCATAATCATATATATTTGGGGTTCCAACCAAACATTTGTCTTTATTTCCCCCCTCTAATGAAACAAGATTGGCGGAGCTTCCCCGAGAGGGAGGGAAGGATGACAGGCCATTGGTGGCCCAAGCTGTGGGCTGAACACGTACTCGGCTTCAGAGCTTATCTGTGAAGGGCACCACTACTTTTCCTGTAGGCTGATTGAGAGATATTTCTGCCACAAATGGTACATGGGTCTGTCGGCTGACCGGCCGCTCTGTGTGTCGAGTGTTGTCAGAGAACTAACACTCACTGATGGACGACGAGGGTGCTCACCTCTCAGGCAAAGTGACGACTCTTCCACTAAAAGCTACATGTAGACGCTCTCCCAAATTTGCAACATGGACAGATGAGTCAAAGACGCAGACACCCACATGTCCTTCCCAGGAACATAGTCAGACTTGGTATGTAAACTATTGGTCATAACCCAACCCACCACTTCCTGCTTGAAACACATGCAAAAAACATCCTTAGTCTATACTTATCAATATACCTTTTTGACGTTATCATATTTATGCTGCTAATGCAAAATTCAAGTTTTATGCCAGTAAGGCCACACCAAATTGTAAAGTTGGTCTATGGATTTTCCCCCAAAATTTTCTATACGGAGGAGACTTTTTTTTTTTTTTTACAAGTAAATTTTTTCCATCTATGGAATTTTGACCAAAATTTTCTATACGGAGAATTTTTTTTTTTTACAATTAAATATTTCTTCTATGGATTTTCGACAGTAATTTTCTGTACGCGGGAAATTTTCTTACAAAATAAAGTTTTTCTTAACAGACTTTCGACTAATATTTTCTATACGGAGGGTATTTTGGTCAAATGTTCCCACTCAGACTGTTATTACAGGTATCACATGTGGATCCAAGAGTTTTTACTATGAATTTTACATCTCAGCGCACACGTTGTTCAACTCATATAAACAAAGAATGAAACAATTATGTGCATGAGATACTAGTACACACTTTATTATGGCCTCTATATGCACCAAAATGAATGTACAGTGGTCCCTGTAAGATAAGACCTCAACGTTTGCAGAGAAAATGAGGTCTTATCTCACCATGCTTACAGGAAGTCTTATTTCACAGGTTCATCTACATGTTAAACTGATCTTTGGGAAATACAAAAAAGTCTTTACAGACAGGGAAGTCTTATTTCAGAGGTGTCTTATCTAATAGGGACCACTGTAATTAATATAATCAGTTAGGACACATATTGTTAACATAGAGATCTCAAAAGGTGAGAAATATGGAGAAAGATGTAAGTATTGGTATTATTAAATGTTTTGGGATTAGAAAGTACCATTACACATATTTAATACCAAGAATAGTACAATTCCCTAGAAAAAACCTGCTTAGTACCATATTTTTTCTGAATTTTATATAGAAAAGCTTTGCTCGTTAACAATTCAAGATGAAATACGCATGGCGGTGGTGAAATTAAAAAAAAAAAAATTTGATATCGTGGAAATTCGTAGCGGCGATTTTTTTTATAAAAAAGTGAAACTCGATTTGTTTATAGGCGGCGATTCCATAGACCAACTTTACCATTTGGTGTGGCCTAATTACAACTTTTACTTCGCATGTTTGATTGAAATGTGATCAAATGATGTGCACATGTACTTGTATATGGTCAGAAATACACAGGAAGTGGAAAAAGACATGTCTCCAATGTGTTTTTGTGCAATCTCATATTATTGATTTACATGATGTCAAAAATTTCCCAAATTTTAATTGTAAATTTGCCGTTTATTGTTATTACTCACCTCTAAACTACTACATGCTCCTTTTCGATCCTTTGGATCGTTCTGGATAGAAATTCGCGTACTGAAAGCAAGGCACGATCGTCTGCCTGCATGACTCGAGCGCTCCTTTTGCCGCCAAAACCGCCGCGCATATGCGCGCGCAGCTGCGCAGAAGCTTCACTTTTCTGTCCAAAAAACGACAAAAGGAAGCCCCTAGCACACAACTGGCGGGGATGGATGGGAGGGCCTTTACTGTAGTAGTTTAGAGGTGAGTAATAACAATAAACGGCAAATTTACAATTAAAATTTGGGAAGTTTATTTTATACATCACCAATCTAAACTACTACATGCTCCTTAGAATCAAAGGATAGGCGGTGGAGCAGTAGTGCTAGAGAGTCATGAAAACAGACGATAGTCTTGATTTCAAGCGAATCGCTAAAATGCTACATTTTCGATATATCTTTAGTAATATAACTAGACATAAAAGCCTATAGGCTTTGTGGCATCCCCCAATTTTTCTTTTCTTTTCTAATGGTGAAACTTGACTGTTATTATAATACATATACCAGGATTATTGAACACAGGTGGGAGTGAGAGTTCAAATTATAGCAGTTGCTCACTAGACAAATGTCCATCAGATATTTGTTTTAATCTCAATAGGTATTAAATGTACAGACATGACAGACATTCATAATACAAGCAAAAAGGAAATTATTCTGGGTTCTGACTAAGTAAAACAATGATAATTTGGTCACTGCATGTGAAATACAGCTAGAAAACAAAACAATGCATGTAGTTTCATCCAGATAAACACAGTGCTGTTTTAACTGAATACAATGAACAATTGACCGGCAAGCAAGGCCCAGGCAGACCTTCAAAGCTGTTATCTTCAGTTTGGGTCATCATTATATAACCACCTATTGTTTTCTTTAGAAAGGGAAGGAGGGCATTGTTCCAACTTGTTGGTGTTAGTATAGTAAACTGGGGTGAGGGGACAGGAGAGGGGGGGGGGGGGGGGCAGTGCATACAAGTCACTGATACATTGCTACATTCATATGCAGATTAGACTGGCTGACAGTGGAGGTGGGGGAGGGAGAGGGGGGGGGGTATTGCCTTATCACAGGCATTACTGAGCAGGGCTCTCATATACTGCACTGGCTGAGAGGGCAGAGCCTAGCCTCATGCTGGACATGCAGGCTGCAGTCAGTGAATACAGTAGCATGGCTCAGTCACAGTATTACATCTGCATGGGGGCAGGTGAGGGAAAAATTCTAAGTCCAAAAAAAAATACACCCAAAAAATTTTTTCCCCCTGGAAATTGCCTGAATCAAATTATGACATTGACAGGAATCGCCCGATTTTTTTTTCCAAAATGGCCGCTGGCGGCCATCTTGGATTTCGGGTCTCGACGAAAAACAATAGGGGTTAGGAGCAAAGTATTTCGGATGAGCTGTGAAAATTTCGGAAAGATAGATTAAGGCGTTCAAGAGTTATGATCCGGAAACCGAACGGCGGAAAAAAAAAAAAAAAAAAAAAAAGAAAAAAAAAAAAAAAAAAACAGACAAAAACATAAGGCCTCCCGATTTTCAATCGGGATGCCTAATAAAGATACTCACCTAGCGGTGCGATCGCTTGCCTCCGACATGCACGAATTTCTTCTTCACCCATCGGTGGAAAACGGAACTCTACTTGAGACCGTAACATAAAGAACTCAAAGACAAACACAAAGTGTTGCTTATATACACGTGCACGTTAAAACCAAGACTTTTCTGTCCAGCTGGTTCAAACAACAGCTTGCGCTACGACCAGCGGACCCAGTCTAAATCTGGACGACTGGTCCTGAAGTTCGGCAGCATTGGACAGATAGAACCCGATGAATGTCGTAGAATTAGTCCACATTCCAGCCCTCACGATATATTCCAACGGAATATTCGACCTGGCCGCCAAAGACATCGAGATGTGTCGGATTTGGTGGGACGATATTTTGTAAGTGACTCGATCGTCAGCACCTGATTCCGCATAGACAGTCCTCACTACAACCTTCACCCATCGGGATAGTGTAGCTGTGGAGATATCCGTAGCCCTGTTAGGCTGATAGGAAATAAATAATCGCTTGCGATCTTTCCTGATCGATCTGGTACGATCGATGTAGATTTTCAGCGCTCTTACCGGACACAATAGAGCGTCCGGCTCATTCCGTCCTACGTAACCGCCCAGTGACGGAATTACGATAGGGGAGAACGCTTTCCCGCCCTCAACTGCAGCACGTGTTTTAGGCATAAAATCACGTACTGGGTATAAGGAAACGGACCCATCCGCGCCAAATGCGACTCGCGATACGTCGATCGCCGCGACATCTGAGCGTCTTCGACCACTTGCTAGCATAACTAGCAGGAAAGTCTTAAGAGTTAACCTCTGCAAGGAAACTTCCTTGAGAGGCTCCCAAGGTGCTTTAGTAAGACAATATAGCACAAACGCCATGTCCCAATCCGGTAGAGTAGGAACTCCGCGTGGCCTTTGCGTCCTAAAGGACGCCAAGAGATCAGCAAGGATACGATTATTAGTTAAATCGATCCCCCTAGCACGGAATACAGGGCCCAGCATGGACCTGTATCCCTCGATCGTAGTAGGCTTCAAATTAAGCCTATCAAAGAGATAGCAGAGAAAGTCTAGCACTGCATTCAGAGGGGCAGAGAGCGGATCAATGCGCCTTCCGTTACACCAACGTACGAATACTCTCCATTTAGCCTCATACGTTTTAGAGGAGGATCTCCTATTCTTTCTCGCGAGATGTACGGACACCTGCTGAGAAAATCCTGCCTCCTGGAAGGATCGCTCGATAGCCTCCACACGTGTAATTTGAGCACGTGGACGGAATCGTGAAATATATCCCGCCCCGGTTGCTTCAGCAACCTGTCCTCGATCGGGAGAACCCGTGGTACATCGATCAGGAGGGACAGTAGCAGGGGGAACCACGCCTGCATCGGCCAGCATGGCGCCACCAACAGAATCTCGCACTGAGACCTGGCTACTTTGTGCAGCACTTCTGTTAGGAACCGAGTTGGCGGGTACGCATACCCGAACATCCCGTCCCACGACTGAGACATCGCGTCCACAGCCAGTGCCTCGCTCTCTGGCAGAGGTGAGAAGTAGACCGGGAGCTTGTGATTCCGAGAGGTTGCGAACAGGTCTATGTTCGGTGTCCCGAACGCCTGACAAACGCGCCGAAACACCCCCGGATGCAGACTCCACTCCGTGCCTATGATCTTGTCCGGTCTCGACAGAGCGTCCGCTAGGACATTCCTGTGACCCGGCAGGTGCCTCGCCCTGATAAACAGACGGTACTTGAAGGCAAACCTGATCAGACACTCGGCCTCCAAACAAAGCTGACTCGACCGAGTTCCACCTTGTTTGTTTATGTGCGCCACTACTGTGCTGTTGTCTGTGAAGACCAACCACTTCGTCCCTGGGGCACTCTGAGGCCCCCAGATCTCGAACGCACGTCTCACCGCTCGCAGCTCTAGGACATTGATGTGCAACGCCCTCTCGCTCGTGTTCCACACAGCAGAGAGTTCGTGCTCGTCCATATGAGCTCCCCAAGCCAATTCTGACGCATCGGTGAAGAAGGTCCGATCGGGCAGATACTCCGCGAGTGGCATCCCTCGGAAAAGATTCCGATGGTCCCGCCACCAATGCATTGCTTCCCGAGCACGATCGTCCACCGATACGACTTGGTCTAGTCGATTGGTGAGGATCCGCCATTGCAACGCCAGACACCATTGAATGGGTCTGAGGAAGCACCTGCCGAACGCCTCTGTGTCGGGGACAGATGAGACTTCGCCCAATTGGGGATCCAGCCGAGGCTGGTCGCCAACCTGAGGACGAACCCGGATTGCCACCCGCCTGTCTTTTTCGGCACTAGGAAGATGAGAGAATAGAATCCTCTCTCGTCCTTGACCACCTCGATCGCACGTTTCTCTAGCAACTGCTGCACCTCGTGCTGCAGAAGCTGAAACTTTTCCCGATCGCCGGGCACAGGGAAGAACCACGCTTTCTGAAGGTGAGACCGAACTTCACCCATGCCACGACTGAATTGTCTGACGACGCCAGATCGCTCCAGTTCTGGACGAACTGAGCCAGGCGTCCCCCGACTGGACCAGGTTGTGGAAGATCGAATTCCGACAGAACTGAACCTTCCACAGAGCCTACGCTTTCCCGCAACGAGTCACTTCTTACCAGAAGCTTTCCCTTTGCCCTTGAAGCGTCCACCCCCTTTGCCTCCGCGCTTGCCATCCCCCTGGGGAGGGGGAGGCTGCGCCCCCCGAAAGGGTGGCTGCGTAGAAGCGGGTGCATGTGGTGCCTGAGGTTGGGCAGGCTTCTGACCCTTGGTCTTCTTGCCTGTCCCAGACCCCGCCGACTTCCCAAGCAAAGCCTTGGCCATAGCCTCATCCCGGAGATGTTCCCGCATGACGGAAATATCCGATCGAGAGAGGTTGGCGTAGGTATAGCCTGAGAACAGCGGCCTCCCACGTAGCTCAGCGACGTCCGTAGCGGACACGTCAAGCAGACGGAGATCGGCATCACGCATGGTGAGATCCAATTGTGCGCCCAGGTGCGCACTGTCACGCTCAGCAGCATGGACCACTCCGGCCAAGACGCCGAGTGCTGCATGAATGTTGGCGCGACTCCCCTCCTCCAGATCCGCCTCGTCCACAAACTCCTGAACCAAAGTGGTCAGGTGATCTGTCAACGAGAGCTGCCCCATCAATTGATGAGACAGCGTCTGCCAGTGAGAAAGGCGAGCCTTTTTCACATAAGCTGACCAGACCGTACCCTGCTTCCGGGAAAGCAGGTGAAGGTTAGGGTCTTCGACCGGGACGGAAGTCTGATGTCCACCCTCGGACTCTACAGTCCGATAGGTGTCGATCGACTCAGGTCGAACACGGCTAGTCGGGAATGTCGACTCCGTACGAGCCACATCCTTCTTAGCCGTAACTCCCTTGTTGATCTTGTCGAAGGACTTGACCAACGCGGGAGCCACAGGGAGCCGGATCGGCCGACGAACTGGCGCCGACGCGAACCTACCGGTTCCCCGTGAGGGCCCTGGAGCATCGATCGGCAAGTCCATTCGCCTTGCGACCGACTCCAAAGCCCACCGGAAGTTAGAACCCCCGGCCTGATCGGAAGTCTCATCCTCCGAGGAGGACGACTCCTGATCAGCTTCCACTCGACCCCCCCGATCGTTGGACCTCACAGGTCCGATCGAAGACCTCGATGACCCCAAGGGTACATCAAAGGACGGGCGAGGGAATGCCTGCTCAGCGATCGCGCCCGTCCGGCGACTTACATCCGCGTACACAGGACTTGAGTGGCCCTGAGGAACGACCCCAGCACCACCCGCCCGATCGTGCCCTGATCGAGGACCAGGAGCACGACCGCCAAGTGAAGACTCCCGATCGCACGAACGATCGAGAGCCTCACCCCCAAACAAAGGGAACTCTCCCCCCTCGAACCTCGAGACCGAGGACCCGAATGAGCCATCCAAGATGCTCCGCCGATCGAAGCCCGAAGCCTGATCGTCGCCCACCGAGAGGTCGGACGAAGCCTGAGCCACATCGAAAATCGATGTGGTCTCAGCACCACGGCACTTAGAGGAAGCACGCTTCCTCTTCTTGGAAGGCCCCGGGGAAGAGACGACGGACCCCTCCACCTCGATCGGCCCCGACTGAGGGACGACGAAGGTGGAGTGCGGTTCCTTGGCTGCTTTCGCCTTGGCAAGAACTGAAACCTTCTTCTTAGAAGATTTCGACTTCTTGCCAGCAGGGGGAGCAAGCTCTCCCTGTGACGAAGGGGCAGCCGAAGAACCGGCCGGGACTCCCTGTCCAAGCAGGGAAGAGAGACGATAACGACTGTGCAAAGAAAGATTGCACAGCCGCGTTGACCATGTCCTGTGTTAGCCCCAGGGGCTGGCTAACACCGGACGCAATCTGTGCCGTCACAGGCGGAGTCTCCACCTCCATGGGCGACTGGCGGACTTGCGGAGCCGAAGCTTCCGCAAGCCTCAAAGCATCCCGACGAGCCAACGAGGCTTCGGAATACTTTGCAGTCGCCTGCACGAAGGAAGAGGGACGCCAGAAACGACACAGATCACACCTCAAATCCTCCATAGATACCGGGCCATGGTCTAAACAGTCGAAACACAAACTGTGTTTCTCCCCTCCTCGGAGGGTATTGACCAGACACTTCGGGCATGGACGTTCGTCCATGGCACCGGTACCAAGGGAGGATTGTGAAGTCATGATCACACAAGGGAACTAACCACACACAGTAACAGGGCGGGCAAAATATGCAAACCTGAGACCGCGCTGAAAAAAGAACCCTAAGAGGACTACGAATATATAAACTACAGTATACGTATACACAATATATACAGTAGAAAATTAACGTAGAACTATTGATAGATGTAAACAACAAGTACACTATCAAGTACGACGGATGGACGATAATAGGGTGAACTGCTATACAAATCGCTGACGATCTAGCAAGTAACAAACTATCGACCAATACTTATCCAAATAGACACAAAACGATGTCTATGAACGTGGCAGGTGAAATTCCGTAAGAATATATCGCAAAAGTATAGTTTGCAGACTAAATTCTACGAATTCACCGGGAACCAAAATCCAAAGCTGCCAAGCAAAAATGGCGGTGGACAGAAAAGTGAAGCTTCTGCGCAGCTGCGCGCGCATATGCGCGGCGGTTTTGGCGGCAAAAGGAGCGCTCGAGTCATGCAGGCAGACGATCGTGCCTTGCTTTCAGTACGCGAATTTCTATCCAGAACGATCCAAAGGATCGAAAAGGAGCATGTAGTAGTTTAGATTGGTGATGTATAAAATAAACAAATATGGTTTTGTTCCCTATGATATGAACAATATGGAAGATTATTATTTGGAGAATTTTATCAAAATTCTGGTCAAGTTTTATTAAAGTTTTAATCAATTTAAAAATCAGCCAAATTCAGCATTCTTGTTTTGTCACGACAACTTGAAAGTACATCTCGAGATAGTCGGGAATATATAGGAAATATGTACAGTTCGACAATAGATACTCAGAAAATTGCTGTTAATCATGCATGAAAACAGTGGATAGAGAATGATCGGCCTGTCTACATTGCCGGTTGCCACAGTATCTAGACAAATACCAATGACGTCATGAGACTGTGTGTAGAACTCGCCCGCAAGGCGGGCCACATTGAGGAAAAAATTGATGCGAGATTGACGGGCCCGAATTTGAATCATGATTAGCAACTCAATTTAGGCACATAATACACATTTTCAGACCCAAATTTGTACGATTTCTTATTCTATAGACAAAATAAAGCTACTGCAGAATGAATAAATTTTGTCAATTCTAAAAGTGATTATAGCTTTAATTGACCAATATTTTTCCCCAGATCCTTATTTCCAATAATAAGGGATGCACACCATTTTGCTCACAAATCCAACATCCAAAATATTAAGAATCATGCCAAAAACTGTGACAAACTTTGCTTTTGATTTTGCAATTTTCAATATAAGTTTCAGTATATATTTTTTTAAATTATTTTTAGACACCCAGAAAAAATGCTTAGGGTCAGGCAACCGATCACACTCCCTTACGAAGTTTTTTTTTTGTTCGGATATGAACACATATCATGAAAAAGTAAAATATCTCAAACTGGAAATAAAGAAATCATTCTGCCATCGTGCCTATCCCTTTGCCCTCCAGTTGTCAGGAATACTGTCATTAGCCTGCCAGTAGGACAACCATGACGCTAACACCACTGCTTGTGACAAATTGTCCAGCAGTGTTATCTGACACTAAGACACATTTGAAGGTAGCCAATTTTCACAGCTTGGCCACTGCTGATGAGCGCCCGGCTAGGTGGGAAATGTGGAGGGATCGGCCCCCTGGGGCCCGCAGACAGATTTGTGGGTGGAAACATCGCTCTTCATCATTCATTCCCTGCAGCACGATGTCACAGACACCAGACCGGCAGAATTGGAGAGTCACCGAGTCGGCACGAGTGACCAGTGGGAGAAACCCACGATACCTTGGTGCTTGGACTGATATCAGACGGTCTGGCACGGCTCACTGCGAACTGAGGACAGCACCATGGGGCATGTGGGCCTCCAGCAGGCAGGCATCAACAGCAGCCCTGCTGCTTGACGAGCATCCCCGTGTCTTGTCAATACTTGGAAACATCTTATCTCTCTATGCCAAGGAATCATTGAACTAGTGCTGGAATCATAGCAAGCAGGAATTGGACAATGATGTCTTCAGGTTATAATGCTGACACAGTATGACACCCTTCATACCATTATGATGTACTATAATGTATACATTGTACCATATTAATTTATGGTGCTAAGTTTGCTCATTCACAACATCCACAGAAATGGCAGCCCACATGTATAGGCCTACATGTAAATTCTACACTGACAATCTCAGAAACCTAGCTCACAATGGGTTTCTTGGAAGTTTCAATCGATATACCAGATATACATGGTACACATTTACATTGTGTAGCGATGAGCACTTGATCTCGTTTTTATAGTTCCTATCATCACTGGTAATCATATTTTAATAAAATTGCTGAATATCAGAGGCAATAATGCAGTTGTGTTGCAACAAAACATGTCATTACTTCATAATACAAGATTAATGGAATGATTCCATTCCCTCAGATTCCCAGGATTCCAAACAAATTGCAACAATGAAGCATTACATGTCAACTGACATTCAGTTTTATTGTTCCAAGTTTTTTATTGTTTCCGTACCACGCAGGTCATAATTGCCTAATGTGGCTTCAGTGTGCGTGCCAAACAAATGCACCTAAAATGTCCCCACAGCTCTCAGCCACATTCTGTCATTGTGACAATTCCATGGACATATCTCATGACCTTTTCTTTCTAGGTTGAGACAAATTGGATCACCTTAAAGCAATTTTGTCCAACTCAGTGAGTCGCTAGGGAGAGCCGGTGAAAGCCCTACCCCCACGCATGTGCTTTAGGGTCTGCTTTCTTTTATATTCCTTGCATTGGGCCATATATTATTGCAAATCACACACAAAAACAAGCAAGTACCATCATGGCTGGAATACACTTGGAAGACCCCAGACTACCATGCAGTATCTGGTGAGGGATGATTCCCGCGACTAGATCCTCCCCCAGTCTCCCCACTTCTCTCCCTGTCATATAGGATCACAATCTAGTCGCGGCAACCAACGATTGCAAGCGCTCCATTGACGTAAGCGCCGGTGATATTTTTTGCGTGGATCAGGCCGCAGTAAGCGGACCCCCTACCATGAGCTGATTACACAGCCCACACTGGCGGGGGACAGTCAGGGAGGATAGAGCGGGCGGGCGCACGGGCTGATAGCGGGCGTATGGAAGCCAGGAGTCCGGCCTCAAGAAATACATGGCTGGACTGTGGTCTGCTAAATGTGGTCATCCTAATCTGGTCCTCTCCTGTCATATTTATGACTCTACTTTGTTAGGAGACCCACACACACACCCTTCTCTGCTACATGGGACCTTGCACAAGAAAGCACACAAAATACATCATTTACATTGCACATGTAGAACATCACAAGCTACAATGAGCTACTATACACTTCATCTTTGTTGGGAAAGGAGGGGAAGGTGGGGTTGTCACTTTGTTATTGAACTTATGAAATTTCTGGCACATCTCAAACATAATTGGACATACTTATATTGCAAACAAATGTATGCAAAGTATACAAGAAATTTCTGCAATGTGTTATTTGGCAAGGTTTACAAATATTGTGTGGTGCATAAATCCCCTCCACCCCCACCCCCACCACAGAAAATTTTGAGATTTGGTACATCCCAGATGATTTCTGGATGTAATTTACAACTGCTTTTTTGCAGCTCGGATATTCAGAATTTTATGGACATTTCAGTCCTGTGCTTAGGGAGCACCAGAAGCCTCTTGAGACAATTTAGTTATTCATAGTATTTCAGATAATAATTATTTCCGGGGATACTATTTTTGGAGATCTTGAAATTAGTTAGTATATTAGATGATTTGTGAGGTGTAATGTACAGTGTAATATTTTGAAATCTATGGACATTCCGGTGTGGGAGTTTATATTCCTGAGAGTATTTTCCACAACTGTATTTGTTCAATTGGGATATTTTTCGACACTTGTTGCAGCACTTCTTAAGTCAAAGTCTTCTACAAAACTTTCCACTCGCACAATAGGGGTGTGTGTGTCAAGTGCACCCCCATCTGGACCCATAAGTCAATTGTGCAATTATTTTTGTAATCTGAGCATTTGTTTTCATCACTATCATGTAAAAGCAAACTTTCAAATTTGCATATTTTTTCACACTGATGTACGATATTACTTGCAGACAGATTGATAACAAACATGCAAACCCAAAATTTAAATTGTAAGTCACTCACACGGTTTTTTCTTACATCTGATCCATGAAAAAATACTACACTTCTGCAAGTACACTTAATGTCTCAAGCATACATTTTTGGGAGTTGAATCATGATGTGTCGAGTATGTCAACATTCAAATTGTGGATCAAATCATAATGCACCCAACTTAGTCAAGTTTGCCAAACTGGTGATGTCCATTATGATTTTTGTTAACATTATCCATCTATCCAAGTTGTAACACAAAGTACAACCATTATGACAAAAACTGTTCATGAACAATTTTGAACTAAATGTTATCATAATGTCCATTCATTATAAGTTTTCATGTCTGCAGCCAAGGTTGATATCACTACCTTCTAGGCTTAACAATGCTGAGTCTGTAAAAGTTTAAATCAAATGTGATTATGTGTAATTGATGCAGACTAAAACATGAAATCAAATACAAAGTGAATTGACATACCTGCATACTGTGAATCATATAAATTCTGTAGTAATGTAACTTTGCATAAGGGTAATTCAGAAATTGCTGATCAATTTGTCGATCAACCCACAATTGAAAACAAAGCTCTAGTTTAGAATGATCGATGAACTAGTTCGATAAATTTTCTCTGGCAACACGTTTTGAATCCTAAAGGCATTAAATATGACACTGAATATATTTAAAGATATAATTCATGCACAAATTTTCCCACGACCAAGAAAATGATAAATTTTTCGTTGCGTGAAATAACCTTGCAACAAAACCCCAAAATTTACATCCCGTCAAGTACCCATGACGTGTGACCGAGACTGACAGTTGACTTACCTGCGTAGTTGATAAAGACGGGGCCTAGCACCAAGAACGTAACCCAGGACTGCAGGTGGAAGGGGTTGAAGAACGGTGGGGGAATCATCCAGCCACCGTCACTTGACGCACACATCTTGGAAGGTTTTGGCAACGCTGCTAATCTGGGGGCCATCTCCACACTGCACAATGGACCACTCTGCAAACAGAGAATATTGCAACAAATCTTAACAGGTGTGTGACATGCGGCTAGACGAACCTGTGGGTGTACAACCCTTGTGCCCCACAATAATCCATGCCACCCAAAATACGTGGATGCAGAAAAAATATTAATGAACAGCCAGTGTCTTTCATCAATGTCAGTGATAAATGTCTTAGACATTTGAGTATTAAAAAAAATCCTTGAGTACAATAAATGTTTTTAACTTCAACTAAAGTACCGAGCCAGCCCTCGATCAGGGGACACATTTACATACGGTAACATACCGATATATGAAACCTACCTATATCACCTATCTATTCTAACATATCTCCATCTTGGGAAATAGTACCAGAAACATGCTCAAAGGTAAGTGAATAGTACAAATATAATTTTCCCCCAAAGTTTGATGTAAAGATAATTTCAATATGATCCAACACCAGAACACAGACATTATATAACAGACATCATGGCATGTGGCGGCACACCACACATCTACAGCAGACATCTCGTGTTATCCAGTGCTATCAAGGTAACCTAAAGAAAATACAATACTCTTCTCAAGGCTAATTTTGTGATGTAAGAAAGCACATTATCGCATACCCAGTAACCCAAATGATATATCACAAATTCCGTAAAAAGCAATACAACTGCATATTTCATAGACACACAGACTAGATATCACAACAATATAGCTGTACTATTTCAAGAAGATGGAAATGTCTTGTACAATACATACAAAAAGACTGCGGCATTCTACTTCACTCAAACTCTCCTGCAGCAGACCTTGAAAAGTTCCAGCTCAATAGTCTCGTGAATATGAGTTTGTTAAAAGTGGAGTTTTCATGCAGATCCCAACACAAATTCAATCCTCAGTAGTCCTAGTTGACTGTCAGTATTCACACAGGAAACACGAAAGGCGAATCTAGATCAAAAGACTTCCACCCAACTGCCCACCTACTGCGACCAAGTTGAACTTGTTGAAATGCACATGTACATGATGTATGCACTGGCGAGGTGGCTGAGTAGATTGGGTTCACTCAGAGCTAGAATACTTGACCATGTGTCACGTGCCTACAAACAGGAAATCCATGGATAAGGGAAGTAACGTTCAAATATCTCCATTCAGTTGAAAACTTTTGTCAACACCTTATATATAATATAAAATCATATATAATACCTGTAGTTCTGAAACCTGTTTTTAAAGACCACTCAAATATAGGCATAAAATATACTGTATTGGACCTAATAGTGAAACGCACCCCAATAGTAGAGTGTCCCCCGCGCTTCCCCAAAACTGTTCAATTTTTGTAATACTGTAATTCACTTCATATCGTTCTAATAAGATCTTGGAGTGTTCCAATCCACACATTTATATTATATGGAACTTATTAAAGGGGATTGCATGAAGGCTACTGTAAAAGTATATTTTTCAGTGATTTCCTTAAATTTGACCTCAATTTTGACCTCATATTTCCGTGCGCTGCTGCAGGAGGTCTTGCTTTGGCATGCTGTGTTACTTTTGAAAACTAATACGGTATACATATAAATATATCTACAGGTGTGTGAAATTAGAAATTCGAAATAGTATCATTTACTGTATTTGGTAGGGATTGATAGCATGTTTGAGTGTTGCATTAACACCTTTCATGTCTTGACATGCTCATCAGTGATTCTTCTTACTCAATCCAACAATTATCTTTCGATATTTTGTATAAAATTCACAACATAAATCCGCCCCAGCAGAATATGCTCACCCAGTCTCACAAGATATAGGATATTTTTTTCTACACCCGGAAACAGCGTTCCCATGCATATCCACTCCCACACCAAACATTCATCAATGAAACATTATCAAGGCGGGACTGTGAGACAGTACCTAGTGCATGTAGGTACACCACACTTTGTAACAAATGAGGCGTGCATGCTTGGCTTTCCTCCTCCGCCCCCTCCACGTACCCGACTTCCAAGCACTACCCACCCATGCAACCGACCTCCCTGAAAAACCACCTTCATTCATCAGTTCTCATTGCATTCTACACGTCAGTCTCACTACCGATGCAGCTCAAGTATTGGTTTCCCACCCTTGCCACATCAGATCACATGTCAAAACTCCTTTTTTTCTTCTTTTTATCTGGCAGCTTATTGATTATCTGCAAGATTTCCATTGATGTCCAAAGTGGCCATGGAAACATGCCATAGAACCATGCCACGTGTGATCATATCATGACCCCGGACAATTTGGACAGTGTATCGACGGCAGTGCGATGAGTATAAACTCACGTCATGCTGTCTGATTTGACAAACAGTATTTAGTTTTCAAAATTGTATAATGGTTATTTCTTTCTATATTTTATTGGGATCTCTTACAAATATCCTGTATTACTTGCAGAGCCTATACTTTACTTATATATAATTTGCCTTAGGCACTGGAAGCCCAAGAGCATCAAAATTGCATGAGCACACGATGAATTTGTCACTGCCGTGGGGACAGCCCACAAATCAAACGCTAGTGATAGGCTCAGTGATGCATGTACTGCGAAAGAAAAACACCTCCGGTAACCACAACACACAAGGTACACAGTCAGGTTGCCCCTTGCCACTATCACGGCACAGCAACACTGTCAACGACGGTAAACTGCCAGCATCTGACTCGGAAGCACACTTCCCCTGCCTTCAAGGTGTGGCCACGAGGCTTCTAGAGGCTGGCCAGATGTCAGGACTGGTACTACACCATTACCTCAAGTTGTCTGTTTGTGAAAACAATCATTGACCATGTAGTGAAGGCTACAGACCATACACTATGGCTGATGAAAGTTGACGGTAGTATAAAGAGCTACTCATTGTCACAGACAGTATTCAATCAAGTCTGCACAGTGTACGTCTAAAAATATAATCCTCAAGCGGATTAGTTTGTACTGGGCTTCCTCTGTGGCCCTCACCTGGTGATAAACTAGATCGAGCATACAGCCAGACCTGTCCCTAGAAGGTCAAACCTTGTCATCCATCATACCCCGACACTGCCCCAAAAACGCATGCCACACACCCCCAATGTTAGTGTGTCAGACCGTCTCAAGCCACAACAAAAACCCAGACTGGACTCGAAGGTACAGCAGCACACGGATCAATCAAGATTTGCATCTGTAAGGCCGAGTGATTTGCGCATTGATCCCGTCTGGGGCGATCAATGACACAGCCTATTGGCAATCAATCGGAGCAGGTAGAGGACACTCTAGAGCCTCTCACTGGTGTCCCGCCATGTGAATTCCTGGACTGACAGCGACAACAGCCAGTCTCTACAACTTCAAAGCCATTTAACTCCGCGCTCACAGTGATTTTACTATCGAATGTTACACACGGTTTAATAAGCTGATCAGTGTGAATGAAATAAAATAGTCAAGCTGACACTGACCTGTCAGGATTTGTAAGCAATACAGGAAACAACTCTATAATTAACAATCTTTTACCTCGATTAGTTCTACAGTTGACTCTACTTGACAGATGATCAAGGCATGGTTTATATAGACAGCATCACATCGTGACAATAAATAGCAAGTCAGAAAATCACCCAGTCATGAAGGGAAAATTGCAACACAACCCTGAAGTTGAAATATTCCACTTTCTCATTAAAAACTGTAATCGTTATAATATAATTATACTACTTTACTACACACAAAATGATAATAACCGAGAACACATCCATTGAAGAAACTACACGTAGTTCTCACATTATTTTCTACCCACAGGTAAAGTTCCCGAGGCATGCAACATTCTGGGTGACTGTTGATAAGATCACTGTTGCCATGGTCGCAGACAACAACAAATTATCCCTGTCAACAAAAGTCCCATTCACCTTCTAACACAATAGAGCCAAGTAGCAATGTTATACCAGCCACAAAATAACTAGACGTCAAGGCCTAAAGATGCCTTGGAGGCATTTCGGTGTGATGAATAATTTATAATACTAGATATCGACGAAAATGAGAAATGTCGACAAATTTCGGGTCAAGGTCAAAGTTCATCCATAATACCCGCTAGACATGTTTGTCTAGGGCGACGAGTCCGAAAATACCATCCGTTTCGCTCTACGACGCACCGTTTCCGAGATATCGACGAAAACAAAAACTGCCGACTCGGCAAAAAAATTTCGGGTCAAGGTCAAAGTTAATCCATAATACCCCTTAGACATGTTTGTCTAGAGCGACGAGTCCGAAAGTAACGTCCGTTTCGCTCTACGACACACCGTTTCCGAGATATCGACGAAAACGAAAAATGCCGACTCGGCAAAAAAAATTTCGGGTCAAGGTCAAAGTTCATCAATAATACCCCTTAGACATGTTTGTCTAGGGCGACGAGTCCGAAAATAACGTCCGTTTCGCTCTACGACGCACCGTTTCCGAGATAACGACGAAAACGAAAAATGCTGACTCGGCAAAAAAATTTCGGGTCAAGGTCAAAGTTCATCAATAATACCCCTTAGACATGTTTGTCTAGTGTGACGAGTCCGAAAATAACGTCCGTTTCGCTCTACGACGCACCGTTTCCGAGATATCGACGAAAACGAAAAATGCCGACTCGGCAAAAAAAATTCGGGTCAAGGTCAAAGTTCATCCATAATACCCCTTAGACATGTTTGTCTAGTGCGACGAGTCCGAAAATAACGTCCGTTTCGCTCTACGACACACCGTTTCCGAGATATCGACGAAAACGAAAAATGCCGACTCGGCAAAAAAATTCAAGGTCAAGGTCAAAGTTCATCCATAATACCCCTTAGACATGTTTGTCTAGGGCGACGAGTCCGAAAATAACGTCCGTTTCGCTCTACGACGCACCGTTTCCGAGATATGCAGGATGAATCAAGGATGACTCAGCAAAAAATTATTTCGACCTCTAGGTCAAAGGTCGTTTGAGGTATCGATCCCAAAATCAATAGGGTTCTTCCCTGGTGATATATAAACCTCCGTGCAAAATTCTGCAACTATTGCCTGAATATTTTTTGAGTTATCGTCCAGAAACCAAGTTCCTCGATTTCATCCTCACGGACCTCACGGACCTCGGAGCCGGATCAAAAAAAAAAGTACACCCTAGAGATGTTTGTCTAGGGCGACGAGTCCGAAAATAACGTCCGTTTCGCTCTACGGCGCACGGTTTCCGAGATATGCAGGAAGCCTCAAGGATGAATCAGCAAAAAATTATTTTGACCTCTAGGTCAGAGGTCGTTTGACGGATCGATCCCAAAATCAATAGGGTTCTTCCCTGGTGGCATATGAACCTCCATGCAGAGTTCTGCAACTATTGCATAAATATTTTTCCAGTTATCGTCCGGAAACCAAGTCTTAAAATTAGCCTTGATTTCATCCTCACGGACCTCACGGACCTCCGATCCGGCTCAAAAAGAATAGGGTTCTTCCTCATATCATTTCTGACTTGCGGTGAAAATTTGACAAGGATCCGTCAAGGCAATCTAAAGTTATCGTCCGGAAACCAAAAGTGGCGGAAGAAGAAAAAAAAAAAAAAAAAAAAAAAAAAAAAAAAAAAATTCTGCTAAAACCATAAAGGCATTTCTGCCGAAATGCCTTAATTAGGGAAGTACACACGCGATTTTCTAAATTACCGGTACTTAGTAACCATGATGATGTGATGACATAAAACGATCACACAACAATCATCTATATGCATACATGTACATGTACTTGCGTGAGTCCACTGTATCTACCCAAACCCTCAATTGTCAGTCCGCAAGTTTATTTGAGGGCTTTAAAGCTATATTCAAGCTGACATACAGGATTTAATCTTGGGTCTAACAACAGAATTTACATTTTACAAAAACTCACATCCCACCCTTCCCATGAGGACACTGACAAATAATATGTCAAATCACACGTGGTCTTATTCAAAACAAGTTGATTCAATGACTAACACAGCAATACTGATGGTGAGTGGTCTTTACACTGGTCTTATGTGACAGGTGGTCATGCTATACAAGTGAGGCACAAGACTTACTTTGTGATCAGCTCATCCCTGAGGGGGTGTGGTCCAGACAGACTCCCTGATTCGCTGGCACTGTGCTCAGAGTCCCTAGCTCACTCATCCAACAGTCAGCAGTCCCTGTCAGGTAAAGTAGCCACGACGTTATCCAGTCAATGTCTGCGGCTATAGCGCTCTAGCTGACACCTGTAGAATGCAAGCCATAATCACGTCTGACAAACTGACATATAAATTTCTGCGTGTTTCGGCACAGTTTTCATACACTAGAGCAGCATTATGTAACAAGCCACTGGGTGTGACCATAGAGCACTCTTCTCGGATCACACATGAAAAATTTCTTCGAGAAAAATATAGCGACAGAAATTTCCCAAAGCACTGTATTGATGATTTGAGACACTGAGCGGCTGACATACCAGACCAGTGACATCTCTGACACACTGCGTGATATGCACTACATGTACTTGTATGTGGGTGGATACGATACTCGTGTTCTCTCAAACAATACCTCCGCTTATTGACACACTTACTCCTGTTCTCTCGGGTCTTCCCCCCCCCCCCCCCCCCCACCATTCATTTTGTTTGAAGTGAAATAAGTCCCCGTTTGTTCAAAAAAGGAAGTTGAAAATTCTTCGCAATGAAATGAAACACATTTGTTACCTGGTTAAAAAGTTAACTGCCGAAATGAAGGTCAACAATGTGGCTTTTCATGATACAATTTATCATGAAAACATTGCTTCTTGGTAAAGAATTTCAGTATAGTGATACATGTAGTTTGATATTGCAACAGCAATGTTTCATTCCCGACATAATTCTACTCTGAATCCCTAAAACATGTAAATACGAATGGCAAGAATTCCTGAACATCACGCACTGAGTGTTTGACCATTTGTACGACATGATGCGGCTGGCACGGTGTCAATATTTACATCAATAATGAAACCATTTGGCACAAATCACTCAGACCAAATCAATCTAATGTGGTTTGTACCGGTAATTGTAAATACATGTATGATTGCGTCCAACATGTTAACACTGGTCACTCTACTTACCATTAACGGCACTTTTCGTTTGATCAACCTTTCATGATACGGTACATCCATATAGGTCACTCTAGTATTATATTGTATTTGTATTAACATTTTTTATTTCTCAAGTTTAAAGCGAATTATTTTAAGCACACTTGAGGACTTTTGAAGAATGGAATATCCACACAAGAGAAAATAGTTTTTGTGATAAATCCTCCCTAAAAAGGATGAAAATCAACAACAGAATAAAAAGTCCCACAAATAAGGAGGAGTAGTTAATTTTCTGCAAGTTCGGAGCGTACCAGCCCACAGCAATCATTAATTCTCACCACAGAGATAAGACGCTCACGCTAAGCCCAAAACTTAACAAACACCTACATAAAAATCCCACATTCTGACGATAAAATATGATAAACCAGAGAACTACGCCAGCTATATTTAGCCACTGGCAGGCAATTTGTACTGCTTCCTCCACACTTTTATCTCCACCTCAAGCCTGCTTCCACCCTTTCCCCTCGTACGTTTTAGACGCTACGATCATGTCCTACGATCATGTCCACATCCACGAGAGCCACGTTGTCCTTCACAAGTCATGTACGAAGCATATCTTCTCGAGGACAAAACAGACTCAAAGATGAGTACGTGAAGAGCGAATGGGTGCCACAAGATGACAAGGACATGACATTTACCGGCAATTCCAGGTGCATTTTGTGCCATCCCCCCTAGAGTCAAGGAAACTCAGTCTCAGTAAATCACTCAGCAATGGCATCCGATTATCAACACGTATCCACACACATTGATGCACAAAAACCACGAGAGTCTTTCAATTATTTCTGCCTGACGATGATTGCAGGTAAGTTATGGAGGCAAAGTATCTACTCTTGAGGTGAGAGAGCAGCCCATGGATCTACCTCCCCGGGTGTGTGGTCAGTGAGAGGGAAGGAGAAAGGATACAAGATCCCCCTCAAAAACATTCCCATTTCTGCAAGGCAGCATAGAAAACACTCCGGAGAGCGAATTGTGACCTTTAATGAGATCCCGTGTATTGTTATCAGGCGCGGTTCAAATACATAGAGGCATTTAGCACATGGCGAGCACATTCTATTGACGTCAATGACAGAAAACAACCACTGTATCCTGTACATCTCCCAGACAAAAAAAAATCTGCACTACAAACAACCCAAAACAATGCCTCCTTACATTACAGTCTTGTACTATTGTAACGCAAGTGTACCAATACTCACCAGAGTGCTTGCGAGAGCCCTAATTAAATCCTGTCTCTTTTATCCAGTGTAGGATTCTATCCAGTACTTTTGTTCTGTACAGTTACCGACAGATGTAGGCATACTGTATATACATGGGCATTATACTGTGTTAATTTGTGTACATCTACTTTATATTCTGTAAACTGCAGTTCATCACAGGGGATGAACGATTTGCCAAGAACATTCCAGTTCCCGTATAATCCCGGCTTCAGGGCCAGATTGTGGCTGAAATCTGAATGCAACTTCTCCAGAGAGTAGCACGTCTGTCTACAGCTCGCCAGGCTCACATGTTCCTTTCCCGGTCCCGGTGCAGACAGTGGGTTTTTCCCAAACGTTCCGGCTACTTTGATAAAAGTGTGCCAAATACCCACCTCTGACAGGTACCGAATTCATGAATGAATCTGCTACTCACAAACACACGTTGAGATACGTTCATGGCAAGCTTATGAGGTAATTTGCATTGTATCGTAGAAATGAAAAGGTTCAGATGAAAACGATTCCACATGAAATCCAGTACTCAAAGTGTACTTTATAAATTGGAAGTCTTGACATAAACAGGAGACTGTCTGTAAAACATCATTAACATGTCCATAAAACATTTACAGACAGCTCCGAATCAACAATCTCTGAGCCAGGGTATCTCTGACCCCTTGAGACGACACACATGTATTGCTCAATAGTGCTGGACTCAGTCCAAAACCATGGGCAAGTACATTCTTGTCAATCCTTCAAAGATTATTGAAATATTTCACAGCATTACAATCCTGACACTTTCGCCTATGATTTTATAATTACTATGTGATTATAATCCACTCTGTCGAAATCCATTGCGCCAAATCTGCCGCCCCCACCCCCCTTCCCAATCTCACTGACTAATATTCACTGGCACTACAAACCAACTTTGTATAATGTTGTGTAAGCTCATATTGATAGAACCAAAGGTTACATACCTCAACACATGTGTGCTGATCGATGCTGTACTCCAAATGTGACGCTATTTGAACTTTAGATTTTTGTTTACTGCATGTTTTAGACGTATTTATTCCAATTCGTCCCTGAGAGGAGCAGAGATTGATCAGTGTTGGTGTGTGCAGGTAACGGTGAACTACGCACACCTACACCTAGCTAGCCCTCAACGCTATGTCAAGCACGTGGCCTATGATATCAGTATGTGTGTCATGCACAGAGAACACCGCTAGGACAGTGTGACTGACGAAAAATCACACAGAAATACATCCACATTTGGCGGATCGATTGTAGGATCAAAGATCAACAAACGCACATGGAGCATGTTTACTGATAGCCTGGCGACCTTAAAATAGATAGATATTGCCAGAAATAATGCGGACCATAACACATTGTTTTACTGATACAAAACATCAAAGCTTTGCGTGGAATGCTCAATTGACCTTCATGTTACTATCATCTCTCGATTTAATGAGATTTTTATGCTTATTTACGTTTGCTTATTGCATTTCTATATGTCATAAACCTTTCGAATGCCTATGTCATCTAACTGATATATGTAGACAGGTGTGCATGTAAAACATACATATGCTGTCGATGAGTATGTAAATTGATGATTCAGAATTTGTTCATCACAGACATCCCAACGTATACATTATTGCAGAAAATCATTGTTGTATATACATTAACCATCTAATGTCATTGCTGGGGGGGGGGGGGGGGGGGGGGGATTTGATCAGGCACGACAAGTTAGCTCTACACTCAAAGAGATATATCTGGAAGAGGCCTAGCCGGTGATTACCTATGTCCCGGTGATTGAAATATTTGAGTGATCGAACTAATTGATTAGGTGTATTGTTCTGGGTAGCCAGCAATGTAATTTTTATCCTCATTTACCCAGTTTCCCATTTCCATAAAACCACAAAGCAGCATGAGCCAGATTAGACACTTACCTTCTGCAAAGTGTCTGATTCCTTTTTCCTGTATAACACTGGAATTTTATCCACAAATCGCTGGTAACTTTCAATAAGTCCTTTCCAAATTTCATCTATTGATAATCCGACCTATGTGATTATCACTATTGACAAATTCAATAGATATTGCTCTGACCAGTTCAAAAACCACCAATGACGCTATTTTGTTTGCGGCAGAACTTATCAAAGGCGCTCTCACTTTGATGCAATCAGACCGGGGTGAGACAGCGGTTACCGGGGTACTTCCACGTGCTGACTGCTGAGTCGGCAGAAGTTTGCCCCGCTCCTCAGCACTGTTTCCCTGCCTGCCTATCAGCGGTGGTGTGTGGGAGAGTTTCAGCTCGCTTCCTGCCTCCCCTGTCAGCCTCACTGGGGGTTTTATGACTGGAGATGCAATGATGCAAGACTCACACGGTGAATGAAGCCTGCAATATAACCACGTCTCTCTCTCTCCCCCTTGGAGATTTCCCCATCTACTGAGCTAGCTATCTCTGTCGCTAAGGAATAAATCAGGGCCAGACAGTAACAAGCGTGTTCAGGTGACATAAAGGAAACCTGCCCAGACCTGTCCCTTCTCCCGCTAAGGACTAGAAGATGGACAGCAGGCTGGACAAGTAGTTGGCCAGCACCCCTGGGTCAGCCAAGGTCACCCAGCAGGTCGACCCTCCTGTCTCCTGGGGGCTGTCTGATGGGAGTTTGGCTATGGCCAGTGGGTGGGGTCCACCTAGGAGAGGCATGCAGGGAAGATTACACCAAGGGGGCCATATAGCATCTCTTTCTTGTTTTATTAGCAACATCAAAATGCCTTGGTAGTGAATGGAACATTGCAGATGCCTGAGGAATGAATAAACAAAGTCTGTTGTGATTGACCGGGATTTCTCAGCAGGAGTCAACACAATCTCTGCCCCCTGGGTACAATCCATGTTACTTCTCATGTCATCCACTGCTGATTAATTAGCATAATGGCACACTTCACCTATCACCAAGCTGTAAACATTAAAGATATGTGCCAGCATGATTCCGCAAGAAATAGTGAACTTACAATCTCAAGGTGCTTAGATAGCTGCAAAGCAAAAGTTCGTATAAACTCCAATACATGTACTGGTACCAGAAATATTTCTGCTAGTACTAGAAAGAATGTCCTGAATATACCTCACCTGGTTATGGTAATGCCAGCATCATTTTCACCATCTTTATCCATTTCTACCAAGTATTTGCCACCATTCAGTGCAATGGCACTGGTAAGTATGTATGTGCATGTACATTTCGTAATTGACACTCAATATGAAAGAATACAATCATATTATAACCCTACAATCAGTTTGAAAGAATATACCTGCCCACATACCATTCCATACCTGTTTGCTGACCTTTCACATATAAATCATATACCGTACAATTATTATAACTTTGACAGCTTTATGCTGCAACAGTTGTTTCTGTAAATGTATTAATTTTCCTTCCACATAGATCTATTCACTACTTCCAAGAACACAGTAAATTATTCAACAGGATATTTTGCACTCATCTCATTTGTGACCTAAGTGAAGCACACATTTATATTTCTCAAGGTTTTTTTTTCTCACTTATTTGTCAAATTGAATCTCAACAGTACATGACAGGCATTTCAGTCTGAACTCAGAATGATGCCGTTGTGAAACAATACATTTCACCTGCGGTTATCATTGGTGACAGCAGAAACCCATATAGATGGGTAACCCATAGCCCATTTTGTATGGTTCTTTGGTAACAGGGTAGTGAAGATGTTCCACAGTAAAAACAAATCCCCCCCCCCCCCCCACACACACACACTGACCTATGCCCTGCTTCCTGCCCGTTCAGCCCCTTCACACACAGTTCCTGTGTAATTATAGCAACAAGTGGCTCAGTCAGGTCCCACGATTACATGTGTTGTACTTCCACCCACACCCGGTTGTCATGGGAGACGCACTGTTTACTTATTTATCATCATCACACAGCTCAACTGGAAATGGCTGGCTGCCACTTACAAAAGCTTGCAATACTATTGATGATTCACAGAACTGGAAATTGAAAATTGTATTCACAGTTTGCATCGAAATTATACTTTCCAGCTCAATATCACATCCAGCAATTCTGACTGTGTTATTCCATTGTAAATATTATGATCATTATACACCGGCAACTCCCAGCTGGAGTATGTAAAGCATGATAAGTGGCACTTCTAATGCAGGTATAATATATTTATTCTGTTTCAGATCGCCTGTATTTGAACTGCAGATATTCTCACTCTTTTTTTTGTCTCATATTTGATGATGCATACATAACAATCTTGCACAGTTATATCTTTTGATTTTTGAAATCATAAAATAAACTTGTTTATTGTGTTTCGGTCTGTTTGTATGATTATATCTGTATGTCTGTTGGTGCACACACTCGGAGAAGAATTATCCTACATTTTAGAGCGACAAGGTCTAAGTCACACAAAAGGTGAAAAAAATCAGAAAATCACAATAACTTCACTTTGATGATCAATATGTCCTTTTATATATTATTTCCATTTTTCTATTGCCCATCTCCCATCATTTGGTTCATGACCAATGGACGTAGAACCAACTTTCCCTATCATCACCAAAAGTAGAACATAGAAGGGTCGTCAGGTCTGATATACATTCTGTCCTATATATTCGCCACATCCCAAAATTCGCCAACCCAATATTATCAGAACTCAGAAGCTCGTTCGAATTTGTTTACATACATTGTTGTCCAAAGTTCTGAAATCTATCATGATACAACTCATCGTACTTTACCTTGGAGTCAAACAGCAATGTCCCGTCAAATTTCATACTTTTAGCTCCAAACAAGTTTGCAATTTTTAATTCAGCCCCATCATGGAATTTCTGCATTGTGTTCACACATTTTTGTGTATTTGTTGGCCATTTTAGCAGTGCTTTTAAAGTGTCAATTTGGACATGTAAGTGTGCAACACTCACTTGGATGCAGGATGTACCGAAAAATATTATTTTACGACGTATATGGCACATAATTTTGGAGGTTTCTTGTCATCTACACTGAGTGGATTCTCATAAATTTCAGATTTAAATTTTGAAGTAGACCACAAATGCCTGGGCCATTCTCAAGTCGTGCTGCCCCTAAATTTGTGAAAGTACTGTATACTCTGTAAATCCAGATTGAGGTATTCAACGCCCGATCAGCCGATGGCGAAGCCCACCCTAGAGCTGGACACCGATAGTCATACAAACGCGATTGTAAAGTGCATTACATATGAAATTTATGATTATACTCACGTAAGCAGTGGTAAGTAGTCTTGAATGTACGGCAAACCCCCGGATTACGACACAAGGAAGATTGTGACAACCGTGAGAAAGTTTTACACATTCCGCCAAGCCTCCATTCACACCGGCGTCACGCCTGAGTGCACCGACCGTGACATTTCAGGGATCTTGTATTTTCGGACCTAGAGATACACAACAACTACAACCACGAAAATCACCTCATTGTTTCTGAGGTTTTATCAGCTTACAATGGTCTAGACAATAACCAACATATTTGTTTATTATTCGTTTCATAAACATTGTTGAAAAATTGTAGTGTTGTTGTGTACAATTGATGATCCCTGCAGGTGCCCGCAAGGTGCCCGGTAAGGTGCCCGTGTGCAGTGGTGTACGTTTTAACAAACGCTGTAGGGTAGAAGAAATGGAAAAATGGTATATTTTCGAAAGTTCAGTAATACTGTTTTTTTATGCATATTGTATTCTTTAAACGCAGTTCTTTACTGTTTAAACAGACATATTTGTAGAATCTGACAGTATATGCGCAAATATATGTAAGCCGGATGTGTGACACCTTTCACGTACTGATTCATACTTCATAGTTACGGTTTTTAACATGAAAGAATACCTAACGAGAGATCTCTCGATATGTATTTCTGATAACAGGCAATTTATATTTACTTTTTTTTTCACCCATGCAAACCTCATATTTTTCAGGAAGAATATTGAAAACCAATGAGTTAAAATACCCTTCGTGCTTGACATGGTAACTAATACCAATATTATAAATCTGGTGGATAAAATATTCATGGATGAAAATCACGCACTGCAGCCAATTGAGTAAAAACAATATCTTGTGGAAATATATTGGCAAAATATCTTAACACAACATTCAACTATCCATACCACTAGGCCATTTATTAGTTTATATAATCATTACATGGTGATATGTTTTGAATACCGGTACTCAATATATCTTAATAAAACGTAAAAAGTATCATCTATCGACCATTGATTTTATTCTATTTTTATTTTTTCTGGGGCTTTTGAAAAGAGAAATCCAGTATCAATACTAAAAAATCTTGGATGTTTAGCCGACAGACCTCTAGATGTATTAAAAACATTATATTTGGAATAAACTTCGCCGACTGGCTTGATTGTCTTACTTCTGGATACTCGCTCTCATAGGCATCTTTCATCATTTATTCTCACATTATGATAAATGTTTGAAAAATGAATATGGCGCTTATGATAAAACACGGTGGGAATAGGTTATTGGTAAGACAACGTTATGATGGTCGCATTCGTCTAGGACATTCGTGCCTCTCATTTGTTTGATTTGTATTTCACTGTTATCCACGAATCACAATATTATTGAAGACAAGATCAGATGTGAGATAGTGTGGACAACAGGTGAAATCATTGTCGAGGTAATCACGGACTATGACAGCCAATTCGGACCCTGATCACAGTGTTGAGGAGCTGTATCGCAGTGACAACTACCTCGTCATAAACAAACATTATGATGTGCGGATAAACAGCGATGATCCTAATCATACCGTTACCGTGGAAACTCAACTCAGGAAGAAATACCCACAGCTTGTCGACTCTAAAGTTCAACATGGCTTTAGGTATGTATACCATGTCCATATGAAGTGAACTGGAAAAAAAAACTTGAATATATAAACATATTTACATGTATCGGTAAATTAAACCTTACAAGATTATCTCTACCTGGAGCAGATGGCGCCTATGGTTGAGGGTCTAGGCCTAATTTATAACATAAAACATAGGGGCTTATACCCAGCCAACCGTACTGTATCCATTGCCGGTGTCAAGCTAATACACGCTGTGTATAACCAATAATACATGTAAATGGATGAAATGAAACTTTTTAATATATTATAATTATTATACTAGATCTATACCAAATTTAGCATAGGGCCAATCTTTTAAATTATTATTGCATAAAAATACCCTTTGTGCACTGATTTTGTTCCAGATTTCCACATCGGCTGGATTATGCCACGAGTGGGGTTCTGTGTTTGGCTCTCAACAAACCAGCTGCTGGTTCACTCAGTGTAATGTTTCAACAGCGCAAAACAGTGAAACATTATTTGGCTCTGGTTAGTACACTAGACACAAGGGACCAATACAGATGCGAAATGGTTTCTGGGGTTCCTAAAATCATCTATCGCTATTCTGGTTATCTAAATTTGTTTCACTTTGCACAAGTAATTTTGAGCCACAGCCTCATGTAGGTCCTGGATCCCTAACCCAGTTAGTCCGTGTTCATTCGTGTTGACACGGGGCTGGATTCAGGATTATCTGAGATCCGTCCACCTGTTGGCACAGTGTTGAGTTCGGGGTCATCGGACCCGTGTTAATTGCTCCTGAGACGTGACGATCCAGGGCCCAGGCTGACAAAGGACTGTCAGAATTTTGTCGGACCAAGTCATAGCTTATATAACACGGACCGTGAGATTTCATGCTACTTTTGCCAGACCCTGCTTGGCCCGTGTTATTCCGGCTCTATATTGGACTATGCGCCAATAAGTTTCATTCAAAACACACAAATACACCAGTAACACCACTACTGTCGAATGCACAGGCCTCCTATGGACTATCCTCGGGAAAAATGGTCTTACACTTAATTTTAAATGGGCATATATTGAATCCAAGTGGGCTTGGGATCTGAGCCAAATGGTTTCGAGGGGTGGCACATATGACAAATACAGTCAAACCTGGTCTAAGCTCCACCTTCATATAAACGCCACCTGTCTATAAACGCCTCAAATTTCAAGTCCCGATGCAGTTTACATTCAACTTCACCTTTAGAGAACCTCCACTCGTTAAAAGCCGCTAGCAATTTATTTTCCCACAGGCACTGGCGGTACTGTATATAACCGCCAGTATAACATCGCTGAATATTCCCGCCGCCACGGCTTATATCATGCAGCAAACACACAAACCCACACACGAACGACTCGGCTTGTGATAAATGGCTGAAGCCACATGTGTTTCTGGGCTATTTACGCAAACATATATATTCATAACTGGGTGATGTGGGGTTTGACTGTACTAGGATATCATTTATAAAATCTCCTAATTTTCTTATGATCCAAAAGTATTACTATGACAACAGGTCCGGGGTCTGTTGAGTCCTACTCATGACCATGATGACTCGGCAGTAAGTCACATTGATGTGGCCGTGGGCAGGGACAGTTCCGTGACTGACGTCTGTAAGATGTGCACAGCGGGTACTCCAGACTGCCAGGGTGCACTGCCAGCACAGACGGACGTCGTCACTTTACAACACGGAACGTACAACGGTCAGGCTGCCTCCAAACTGCTGCTCATTCCACATACCGGTGAGTCATTCATTGTACCATGATAAAATATCTCTGACCATTTTGTTACAGAATAATTTAGGATAGCCAGCTAGTTACAGAAGAGATGCCATGATTAATGTGACCAACGAACGTTTCAGGCAGGACCCACCAGCTACGAGTTCATTGCCTACATCTCGGCCACCCTATAGTGGGAGACTTCACCTACTCCAATAGATCGGACACGGAACCGCACCGAATGATGTTACATGCCTACCGTCTGATAGCGCCACTCTCAAACGAACCCTTGGATATTAAAACTACCGATCCTTTCACGACAGAACGTGATCCTCTCTGGATACCGACTGACACTTTTATCAGTTACGAACAGTTTGTATGTGACAGAATGTGACGATTGTGAGACAGCTCTAGGTATTTGCTAGCTAAGTATATTAGGTATCTACAGAATCCCATAATTATGGGTTTCTGGTATTTAGTATACTGACTAAAAAGAAATAAAATTCCGCTTTAGCACGTTATTACATTATTGAAACTAGCTTGGGAGTGAACTTTTAACACAATCCACTTTGCTGGTGAATATGGCGGTCATTTCGTGCCTCAATGAGCAAGAATAAAAAAAAATTCTTTCTGCTGCAAACACATCGTTGACGTTATCTTGAAGTTCCTGTTGTTGATATCAACATTTAAAGTTTACATTTCATGGCCATGGAGACAAGCTCGAGTTACTCATGCAAGATATTGTTACACACCAACACGCGATATCCGACATATTGACTTGAGGATTCAAGTTTTTTCTCACAGTACGTGACCAACAACTGTGTACACTTGAAAGAAATATGTCAATCCACCTTGGGATAACACGATGTAATTTTTAGTTTACTAAGTTTCTACATTCGAGATTATGATCTATTATCGTGATATCCCGTCTGTCATCCGTCCGGATCTGTAATATTTGTTGACGCCATGAATTTATAATAATAATCGGACTTATTTAACGACGGTTCATGATGATAGGCAATTCTGCCTGTCTTCCCCTTCCCCCGTCGGGTGACAATTTAGAATCTGGAAAGCACATTCGAATGAAGAATGCGTTGCCAGGATGAAATCTCAACCTACTTTGTGCCAGTGACGGGAATCGAACCCGCGTCACTTACCGCCTCTAAGCTTCGTTGCTTCAAGAGCCACCGGTCCCATCCACTCGGCCACAAAGACGGTTAGAACGTACATGTACATGTACCTGGGGCCATGCAATATCTAAAGACGTTTTAATTAGATTTGATTTATATTAATCGTTTCTTGCCAATTGGCGGTCATGTTAGTGCCGAAAATGACCAATTTGACTCAAATTTCGAATTTGAAAAATTGGGCCACTTGTTTTAGGTGTATGAAGATTTAAATTGACCTCAGACGACAGGTCAAGTTTGACCTCTGATGCACAACTTAGCATGTGCATACAATACTTTTGTAGATAGAGTTATTGGGAATGTATTATTTCTAAGCTCTATCTCAAGGTCACGTTTCATATGAAATATGTAAATTGCCCCCTGCTGACAAAACGCACACAGAGACTGCCTAGGATTGTATAATGGGCATACAGGAAGTCATACATGTTGGGTATTTTGGTGACTGTGAACTTGACCGCTCAGACGAATCTGCTCAGACGCTCAGACGAATCTGAGGGGTAAATCTCAAGGTCACATTTGACATGAAGTATGTAAATTTGTAAACAGAACAAATTACCACAGATATATATTATGGTGGTATTATGGGTATATAGGGAATCATGCATGGTGGATCTATTGGTGACCTTGAACTTAACCTTCACTATTGAAGCTCAATACGTTTGTTCTAAGTCTGCCGGTAAGCACCAGTACCATTTGTGCTATGTGTCCACAATAAAATACTATGCTGTGTTAGAACATGTCTGGGATGACAAGTCGACTTCCGCGAATTTTTTTTACATATTAGTGATCATTCATAAAACGGGATTTAGCGTTCAACTTTTGCCTTCGAAGCACAAACACATAGATACGTGTAAATGACCTTGAGTACCCGTGGACTGATTCCGGCGGGCTGTGCGTGAACGAGAGGCCAATTAATTACTTGCCCAGGCTGGTCCCTCCAGTTCCCTGGAGACAAAATTATTCCGGCAATCACAAGCCCCCTGGAACCCGAGCTATGAAAATTTTATGATTTTTATTGAGTCTGATTAGCTACATCCATGGCATTCTCCGAGTCAATATACATGTATAGGCTACATGTAGAATCAAACTGAACGTCAAGCCCACTAGATACACATATTAACAGAAATAACTGAATGAAAACTAAAATGTATCAATTTGGGCACACGAAAAAGCTCCCCCCAATACATGTAACGAAGAACAAAGGGAACACGTAAGTATCAATGTTAATTTGTGTTAAACGACTACCGATCACAAATTTATGCATGTGACACTAACTCTGGAGTCATATGACTTATTTACATAATTTACATTGAACAGTATCGCAGATACTAACTACTATCATGATGTGAAAGTGGGCGCCATCAAGAAATCGTTCAAAAAATTCAAAAGCCAGCCCACCAAGAGCCCGCTCACGCTGTGTATTCAAGCACGCCCTCACGAACTTGACCATGCAGCTGTCCTGGATATGTCCAAGAGGAGGTTGCTAGGCGACCAGGAATGTCATGTGGTGTCTATCCAATACGTGGCCATGAATGTGATACGGACGGCGGGAGGCTTGGAGGACCGCTGGCTGATCACAGTCAACTGTGAGAGGGCCAAGAACCTGATGCTGCGTGGTTTCCATTGGAAAGGACGCCCGGTGGTTGTGAGGAACTATGACGATGTAGTTAACGACGAATATCAAAACTACCTGAAACTGAACAGGCTTTCATACGAGATGAAATCGCTTGGATTCTAAATTGTAACTTTGCAGCCATTCTTATCATTGTATATCCCGCCTTGCATGAAAGGTGCAAAAATGGTATATAGGTCTGAACACATTTCGGATACAATCCATGAAGGCTGATTGGCTGGATTACAACTGTCGATTCTCTAGGGCGTCAGAAGATTAAAATGCTATAACTGCAGATATCACGCCGTAGAGTTTCTGTTTTCAGGGATTTTGGAATGACCATTACCATGCCATAGTTTGACTTTCCCTTGACAGTCGAAGTACAAATCATATACTTCATCATATCCACGGTTTCTCCACCAAGTGTTCAACTGTCTGTTCCAGCCACACGGCAGCACATAGAACAGTTCTTCATGCTTCATGCTCAACAGGGAGTAAAAGTCCTGGTCGCCAAGGCTTGGAGGGTCAAAGCGGAATTCCCGGAATAGCTCGCCAATGACTGCCGACTCGAGGTACGAGTTGTACACTTTGGACTGCCGCATGCGGGCAAGATTCAAGAGCACAACACCACTGTTGAAGCCGGACAGCCCGTCTGGACCCGGAGATCCTGCCCGTGTGCCAGGATGGTCAACTCGGTACTGACGCAGGGCGTGTCGGTACGTCGGTTGGGATGAGCGTGCTATACCAATCACGTTTGACTTCGAGAACAGCTCAAAATGCTGATCAAGTAATTTGATGTCATCCTCGAATTGAATGTCGGCGTCTACCATGATGATTCTCTCGATGCCATTTGGCAGGATTCGATGCAAAACAATTGACAGGAAGAAGAGATCTTGGGTGTAGTAGGAAGAACCCTTGGAGAACTGCTTCTTCATCGTCCTCATGACCGTTCGTGCATCATCCGGAAGTTTTGTCATGTTCAGGTCCACAAACTGTACCTGTTACAGAAGTATTATTATTCATCCTTAATTTGTTATTATTTAATGTGTAAGTACACATTGAATGCAAATATTGTCATCACATGGTTGGTAAGGTACATGTGTATTCTAGTTGGTAATGATATCACTATGTATAGTATGTCATACAGTACTGTAAATAAATTTATACATACCGTGCATGTGATATTTCCCCTGTGGAGCTGTGTGATATTTTCAGCCCACAGCTGGCTGGCTCTGTCTCCGGCTATGTACATCACAATAGGAACAGTACTGTACTGGAACAGGGTGCGAACAGCATGCGTGAACCTCTTCCTCAGGTAATCATTGTGCACTCCATTGTTGTTGAGAATCATCAACACGTTCACTTCCTCGTGAGCTGTTTTGTTCAAATGTTCCATTCTGTTGTCCTCATGTGTTCTCCAAAGAGCCACATCCAATTGATTGTTCTTTGAAAAGTGGGCGTCCCAGTTATGCAGATACAGTGTAAACGCCAGTATTACAAACCCCACCAACACCTTGGTACATGTAGGTTTAAATTGACCACTGGTATTCACAATACATGTGGCAATCCCTGACGATATGCGTGTACACAGAAGCCATGAGTGCCCATCATCTGGGTTCTCAATATCACAAGTGGCATTGTCGTTTGCACACATGATCCGATCGAAGTATAGTTGAAGTTCAGTAGGTGCTATACATACAATATACCGTAATCTCATTGGATGATACTGGTATAAAGAATTTGTCGAGTCAATATGAAGTAGTTTTGTACCACATTTAGCTCATTGTATTTCAGGCGGAATTAAACTATAGCAATTGATCAGTTTCCTGCACGGCATATGAATTCAAAGTTCAGTTTAATTGCCTGCTGGTGATTATCTGTGATTAATGTTACGATAACATGAAACCCTGATTGGATTTTGTGATCAATTTGTACAGCAGATTTGACTAAAGCAGCAATTTTATCGACGAGAATTTCAAAGTAAAATCTAATGGTCGACCTTTACCAATATTGTAATTGTATACAACACTGTATTTAGAATCGATATTTTAACTGCCCCCCCCCCCCCCCTAACTGCCTCACAATAAAAAAGAAAACATTCCAGACACCTGAAATTATAGAGAGTGAAAATACATTGATAAAAATAGGTATATATCATATATGAATATCGCGGTTTTGACACAGCCGAATTGATGTTTTTGCCTGAAATGTATCGTGTATGAAAAAGCGCAGATACTGACGTCCTGTGAGATATCAAAATTATTATTCAGTTATAATTAAAATTTATGTTTATTGAATGTCATTCATTGGAGATCCAGAATTACACAGTCACGTGTACACTCGGATTTTTCAAATTCGTTTGCATGTACATTCTCCACTGGCGGATTTAGAGGGGGGTGCACCCGGCGCGTATATTTTCAAAAAAAAATCTGCACTGATTATAGAGGGGGTGCACCCGGCGCGTATATTTTCAAAAAAAAATCTGTGACACAGAAATATGTTAAGGTGCATTACAGCGTTACATAGGCCTAACATTCGTTGGTCAACAATTATGCAATTGAGTGTCATTAATCATGAGTTCTTTAAGTTATATAACATATAATATGTGAAGTGACAATGAGTAGTTTCGTGATAAATACATTTAAATACATGTACCAGCAATATTTACATGCATGTGTGGAATGAAAAATACTCAATCAGAACCAGAGAGAGCTCAGAATCCACCACAGAACATGGAAAAAGCTCTGGCTTCTGGGGCCCTTGAGCGGGCCCCACACCCCACGCCGTGTAAGCTACCACCTATCCACCTCACTTCGCTCGGTCGCTTGACTCCTCTGACCAGCTTGCCACACCCCCCCCCCCCACCCCCTCCAATAATAACTCTAGTTATTAAATCCTGGATCCGCCCCTGTTCTTTTTGCTCATACGTCATACGTCTACTTTAAACAGTTAAAGCGAAACGTTGGCAAATTATTAAGTTTCAGGCCAAAACGGGTTCTCGTGAATCTCAGTACAGTATATTCTGGTATTACTCGTATTTACCTGCCCAAGACAGACGAGAAATGGAAGTATCGGTGTAATTTTGTACAATACGGGGGAGTGTATTCTACACAAAAATGTTGATTTCAGAAGATTGCACTGTTACAAAAGCAAGCAAATGCACAAGTTCGTGTGCAAACCCAGATTTTGTATGATGGTATAAAATTAACATGGGAGTCTGATTCTAGTCAAATGCATTTCAGATTGTCATGTTTTGTTTAATAGGAACACAAACATTAGTGTGCTGGCTTTTGGAGAACTTGAATATCTTCAATTATTACTTTTTTTGTAGATTAAGATGAGATGATATACTGTCAAATTGTGTTTTCCATTACCTTGTTCATATTGACACTTTTTCAAACTAATTGAGTGTCATTATTTTTTTCCGGGAACTCTGTTGATCAGTGTAGCAATTGTTGTCACAATCACATGGCGTGTTCATAACAGGGTGTTGTTTATTGATGTTAGGTCTGCCCACTAAATATGACTGTATTACATGTACAAACTGACAATCGATCATTCGACATCCCAGAGCATGAAATTAGTGTTAAATTCACTATATATTCATATCCAAATAATTAAGCTTCTCATGAAGTGTTCATTGTGAAACATTGTTTCCCTGCAAGTGCTCATCTTACAGGTCTTATGTGTATTACACGCAAATAAACATTGGAAAAATATTTCATAACATTTTGCTGGCCGTTTGCCTACTACAAGTTGTTTTATTTTTTACTATTGTTTAGAGATATTGCACATAATCTAAATTTCATTTCTCGTTCAGAGTTCATAGAATAGGCCTATACATGCACACTGCCACATGTATATACTACTAATATTGGCGCATGTATACTAGAAAGAGACAGATAAATTGGTATAGGTAAAAGTTTTTATGGATATGCAGTGATAAGATACAATACTGAGTAGTGTCTGTTGTTGGCATTTGCTCGTATTTTGTATCATTATTTATGAGCCAGCCCCGCCCAGGTGTAACATTTCATCTATTTCTGTGTGTTTTTAAACAGCAGAAAGCATTGTTCCGAGACGTTTCCTCGTTGCACTGTCGGATATTTGGAGTAAGTGTATCACTTGGTATAGAACGTTATACACGTTGGACTGAATCCCCACGAGTCTGGGAATAGGCTATTTGTTTCACCGACACATCATCTCATGTTGCGTATTAATACATCAAACATATGAAGGTAGTGTTGAAGGCGACCTTTCGTTTGTAGGAGTAATTGAATTCTTCCTGCCGTGTAGGTTTTTTTTCCGGCTGATTCCCAATATTATACTGTTTGGAAACATAACACTGGAAACACTTCTTGGCGCGTCTACCTTGTGACGTCACAGCATAGTATCGTCTGCGACTGCCAGCAGCCCTCGTGGTGTACATAGCAGACGATCGAGGCAACCCGGAGGCAATACTGGTGTCTTCTCCTCTGATAAAAGGAACGTAAGTTATATTTGTGTTAAGTGTACATACCACTCTGTACTGCTGCAGTCAACGTTCGAGGTTGTCTTATAATGTATGGTCCTATGTATTTCATGCTTCTTCATATACAGATTGCAGTGGTAAGTTTTATGCTGTTGTTATCATGTAGCATACATGGATGTACGAATTTAGAAACCTCTGGGCTGGCAATATTCTCAACTGCAATTTTATGTTTCATCTGTTTCTGTCTGATAAATTGAGGGAAGGGGCATTGCGAATGTATAGTATCATATGACGCTCCATGTCGGGATAAAAGTTATTTCGGAAAGTATGTTACCTGATATGATCGCAATAGTAACGTATCTAGTTGTATCGATTTCACTCTTATATATAAATGCAGTTTAATCATTCATTCCGAAACATTTCTTATTCATTTGGACAAGGGTCAAGAGCTAATACAAATTTGCATTTTACAACGTTCTGACACTTTTATTGGGATAGGCACTTCAGGTAGTCCGCTCCAAACAGCGATGGGAGGGGGTCAAAGAGGTTTTTTTTAAATAAATAACTGTGTCAACATAATCTAGAGCTTCAAAATGATATATTTTATAGAGTATATGTTCAGCATCCTGAAACTGAAAGGAAAATAGGGGATCACCGTATCCGTTCGCATGGAAAACACAATGCAAGATGTGAATATGGACGAAAAAAATTGCAAAAATGCCCTAACTTATGTCATTTTATGTAAATGTGTGTGATTTCGATCGAATATGTAGAAGAAACGAGAACGGTGACCCCCTGTTTTCTTTTCAGTATTAGGATGCTGATCATTTACTCTATATAAATATGTCATTTTGAAGAGATAATATTCAAGAAATGACTTAAATTTTGACTCTTCGTTACCTCACTGTTTGTAGCGGACTACGTTAATGGTACATATGAGAGACACTTGTTCTGTTTGCATCTAATTTGTCATGTCTGCAAGAGGGACCACGAATCGGTACTTAATATTGCATCATTTTGTAACATTTGTTTACCCTCACATACGCAATAGTAACTGGTTTTGTCTGAATTACCCATTATCACAAGCCGAGACGATCACAGCACTATAGCCAGAAATTATACATAGAGATGTTATGCTGTTCTGATGTATAGTTAACGTAACCTATGGACACCAGCTCATAAACTACATGTGCTCAGAAATAAGTGTGTATATGTATGTGTAGTTGTCAGCTATATATCCCCTACGCCTGATTTATGATATTACTTGTAACCAAAGACTGTGGAGGGTCTTTGTTGGGACACAAATGCACAAACCATGGATAGTAAATACGAAAAAAAACTTGTGTAATACCAGCACTCATCGTTGCCATCAATCTGGCTTCTTTTTCAGAACGTGTGACGATGTGATCTAAGTGGTGTAGCTGACCCCGTGACTTAAGTACTCCGTGGGTACGGCTGCTCAACCAGCGGAAACAACGACGACTTGACATTGTTATTTCTTGGCACTGGATATTGATCACGAAAAATATTTTACTATTCATGATCGAAAAAATTATTTCGACCTGAGTGTACTGGGTTGCCGCTATAGAACAGGTACAGCAGAAGGCCGCGGTGACACGCATCAAGTCTCAGTGTTGTGGTGTAGTGAGCTATGGACGATGTCGTGTTGTGTGGGGATTTCAATTCCACGGCTCAAGGTCTGTGCCGACCACAAGAAGGAAAAACTGCTGATTGATTACATCCGCAGTGATAATTTCGAGGATTTTTCGAATCTGTTTGAGATTTTTATTTGGAATAGAAAATTTCTCAGAAGCTGTGTTCAGTTATGTGTCGAAAAATGTCAATGGCGCTTTCTGGACACGTTCCTCAGAAGCACAGTCGAACATTCCACGGACAGAAAATATCTCTCTCCTGACCAAGAACAAAGACTGTCCGTTATGATGGAAGAATGCAACACGACAAGCTTCCATCTTAGTGGTGACAGGCTTCTGTTTTTGGCAGCCGAGAGTGGAGAGACACAAATTGTGGATTATTTGATGAGTGCAGGTTGTTCTCCAAATATTACTTTCAAAACTGACGAATACCCTTCCAGAGCATCAGCTCTACATGCGGCATTGATATCTGGACACGAACAATCTGTCAAATATATGTTGAGGCAGAAATGTACGGACCATTCCTTGCCATACGGAGAGGACAAATCTGTCCTTCATCTCGTCTGTGAGATGCACAGCCACGAGCTGCTGGAAAGTGTTATGGATCACGTGTCTGATCTACTGGAACACCGTGATGCTTACTCCAGAACGCCTCTACAGCAAGCCGCCGTATCCGGTTGTATTCAGTGTGTCCAGCAGCTGCTGACCGCCGGAGCTGACGTCAATGCACGTGCTCTGAGAGGAGATGAACATGCCGTCTCCATCGACAGCGTCACGCCGCTCATGCTGGCCACTGCCCACCAGCGGGTGGCGGTCACGCGCTGCCTTCTCGCACACCCGCGCTGTGACGTCAATGCCACGGACACTGCCTCTTGGATGACGGCTCTACACCGAGCGGCGGACGTCGGGAACGTCACCCTGGTGACGCTGTTGCTAGAGCATCACGCGAATCCTAACCCAGTGGACATGGACGGAGCCACTCCATTGTCTCTGGCAGTTAACGAGCGTCACGTGGACGCGGCTTTGACTCTCCTGTCGCGCATAGGAGACCCTGACCCTACAGGTCTCATTAGTCTGATGGCCGAGGCAAGAGGCCTGGTGACACTGGTCGTTGGCCTTGGTAATCTGTCCGAATCAAATGGACCGAACCGTTCACTATTTGTCGGTAGTAAACCTGTGACTCTGAAACACATGAGCAAACTTGTAGTTCGAAGATCACTCAGAGTGATTCATCAGGACAATACTTCAATGCTTGGCATCCCAAATAATTTGATTGAATATTTATACCAAATCTTTTGAAGTCAATATCCAGTAACCATGGTGAAATACTTTGGTCCATTTTTTTTGCATTTTTACATTTTGTTGTCAATTCCCGAAAATATGTGTTACATATCAAATTTCAATCATTGTTTTTTTATATTGTGTGTACGAAATAAATTGTAATTTCCAAGCGACTTGTAGACTTTTTTTAGATATGATATGATGTGGACTTATTTTAGATGACACCCACAACACATATTGAGCTCTCTCCAATGTGGTTAGCAGTCAAGGTCATCTCAGGTCAAATTCAAAATCACTATAAGATGCAAAAATATGCAGACATGACGGACTATATTATGATCCTAAAAAATTGTACCCGCACGTGGGTACAATTGCATACAGACATATCTTAAATAAACCTAAAGTTTATTTACAAATTTTTTTTAGGTTCGATAGTCTAGTTACATGTATGTGGAATGCTGCATCCCACGATATTTATGCCCACTCAGCTTCACAATACAAACATAACTTAAGGAACTATTTCCGGCCTTTACTTATTTCGAGCCGGTCAGTCAATTCGTTTCACAGCCAACGATCTGTTGGCCTTATACAAACTTAGAATATTTTTCTAATTTAAATTAAAATTAGACTCATTTTTTAAATTTAAAATTAGACTCATTTTTCGAAAAATTGGGAAATATAACATTTGGGTGATTAATTAACATCGCTTCCATGAAAAAAACGAAAAAGATACCCGCAACCCAATGTGGTAAAATTACCGGAAAATTAATTGTGCATGCTAAAATGATTATGCATTTGTCTTGCGCACGACGGAAGAATAGTTTTATCATTTCTCTTTTTGTTTTTTGTTTTTTTAATTGTACGGTCTCCAAAGCCGAAGGTGGTGTCGTCATGTCCTTCGTGGCACCGCTCTGTTCTCAGGAACGTCATGATGCAATCATAAAGGACCAAGGAAGTGCTGAGGAAGTCTCATTTACATGTATAAATCGTCATTATGTAACTCACTGGCGATGTTTGCATAATAGCCATGTATTTCTGGGGATAAATAATCACCATGATCACAATATGGCATCATTTACTATTTGAGCACCTTCCAAATGTTGTTTAATGAATTTTGGGGATATATGACCGATTCAACCCAAATCATTATAAAATCGGATAATAATAATTTCAGTTTTGGCATGGTCATATTCATAGTGATATAGATCTATTCACAACACTTTGAAAGTATGCCAGGACTAGGCCTAGGCCTATATGCATATAGTCAAGTAGAATACAAAACCTCAACTTTTTTTCTGATTTTTAGCCATAACTATATTTAGGATCGTCGGATCAATTTGAAATTTTATGTGTTTTTATTTGGCATAAAACCATGTTGGAAAATATATATGGGTGTATTCTAATGAAGTATCATTCTCACAAATAGTGTTTAATTCGAACATGGAATAAAATGCAAAATTCTGTCCAGACTCGTAAATTTCATATTTGAGGTGAAATTTAACATTTCACCTTGACAAATGTTTAAGATACCAATCTGAAATTTGGTGAAAAAAATATGATTTTATGCCATATGGAAACAAACAAAGTTTCAAATCGATTCCAAAAATCATCAGAGTTTAATATTACATTTTACTTTACCCCTCCTCCCCCGCACCCTCCCTCTCCCCCTTTAAGTTGAAATGTTCACAAATATTATTTATTTAGGAGTGACTACATGTAGGCCTTTTTATTGCCCCTATAAATCTCTTGGCACATGTACTTGTATTGGGAAATTATTTCAAACCAGACAAATGTTGCGATGATACATACGATCCATATTTTCCATCTCATATAGCCACTCTTTCCAACCGTTCTTTTCAGTGAATGATCGGTTGCCCTATTATTCCAAATTCACCCGCTTGAGGCGCTGTGGTCACTCATAATAAACATGGACGAGTGAGCGCGGATTTGGATACATATCTCCGAATATTCAAGCATTTTATGGCGCTTTGAGGAAATATTTGTCATTTGTATGTGTTTTATAGTACATGGGAATATAGCTGGATATTTAATCCATGTAACTTCATGTTATGTACGAGCTTTTGATCGCGTTGTATGTTGGTAAATACAGCTGTTGATCGCGGACTCAGACACACACAGTCAATGGCACATTGACAGGACAGGGCTTCATTCATCAGTTCACCGACTATGTGAAATTGTGAATCACTAAATGTCTCACGGTCTCAGTCAATGCTCATCATGTTTATGATGAATGACTTGCATGGCACTGCATCAGAACTTCAGTAGATTTATAGATGGGTTGAATGAATGGACTTTTATAATTTGGGGCTGGACGAGTCGACGGGTACCCAAATTCGGTCATACAATTACCCGGGTCGGAATTTCATAACCTGTACCCGAGAACAAGTAAATATATAGTTTCTGTCTTGAACATGTTGAATAATTTGCGATTATCACCAGTAAAATCACAAGTATGACAAGAAAATCATCGGAAAAAATCGAAGCAGTTTTAATGATGTCATGTGATCTCTTTCAAAATTGGAAATAAACAGATGAAACAAATATGTGTCAAAGACAAATATATGTCAAATGACGACTGACGTTTATGTGGTACAAATTGCTCCAGTGAGTCCTGTTCAAATTTTGATATATATATATCAGAAATTTTCGACTCGTCTGGGCCTTATTTATAATATTGATCAGAGAGACTATAATACTATGTACAGTGTATCAATCATTTACATCCATGTTAGATCTAAATATTAAATGTGTGTCTAATGTTCAAGGCTTAAGGATTGATTGCATGTGATCGTCATGAACCTGGCAGTGACCAGCTGTCCATTCACTTATAATGTAAATATAAAGGTAACAAATTCATGAATTCACACACTTCCAACCAACGTGAAACTTTGCCTTTCTGATTGTTAGCCATCAAGGATTACTAACCGAGACTCTGTTTCTTACTAAGCAATGTTAAATTTGTTAAATTCATCGTTTTCATATGTCATTTTTCGACCTATTTCTCAGTCTACAAAATACACTCACAACAATGCGAGCGAAAGGATTATGCTGTGCAGCAAATAGCTAGTGAGGCCAGTAAAACTCACAGGTGATATGCACTCAGGTGCACCGAGGTGTTTGGGATTATGAATGTTCAGCTCATTGTATTCATCTCACAGAAAGTATAGCCCTAGATATTCTCATTATTTTGACGACAACAAGGAATAAATATATGCAATAGCCAGTGCTTGTCAAGCAGAACACTCGAATCTTCGTTTTGGTGAAACGTATAAAATGATTTATCTAATCATCAAATTGCACAGCTTTCGTGATATCATTTATGAAACCATGTCTCGGTTCATCATCCTTGCGTATTCGTGTGTGTGCTAGCCAAGTTTTAGGTCAGGGGATTGTATTGTTTTGGTGATTTTGTTACCTTTACTCTCACATTATAAGTCAATGGAAAAGTGCCTCAGTGCAGTCACCGGTAAGTTACGTGCAATCACACCTTAATGATTGTAGATCATATGTATTGAATAGATCTAACGCTGGGTGATTAGATCTAACATTCTACAAATTGTATTCATAATACTGTCCAATGTCATGTATAATTTATTTACAGGATGGTGATCAATCAGCCAAATCACAGTTTCAAGGGCGTATGCGTGAACATACTTTTGGGGGGAACACAAAAGAATGTCTAAGGGGATAACATCAAACTTTGTGGAGGTAAATCTTATTGTCTCAGATGATTGTGGGACATACAGCAATTTTTTCCCTTTGAAAAATAACGTCTTTTGAGACTGTGATTTGGCTAAATTACTACTGCTTCCTGTCACTTCAGCTGGTGTTATTCCTTGTGTTAGCTTCACTGTCGGAAAATCAGAGGTTAAAAATGAAGCATGCATTTGTTCTGTGGTTAGTGTGTCCTTCTATTGTCCCGCACCAAGATCCTCTAGGATTCAACTTCTAACATATGGAATTTGGCTGAAAAGTTAAAATGATGTTACTTTAGAAGCCTCGTCATCATGATGTAGCTGGACCTATTTCATGAAAATGCCAGGATTCAGTGGTAATAAATAATAGTGGCCCCACCAATCAGCTCGATACTGTCTGCCCCATGTGACCACTCATATATACAAGATCCTTGAAATCATCCTGTATGTATCGTCAGGGTACCTAATCATTGTCCAGCCGTTTGCAGGGGTCGACGATTAGGGAGAGGGTCGATGATTAGGTACTCTGACGCTAGATGTAACTCAAAAAGAGATAATAATAGCATATAAGCATATGAAAAAGCGATATAAAGCTAATTGGGTAAGATATTGCGCTTTGAAGAACATACCAATACATGTAATTGGTTTCAAACCCATAGTGTTACAAATAGGGCTTATCATTCACTTCCATGAACTAGTGCTAGCAGCATTGATTGCACTCCTTGGTATCAACCTAACCAATTGTACACTCGAGAACTCTTCCATACAAATGCTTCAAGAGTTTGTAAGTGTAAAAAAAAATATTTATAAGAAGATAAGACTTGCAGCTAGTATTTCACAGGTTAATTTACATGCTAAATTGACCTCTAAAAAATATGAGAAAGTCTCTATAGACAGTGTAGTCTTATTTCGGAGAGATTGCTAGGTGTCCAGATTGTGAAACAAGGACAAGGGGCATGGTTGTGATTTGATAGTTCACTTGAATGTGTGAACACTCTAGCTGTAGTATCGTGAGCGAAAGAACACCACATCTCTGGAACTATGTGGATACCAGTATCAGAAAATTGCATACATGTCTAAATTGCTTACCAGTAATCATATTACTCTGACATGGCAGCTGGATATTGGGTGTAAATGTGATATTAGTACATGGACTTTGCTCATTAATTTTTGAGACTTCAAACAACATTTTTTAAAAAACTAGGAGCTGCGAGTAACTTTGTCTTGATGGACTTTGTTTTATGAACTGTAATGTTTGGTTGAAGTTTTTTTTTAAATAAACCTGAATTACCCAAGTGTCACGGAGCATTGCTGCCGAACCGAAATTCATCACTGAATAAATTGATAAAATCACAATATTCACCAATCCACCTTCCATATAGATTTTGAAAAAAATGACACCCAGCTTAGTTGGAGATATTTATAATATGCCGGGTATACCCAGCAGTCCAAAGTTGTTGCACTAGAGCTACATGTACAGTATGTGTTGAAGTGTCCATTTGCTAATGAAGATTCTTTTTCTTACAGGTCTCTGGAAAACGAACCAATTGCAAGTGTGGCACCACTGGGTCAGCAATGGTCATAGAACTTATCAACTCTTCAGCTGCGAAACAGGATCTAAAAACATAGCACCAGTGAAAAGATAACAAGTGCAGGAAATAGCCTCGTGAGATTGAGCTGTGAGCAGATTGAAGGTCATGTTGATATATGTGTAGAACATCGGAGGTTGATTTGGAATCCCTGATCCACAAATTTCTTCAATGTACGAGGGGAAAACCACCACCTGTCTAAAGCATCAACATGCAGGAGCGAACATAGAGCAGCTCATAAGGGAAGCGACAACACACTTTGGGATCTAGCGGGTATTGCAGTGTTACCAATTGTGGAATGTGCCAGAGTTTGGATTGCTAGTATCCTGTCATTGACACACACACATGATGGAGCCTGTCCACAACATGCCGACCACGCAGTACGAGCCGACCTGGTTGGCTAGATTCCTGAACAGCTTCCCACATCTCGACCTCACATTCAAGAATGTTAGCTCCACCTTCAACCCTAGTGATGCACGATACAGAGAGGTATTGAACATGTTGAAAGTAAAAATTTTATTTCTTGACTTTAAAATGGCGTCATTGAGCAGTGTAAAGCAAGTTATATCAGCATTACTATTTAATAATACACACGTGTGTCAAATTGAATTGGAGAAAATGATAGCATAAGATCTGTAAAATTTGAACTCGCATAAATTGATTGGTGAGCATACTTGGTTGGTTACTTTTCCAGTCACTGGTGTTCTGGGCTGCTCTCCCCATTCTATGGCTTCTCCTGACATTGCTGCTATTTCTTGTGTACTTCTGCTACCGTTGTTGTCAACGAGATGTTGAGAAGAAGCAGGATGTTCCATGTTTGAGATGGTCCCTGGCAGTTCTAGCCATCATCACATGGTACGTATTTCTTACATCTACTAACACATCTTACTGTAAGACGACTAATTTTGGCGGTTATAAAATTTTATGGTTGTGAACCCCACGTTATTTGGCAGAGATTTGGCAAACATATTTGGCGTACAATTTAGTTTGGCGGTTTTTCCCCCAATGCCAAATCCGCCAAATAATTCGTCTCCCAAAATTAGTCATTTTACAGTATGTCTCCAGATATCAATATAACTTCAAGACAATAGAGACAATACTACCGGTATTAAAAAAAATAACCACCTGTTGTGAGAGACCACCCTGGTTTGAGAGACCACTCTCTTTAGTCCTATGTACATGACCTTTTATCATGTAAATGAACTTGTATAAATGAGAGTCCTCCTGTCATTTTAAATTATTACCAACTTATTGCAAATTATTGCAAAATACAGTCAATATAGCGCAAGCCATTGATTGTTTTATTCTAAAAGGAAGAAAACCTGGATGCATCAATGTTTTTCAGAACAGTGAAGATAAAGCACTGAATGAAAGAATGGAGAATAGTGAAGACAAAAACAACTCGGTAGAATCCAGTTGCAACTGTTGTTGATTTTGCTGTGCATTGTTTCTTTGCAGTGGTGCTTTAGGTGTTGGTTTCTATGGTAACGAGGTGATGAAGGGTGGGGTGGAGCGTTTCGTCGAGTCGGTGGACGAGGCGGAGATGACGATACAAGGGATGCACTCGCTGGTGAGTAGCGTGTGGTCTGCAAACAACACCCCCGGGACCATCTCATGCCCCTCTAATTTCCACGTGATGGCTGCTATTTTAGGCTGTCATAGATTGCAGTCAGCAAAGTCAAGGGTCAACTTGTCTTGTCTTTGTGTGGCTCAATGGCAGCTGTTTGTGACAAACACAGGGGACTTGAGGTGTATGAATATTTAAATTTAACTGGAGGATTGCGTTTCTTGTCAGTTTGTTCATTACTGAATGTCTTGTCAGGTTTTAGAACTTGATGGCGAGGCAGCACAATGAAGGTGACAGTCTTGTTCATTACTGTAATCCAATGCCAGGATCCAGTATGGTGCTTTACTGTGATGAGTGCAAGGTTAGACCCACATTGAATTGACAGACTTAGTCAATATTGCTAACATTGCCTCCTTGCAGCTCTAGAGTATTTTTTTGGTGTATTCACCTCCCTCGACTTGGCTGGATGGTTGTATTATGTGCATCAAATCAGATCAGTGCAGTCAGCCACCTTGGACCTGCGGCTATTCATGATCTCCACAAATCAGATTAAAAGCAATTACCACATAGCATCAGACTAGCATATAGAACCTGAGTGCTAAATTAAATGGGGAAAAAATGGATGAGCGAACCATAGATGGAATGAGATTGGAAGAAGATTCACCGGTGAGTTTTTTCACCGCTGTTTGCACATGATTGCTTTCTGGCAGCAAGGATGTTGAGGATATGATCACTGGTAGAACAGATCAATGATGGTCCAGACGATCTGTGTGCTATATGCAGCACCGACTATTAATAGCTTGCAATGCTGACATAATAAACACTGAACACTTCCCTGGCTCCTGTTACTGGCTGCTGGTAGATAAATGTTTTCATATATGATAACAAGCTTCATTGGACTCCATGGACGAACCATTCTGGTCAGCTGTGGCAATTACTGAAAATATATGATCTGCTGATGATGATAATAATGCCCATGTTCATGATGTTTGTATTTTGTATGTAGACTGGCATCAGTATGTTTCCATGGGTGGTTTGATGACTCATGATTACCAGAACCTAAGCAAATACTGTGTATAGTATTCATTGAGTTCTGGTACTCGGCATTATTTTGTTATCCCTGCCAATCTCTACTTCGCATGAACTTGTACACGAGTATACACATCAAATTTTTTTACTATTTTCGAAAAAAACTTTCTCCATTGTTGATTTAATTTCCTTCTTTGTGTGCTCTCAGTATATCAACTGTATTTTGCGTGTATAGTACTACGTTCTAGTGAGTAATTGTCTGTCTGACAGTACAATCCACTTAGGCAAACTCCAAACAGTTTGCATTTGAACAGGAAGAGATGTAGCAACAGGAATAACAAAGTGTTCCATGTCAAAGCTGTGTACAGTTTGGATGAGCTAACGAGTGATATTTTTTCAGCAGTTCCTCCTTGATGTTTAGCATTTGTTGATTTATTGATTAGTTTTTTGTGTGAGTGCTCCCGTCTCGCAGCATGGCAGCATGCGGTAAGCAGTCTATTGACGTTGTTCCTGGCTCTGTTCCTGGTCTGTTACTGCTTCTCACTAAAACAGCTGCCTCCACCAATGTTGATACAAATTGGGTGTCCGGAATAAAATAAGAATCTAATGCACTTCTACCCTCCTCCACCCGTCTATCGTCCTCAACGGACATCAATGGAAGAATTGAACTCTCATAATTACACCAGTGACCAGTCTATATTATGTAAACAGGTATTGCCTCCCCGCAAATAGATGACATTTGAACAGTGATTCTTTTGGCTTTGTTTGGTGGCTGTCTGTGTACACTGAGTTCGGTGAGTGAGTGTGCGGTCAAACAGCTTACCGGTATATTCACAAGTTTATAAGTCTAAGCCCTTCGGCATGGTTGTGTTTGTCCTGATGGGTCAACAATCACTCAGTCAGTATGCTAATACCGGGGTTTACACTGGTCATCAATAAAACATGAAAATGTACTCAATATTCCAAATACGACTGGATATGACCAAGTGAATTTCTCAGAATATTCCATCACTTTCATGAACCATGGCATATTTTTGGGGTTTTTTCAGGAGTTCATGATGTTGATAATGGACAGATAATATTATATAGCTCAGTATATGGGTACATATTGGTACATATTGCCAAGGATATGATTGGCCCATACATACCAGGCATCTTTCTTAGGCCAGTGAACACTTTCAAACATTTAGTGAAATATTCAAGGGCCCGACAAGGGGCTTGGGTGATTTCATGGTTTCAGCCATGTGTATCAAACTTACACTCAAACCGACTGTGACAAGTAGCATATAGGACTCTTCCAGTGAGTAGGCTTTTATTCGGATGCGTATTCATGAATAAAATATCATAGTTCGACAAAACACTCACTAAGCAGTGCTCCTCCTTAAGTATTTACTTGATCACAAACTTAGCTTGCCTGTAAACATCATGGGCAAATATGCAATCTTTATGACTGACAATATGTGACAAACAAGGAATCCTGTATACAAGGGGTCTTTCAGAAAAACAAGTATGATAAAATCAAGTTTTGATTATCTTCACACTGACAGGGGCCAGATAATAACAGCTGTCAATTAACGTAGTCTGCTACAAACAAGGAGGTAATGAAAAGTCAAGATTTAAAAGTTATATCTTGAATATTATCTCTTCAAAATAACACATTTTATAGAGCAACTGATCAGCATTCTAATACTGAAAAGAAAATAGGGGGTCACCGTGCTGGTTTCTTCGACATATTCGATCAAAAATCACCAAAATTTACTAAAATGACTTAATTTATGGTATTTTTACACATTTTTTGCCCATATTCACATCTTGCATCTTGTTTTCCAAGAGAACGGATACGGTGACCCCCTACTTTCTTTTCAGTTTTAGATGCTGATCAGTTACTCTATCAAATCTGTCATTTTGAACCTCTAGATTTTATTAATACAGTCATTTATTTTGAAAAACTCTTTGACCCCCTCCCCTCACTGTTTGGAGCGGACTACCTTAAGTATCCATGACAAACCTTCATTAGAAATTGTCAGCTGGTTGTTGTGGACTAATTGTGCGAACAATCAGCAATAATAATATATGCAACACAAACAATAGCAGTAGCACCATATGGTGTTTATTGTCCTATTCATTACTGTTCCTGATTACTCACGTAAATGAGGTCTTATAAATGTTGGTACGCTGGTACAAGCATTGAGAGGCATGCACTCAGCAATATTGCTCATTTTGTGCTAATAACTTCACAGTGCTTGTACCAGTGCACCGACGTTTAGAAGACATCACATATTAAATACATAGTCGTGGGAATGGAAAAGACATTACAATTTGTGTTGTATGGGTATGTACATTCAACCCATTAGATCTGACTACATGATTGTGACGTCATTTCTTTGCTGTGTCCCATACTGATATTGTCATTGGCTTTTTGTTGTACAAAGGATATATATTATTGATGGGCTGTATCTGCTGGAGTGGGAGTGTTGTTGTCATAGCAGCCTGAGAGCATTCATTCTCTGGTCGTTGATTGATAGTTCTGTCTATTTGTTGGGCTCGCTCGGTCATTAAAAATTACTTCCATGTTCTGTTTGGAAGACAGTTCCATGTGCTTCCAAGTTACTGAATTGTAGTGTTGTGTTGTTGGTAGTTTATAATAATTACAGAGCCTGTTATCCAATAATCAATGATAATATATTGAATTTTGCTCAATACAGCTTGTTTGTTACAGACTTTATCTATTTCCCGATTATATAGGATCTTTCTATGTCATTTATAATGCAATGTTTTATATGTAATTCATTCAATTAACCAGAATTACCACTGCGATTTCTGCAAAAGCCTAAATATTGTATAAGTACATTCATAACAAATCTATGTTCGATCTACTCTAGGAGTGGACAGAACTTTTCCTTCATTATCATTCACCCACAAGTCATTGAGCTATCATATCTCTTTGGATCCTACAGAACCCACAAGAACTATCAGTTAGGACTCCTCCAATGGGTCTATCGGCAGTCCCGTCCCTTGCATGTTGTGTCTCGTAGATAATGTGCTTTTATTCATCCACTGCTTTCCTTCATGTTCTCATCCTTCCTGCCTCCCCCCAGCACCAAACCCTGCCCCCTTCCTAGCCTACAGCACCCCTCAGTTCTCACACACACCTCACTCAGCCATTGCCATCAGTGCAGTCGCTTGACTAAACCATTCAAGGATTGTCGTTCTGCGCCATTGTGTACTACTACTGAGTTACCCTCACTCATGCCCAGCCCTTGAAATCTAATTCTGGGCTGTATGTGCTGTTGTATGGGTACACGAGACAGTATCTACAGTTTGGTACATCCCAGTTTTCATGCAGTTGCCGTGACAGCCGTCAAATCATAAAAAAAATCCTTTCGTGTGACCTGGGTATTTCCAGGAGTGGAATGGTGTGAACAGGCTTCCATAACTGTGCATAACAACTGAGTAAATTACACATGGCTGATATTGATTTCCTCGGAAGCAAAAACCTCTTGAAGCAGATGGCTGGGGTGTGCTGCAATAAAACTCAGGGGAGGGATGTGAGTGTGTGTGTGTGATATCGGGACTGTGGGACAAGGGGGTGGGGACGCTGTGAGCTGCTCGGTAGGAGCTGCTGGGGGAATTCGTCAGTAAAATGTGTCGAGGGTTCACCGTATGATATGTTTGAAAATTATTGTGCACTGGACAGGCTTCAATGTATGTATATCCAGACCCTCCACGATCCTTTCCAAAGCTTGCTGCTTATTCATATCAATACATGCAGAAGATAGGTCAGGGATAGGTTACAAAAATGGGCCACAAATGGCAGGAAATGTTGACAGATGGCAATCGATAGCATAACCCGAGACAGATCTGATGGTGAGAGTCGGGGCAGAAGCCAAACCCGATAGACGTAAATCTGGTGGAGAATCCGGGTCTGGTGTGACAATACAGGACTCTAGATAAATTACTACCTCACCAGGGCTACCGCCAAACACCGAGCTAGAGGGGAACACTCATTGTCAAGTACCGGGGGAGGGCTAATCTGTTATTGAACGTTCCTCAGGAGGAAACATCCACACCACTCTGAGAAACCCGACAGGAAGAAAAAAACAGTGCTGAACGAGTGCTTGATGGTCGTGAAAGATTGTCAAACTAATTAGTCTGTTTACATGCACAAATAAATGCCAATGTTATTGGCAGGATTCATGTATGATCAAATTGTTTTAAATGAGTTTGCATTGATTGTAAAATTATTTAAATTCTGAGTACAACAGAAAAATGTTTCAAAAGGAAGTACATGACCTCTTCTCATACCTGTTGGTATTTTTTCAAGGAAGAATTCCTGCTACATTCAGATCAGGGAAGATATTATTGCCACAGACACAACTGTGTTTTAGAGACGTGTGTTAAACAGTAGACTGACTAGCAATATAATTCACATCTACCGGCACTTAGAAAGTCAGCTTGAGTGGTCATTTCACGTGTTTAGAAACAATCCTATGGGATGCGCCAGAAAACATGGGAGCACATGTTAGACACTGAGCAATGAATCGGCCAGGTCTCACTGGACAGGGAGAGACTAGGCCAAGTCATCTATTTACTCTTCCCTCTTCAGATCTTTTCAGATAAGAGCAAAACTTCAGATCTCTGCTGTAAATTTGTGCATATTTTATCAGGATTTGAATTAATTTGGCATTTCAATCTTATCTTGGTTAATGGAGAGATAGGTCAATAAAAATCTTGAGGACATGCTAGTGGTATCAGTTGTTGAGTAGTATCAATATTTCTCAAGTCTGGCAGCTTCAGATTCCCCCTTGCTGTACATGTACATGTGCAGGAGCTTACTAATGCCACTTGGGAGACGTATGTAGATGGGTTGACCTGGACGACAGGTCAGTCATGATGAAGGGGTCTCAAGCTAAATTAGTCTGGCCTGTGTATTCTGTCCCGGTCGTATTCAGGTCACTCTTGAGGCACTACTACAATGGCTGTGCGGCCTGTACATGCACCAACATGAGAAAAGTGGTCCAGCTGACTCTTGAAGCAACAGGTCAATCTGTGTTTCAGCCAAAAGAAATACAGAGCTCCCACTTCTGGTCATCAATTAGGGATAACTTTATTGATATTCCTGCTACTTTGCTGATGTACATCTTTAAGTGTGATATACACATGATATATCCAATTTATATATTGCTATTGGCATGTAATTCATCTCTAAGTTCTCCTCATACACAGATTCGAGTTCTCAAACAACGACAAACATTTCAATGTACACTGCTTCTAAAATAGAACTCAAAGACTAGAGTCAACTGCCAAGCCTTCAAAAGACATCGACCAAATGTGACAAAAGCTCGGGACCTGGTGATAGTCATATCTTGAGAAGTTGAAGGACACTCAGTGTAGCCAGTAACAAGTGGTGGAGAATCCAATATTTGGGCCAGCCTTGTGATCTCGGCACTCCAACAATAGCTCTCCTCCAGTGTGGATTGTCCTAACCTTGGAGCTGCTGACCCCTTTGATGTCGAGGAATTGAGATATAAACTTTCAGATCTTTGAGAGGGAGATATCATCTTTTGATAGGTAATTTTGGTTGACGTTTCAGATGTATGGTGGTTGTGTAGGAAGGGGGTGGACGAAAGCCATTGAGGTGGTGGATTACATACAGAGTAGTGGTATTCATAGTATAGTAGTTTTTCGGTGCAAGGGAAAGTGAACACTAGCAAACTGATGCTGTTCCACATTTTCTGTTAGCTGGTTGTTAATAAAATTGGTTCAGTCTTGGCCCGTGTCACTCACACTGTGTGCACATTTCCCCAAATATATTGGATGGAAGAACTGTGTTCCATCACAAACTAGTGGTCCTGGGAGGCTAAATTTACTACATAATGGCAAATGGTATTAAGTAAGTTTTGATTGGTTACTAGTACTGTGGATGTCTTTTAGACCCTGTATACCGGTAGTAGGAATTTGGCAAGAAGGTACATGTAGGGAATTCTTGAGAGTTAAAAAATATTTGTCCATAGCCCACTAAGTACAGTCATGTACATGTACATGGTAAAAACTTCCACTTGCTGAACCAGGGGTCACCAAGTTCACACAACAGTTCTTCCCACCCACATTTCTACCCCCATTACCACATAGTAAACAATGCTGTTAGCGGCTACCCTTGGGACCTGGCATACATCACGTTTTGAATAGGTCAGACATGCCATATGTCATAATTTGATGGAGCTTGTACTGTGTCAAGTGCTCACACTTCCGTACGTCTAGCTGTCACACTCTGTAAAATTTACTGCCATCAATTTGATGGCACACATTTAAGCAATACTGGGAAAACTTCACCATGGACATGTACATTTAGCCTGGTCACAGCTTAGGCCTGTTCATGTTGTTTGGTCCACTGGGTACAATCAAGATAAATAGGATGGGGCATGCAAACAGTGGGACAAGATACTGCACTATTTGGTAGGTTATATATGACTGTGGCAGGCCATTGTGACCTTTGCAGTGTCACTGGTAGCGATCTTCCTCATGTACATATAGAACATTCTCCAACAAACACAACAGATACTGTGTGCAACCTCACTGGTAGCCTGAAGTTACCATCTGGTATTGCATAGAACAGGTTGCCTGACAAGACAACTTGTATGAAAACTAATAACTCTCTTGCCAATACAATGTACTGTGATTGTACTTGTGCATAAATTACTTTCAAAAACTTTCAATATAAAATTTCAGTACCTGGTGTGCATGTACTCTGCAGTGTTCGATGGGTAGTCGATCACATGTACCAGTTTGATGTGTTGATAGGATGTTATTTGCCGAAGTTCTTAACAATTTCTGATGGGCGCATGCTGCAGCATTTACATTCTGACCTCGGCATACCAGCAGCAGCATGGCTGCCGGATGTTGGTGCTAGTCATAATATTTATTCAGGAGGATCAAGCAGGAATCCTTGAAAGTTAAATTGAAACAGAAAAAAATGGAAAAGGTTTACTTTTGAGCTGCAAAACTAGAGATCTACTTATTACCTTCAGTCAGGCAGTCAGACTTTGTTTTTGAAGGAACATTATGTGCATGCATTTTGTTCATGCAGAAGAGTTGTAAACTTGTATTGTCTCATATTCATATCATAATTATGTTCCGTTGAATACTATTGAACATTAGAAAAAACAATTATGCCCAAAGTTTATATTCTTCGAAAGAAACTGACCCAGATCAAATCCCAAAGATTCAATATACTAGATAATAGAGATGTCAACGGTATTACACACTTCCGATTTCATGTCCATATAGCTGTTGCATTGTCATGGCAACCATCGAGTGATTGGCAGGAGTCCAGGCAGTTATGTTGTAATATCGTCTTGCTATGTAATATATATACCTATATCGAGCTTCGCCAATGTCCCATATGCAGATCTTGTGTCGGTTTTTACATCAGTTTTGTGATTGCTGTTGCACGGTTGAGCTTGGAGCTGGTCTAGCTCGTCCAAGAATTAGCTGGAATCTGTGGCGGTTACTGTGGTTTGATGATAACATTCCCTGGTGACCGACCACTGGGTTGTTGTTGTGCCTGTCTGTACTGGGGAATGGTCATAAAGTTTTGTGAATTGGCGATGTGTGCTGTCTGCTGAGGTATATACTAAAGAAACAGTCATCCAATTATGTATTCTTGGGCTTGGCTGTTGATTCAGTCAGCAAAATAGAGTGACTAACAATGTAAAGTGATAAGTTCTGTATACCAATTGAAAGAAACCATTTACCCTACTGGTACAATCAAAAGTACATAATGAGATGTATTTCTGGTACAAGGTTGCATACCGATCACTACATTAACAATATATATGTTATATAAATGTATGTATGGATAAATACAAGTTCCACATGTGATTGTAAATTATGCATCCATGTCAATAAAGGTCATAAGGAATACATAAGTCAAATTGGTCTTATGTATACATGTATTTCGAGTTCTTGCACAATAGCACATACAGCATGTACATGTACTGTAGCCTTTAGACAGGCTTGTGGAAACTTCGGATCCAATGTCAGTTTATCCATATCAAACAGAATAGAGAATCTATCTTGATTCAATGCCGAGATCATACAGAATGATGATAATCCTCAGTAATTCTAGAGTTGTGTAACATGTACCTAGTTCTACTCCACACAGAAGATTTACATGACACACCGGCCATAAATCAGAAACTGAATATCGGCAGTATCCATGGTATCTGTATCCTAGTTTGTCTAGTTATGTTGCTTAGAAGAGAGGAAAACAAATTGTGTGTGTCGTGTACTAAAGCTTACAGTATTTAATACCTGTATGATAGCATACTTGACTATAGATCAATACATTAGGGTAGATGAGATTTCTGCTTTATTTCCCTTGTATACTGGGTACCTGGTTACTAATGTGATGCAGATTTTGACCCCTGATTGAGGATGTTGGTAAACTAGTCAAGCTGGCAGAAATTAACTTCATCATGTTCTAATCTTGACATTAAAGCATATAAATCTGTCTAAATTATCACAGGGATTTCCTGTATGGCTACATCAGTCAGGTTCGATATTACCTCACTGAGTTAAACCCCAGCACTGGGTGAAATGTATACCAATAAATCACATTGACAGTACTGCAGACTGTAGAATATCCTTTCAAATGTACATACCGTCAGAAATACATAAGTCTCTCTTATGTATTTCTGATACCATGCACTGTTCTCAGAATGATCATCTTGAGCCGTGACTGGTCAGCAGCCATTGCCTCTGTTTTGGTGGGGGCAATCTGGTCTGCAAAATGATCAACATGACAATCCTCGGTGGAGTTAAGTGGCAGGTTTGCTGATTCCATGGTGCTGAATGAAAACTGAGAATTAAAAGCCAACTACAGTAAATAAAATTTATTACCCCTCCCAGGGAATCAGGTTCAGATGTTGCAAGAGTCTGGCAATAAGGTTTTGTACTTTCTCTCTAGGTTTTGCACATTTTCCATGTGTAGAGCACCTGTGTTAGGCGGCTGTTGCAGGGCTGTGTTTCTGTCTGCAGGCCTGAGAAATAAATGAAATGGAGACAAGGGAAGGAAATTACAAATGCTCTCAGCAATTAACTCTGTGCCGAAGGTAGCGCGTGCTGAGGGATAAGTGTGCCTAATTCGCCTGAATGTTACAATAATGGGACCAGCAGTAACATGAAAAGTGCAAGGGATATGACAGCCAATGTATCACTACTTTGTGTCTCACAGAAATATCTTTATCGAGGACTGCCTGGGTCCAAATTCTGGAGGTGATGAAATTGAGAATAAAAAGTGCCCAAAGGGCCTTAATGACCATGATAAATGAGAGATTGAAGCAGAGCCATGAACACAGCACATTGTATGTGCCCCAAATATAACCCAAGAACCCTCAGGTAAAATTGTTCAATCCGTCACTGACTGAGCTCAGCTGACTGGAAGCGTCTGGGAGCCAGTGGTGGCAGCGACAGTGTCCCCTGGTGGCCATCGCAGGAACTGTGAATTCGTCCTTGATCAGACCGCGGCGAGTCCCAGGCGCTGATAAGTCGGGATATGGTTACCTCAGGGTGTTTTATGGCATCAGGGTCCTATTGTTTGGGACAATGTGTGCCATTTGAGTTCTCACATTCTCTTCATGACCGGTTCTTCAGTGCAGTCAGTATTGTATGCCTGATGGCACTGAACAAATTGTGAGGGAAAAATATCACACCCTTCTCTTGCCTCCCCATTTGTGAATGTTGTTCGAGTGCTAGACCTGCTACAATTACATCACCTTTATCACCTCTGGTCTGCTGTAGGAAATGTTAGCCAACCAGTCAGCTCCCCTTGGCACTTAACCACAACAGTTTTAATATCATCCAGGGATGGCTCGGAGGACAAGGGCAGTGTGTGTGCTGAATAACAGTGAACACTGCTCATGTGGCACACTGGTTTTACATGTGAGAAAATTCTGTGATAATTAAAGAAGGATGAGAGCCTAATATTTTGCCAGCTACCTACCCATGCATGTTTTCTCTGCCCTGACAAGTTTCTTGAGCTCTGGAGAGCTTGGCTTGCCACTGAGAGAAGTCTACATGTAGCTGCCAGCGCCTGGTGATGAGTCCCTGGTATTGGCTGATGAATGATGAAGGATGTCTCGAGAGCCCGCTTTCCTGTTTGATGGTGTCTTTGCTCCAAGCACCTGTGACAAAACTGATGTGCTCACTTGCAGCCTGGGAGCAGTAGCAGTCTGCTCCGTGGTGGTTGTGTGGATCGATCTATCTACCAGCCAGGCTCTGTTTGACTGTATTGTATCTGTTGGACAGCCCTGGACATCATTCTTTCTCCTATTGCACTGTATACAAAATTCTGTTCCAGCTCAAATTGCAATTTGTTTCGTTGTTAATACTTTGCAAAGAAAATATTAAAAACATCACTTCTTATACTTGTATTTTGCTTGGTAGCAGTTTTAGATGAGTGACTACTGAGTCTACTGTACTGGTATTTCTGATTCCAGATGTAGGCCTACTATAATGAAATGGTTTATGGCAGTTGACTGTTTTAACAAACATGTATTACCAGTGATATAGTGTGTAACATCTGGTAATGGGTAAAAATATCTCACTACATGTACACAAACTGAGCATGGTGTGATTATTGCAATACAATGCTGACTGGTATCTTAGTGTGGACTCTTAAGGAAAGAGGTGCTTCTAGATAATATTATTGGGATAAATGCCCAAGGGTCAGGATAATATCATTATCTGGATGCAATGGGTGTCAGATCAAGTATTCTCTCTGTCATACAATTGTACATATACATGTATTGTTGACGCCAATACTGGTCGGCAATACTGATGGGCTAATGTGCTGTAATCGCCTGCTGGTGACTGGCTGGCGCGCGTGTTCCTGAGTTACAGGGAAGGGTATTGATCCATACAGAGGCACTGGAGACAACAGGGGCTAGGGGAGACAGTCGGAGGGAGGCGAGGGACATGTGGTGGTGTTGGGGATCGTAGAGAGTGGCAATGGCAGATAATTAATGGTTAAGTAAATCTTATGACCCAAAATTAAATCAATTCGGTTGCTTACTTTGTTCAGGCAAACAAAGGAAAGGACTCTGTCTGTTCACGTGACTGTAAACGGAGGGAGTTTTTTGCCCATTACACCATGACATGATGGAAGATTACCCCATTTAATGTCCATATAAATAATGTATGTTCAGTTTTGCTGCAATTCATTGGGTCATGCTATCACTATGCTATGTTTTATGTGCACCATGATAGAGACAACATGCTATTTTGTTTACAAACATCTAAACTCTCTGGGTTTCTGCTATCATGTACATAAATTAGCCCTGATAGAATATCATACTGATACTAGTATGTTAGTATCACAAGTATTATGTTTCTGAAAGAAAACATCAGAATTAAGGAACAAATCAAATGTATCGCTTCCATAAAAAAACATGAATTTGAATTTTAAAAAAAATCCATTAAACTACCGGTAGTATTGTTTAATGGCTGGATTCTTTGCTCTTGATGAATTGAGATCTAGCCATGTAACAAATCATTCGTGAAAAACACTAGAATGGAAGAGGCCCTGAGGGGATTTGCAGTTAATTTACTCAATTTGTCAACGATTACATCAAAATTTTCACTTCCTGTGTGTCGTGAAACAAGACCCTGACCTTGCGACTTGCGTAGTCCATCACTGTGAATGACAGTCATGTTAATTAGGACCTTTGTTCTGATCAATCATAAAACAGTTAGTTACAACCGCCACAGCTCGGAGAGAGAACGATTGCGGAGTTATTGTCGGAATGTCTGTCAAGTAATGGCTGGAGGCAGAACGGCGAGCTGTCTGCGGACACCAGCGCTCCGGGCCGCGGAAGTCTCACTGTCTAATTGCTGTGTCCGTCTCTCAATCTGGCGAACCTTTAGCTGCACCCAGCAGTGGTACATTTCTTATGCACAATCCTGGGCCTGGTGTGCCTGGTGTATACATGTGCTATTGTAAGACATGTCAAACACATCCTGTACTTGACCCTGGCATTCATGGATTTCCCTTGGTATGTTCATTGTTACAATATGTTGACATGCATTTTACATGCAAGGAATATACGGTGCATAATGGCATATGCATTAGAAATGTCAAATACATAATTCATCCAGACCAATTCACATCATGGTTGTGTGTTTTACCATACTCACTGTGCAGAGGAAACCAAATGCAGTCAATTGGCAGCAGGGTTGAGTAATTGTGCCAATCCTTACAATGAATGACAGTACTTTTAAGAACTTGAAAGATATTGTTATTAATTGTGATAGATTACAATAAGTAGCCATTAGATCCCAGTGACTAGCTCCCCGTTGTGTCGCAGTATTTATGATACTTTCACAGGGGTTGGTGTGTCCCTACAAACTCCCTCGGGAATTCACACAGCTAATCAATATTTACGGATATGAGACGGCTATCCAGGACAATAGACACATTCCATATAGTATAAGCCAGGCTTTATTACAGTGTGGAGTCCCTAGCTGGAGGCAATAGTGTGTATATTAACCCAACTCAGGATCAATATAGATTCCTCCAGTTCATATAAATTATGAGTAGTAATCATATCAGATAATGCCTACCCAAACATTAGGACAATAATGTCAGGATGCATGTGTGCAATACATGTAGCATTGCTCATGTTCTTGATGCCTATTATATCACAGTAGAATGTACAGCCAAATTTTTGCAATATATTGGTGATATATTGTGTTTTGAGATTATAGTTTTCCATTCTCCAGAACTCTGTACTAGATCTAGTCTACCCTGCAAACATTTATATCAACAAAGACTTGTAGCTCCGTTCTACAAGTGACCAAAGTCTATTTCATTCTCTGTAAATTATTGGTTTCTTTGCCGAGTTGTAGCCAGTGGGGAAAATTTGTTCATGAAAACTAATTGAGAGAAAATTGTGAATATTATTCTGTGAAAGAGTGCGTATTTTAGGTCAGTCTAGATAAATTTTGACAGCTGCATTGTGGGTGATTGCAAAACCTAAGTTATTTGCATTTGTTTACTTTTGATCATGCAGACATCCTTTTATCTTGATAGATGTTAATGAGTAATTCCTTTCACTGTGCTGGAATTGACTACAAAGCGCACTAAACAAACAACAATTTGTCTTCATGGTGTCAATATAATGTTAGTATCAACTGTGAGCATAGGGTTCATAGATGATTTTATTCAGATGGCTGCATTATATTCAAAGTCATCTATAATATTTTCTGCACCTACGAATTAACATAATGGCAATATTAAATGTGTAGATGTATATGTTATTGTCAATAGAATCTTGTTGGAGTTTGTAGCTATAAATATGAATAATTGAAAAAAGCAAGTAATGTCTTCATTTTACATCTCTTATACAGAAGTCTGACTCGACTGTAAAATTTGAAGTGTCACAGATGTCGTTGCAGGTTTTACAGCTGGGGCGTAACATCAACGAGACAGTGACGCAGGGCATCGAGGCGATGAAGCGCGTCAACGAGAACCACCAGCGCTACACCAACGAGGACCGGGAGGTGTACGTGGAGGTCAACCAGAAGACAGAGGATTGTTTGTACTACGCAGGGAGAATCCTCAACGATGTCGTCACCGTCAAGAACCGTGCCGCTCGCGTCAACCTTCTCGCCGTCAACGAGTACATGGAGATGTACCACTTCTACCAGTATGTACTTCCTAGTTCTCACCTGATACTAGTTGGAGGGTTTCTCCCTGCAAATATTCATACCATGATAGGTTTCACAAAGATTTATATCATGTATATGGAGGATATGTACCTGAGTTTTGTATTTTTTGTCAGATGGCTGGGTGCGGTGGTTCTCCTGGGCTGGATGGTGCTGCTGTGTTTGCTGCTGCTCCTGGGCGTGGGATTGTCGTCCAAGTGTACACTCCTCGTGTCAGTCCTTCTACTTATATACATGCACATAGTCTAGTCACAAATCTACATTATGTTATCTGTGAATTCATCAAATCTGCCAATTTTGTGCATCTATGAATATGTATGACCATTTTAAAAAATCAAAGAAAAATATTTTAGAAGCGAACTCAAACTCACATGACACTGTAATGAAGTGATATGTTGACCGTTTGACCATACTAGTGGATGCATGACATGTTACTCAGGGCCACGATGTTTGCTACAGGTTTTGTGCGTTTGGGATCTTCACATTGGTTCAGTGCTGGCTGGCGGCTGGATTCCACCTTGGACTCAGTGTGGTAAGACTTAGGAGGACGCAGCAATACGTGAACAATCACAATGGGAGCTGTTTAAAATGGGGCATTTTTAGCACATATCTGCAGTCGCCAGTTGGCAGAACTGTTTTTGGGGTAAACATGACGTCATTGTTCTGTTTTTCTGGCATTATCAGTATACAGTGGTCCCTGTAAGAAAAGACCTCACTTTTTGCAGGAAAGATGAGATCTTATCTTACAGGAAGTCTTATCTCAAAGGTTCATTTGCATGGTAAATTGATTTTTGGGGAAAACAAAAAAGTCTTTACACACAGGGAAGTCTTAATTCGGGGGTGTCTTATCTTACAGGGACCACTGTAAACGTAATTAAACGCCATCATTCACGTAATTATTGATTACAGACGAGTTACGTTAGTGATCTGGCGCCAAAAGTTCACCCCAATTACAATGCTACGAATTGTTGAATGAGTATATGACATGCCCCTTTGCTCGCTTTTCACCATGTAACTTGGCAACAGTGTCTTTGAACGCTATTACAACTGTTTTCACAGGGAATGGGAGATTTCTGTGTGGCCCCAGATGCCTATTTCCAACAACTGGGCTCGGAAAAAGTCAGCGAAGGTCTGTATCTCAGCGAATTCGTTTATCTTCCTGTCTGGTAGCTAATGAACTATCCTTAGCTGACGAAAGAAAACTTTTTGTTCAAGATTATGAAATTGATATTGTTTAAGTTTAAGGTATTGATATTAGGGATGTTGTGAAGCTGTGATTGTTAATTCATGTTCCCTTCTATTGTATATTCTAACAGAGGTCGTTCGTTATTACCTCAAGTGTGACAGAGAAATGGAGAGTCCCTTTGCTAGTGTAAGTGTAGAACTATTGCTTGATTGAAAGAGAAATGGTGAACTATATTGGTTAACTATGTATGTTCAATCAACATGAAATAATAGCAATGATCTCTTCCTGCACTTTTTAGGCTTTGAAAAATGCAGCAAACAATCTGAACAACGCCAACAGAACATTAAATGAAGGGAAAAATGTTGCAATAAATGATCGAGATATCAGTCAAACAGAGGTTGGTTGCACACTCTGCAAAAATTGAAATCTTTTCAGATTACACTTGATAAAAAACAGTAAATTTCTATAACTAAGCAATGAGCAGGTACATGATAATGTCATTATATCCATCTGCTCACAATGTGAGTTACATGTACCATCATAATGTTAACAATGTGAGTTACCATCATAATGTATCCATGTCTGCCTGTGTCCTGACAGCTGGATGGGCCAGTGCGTACAGTGACTGCGGGACTGAATGAGGCAGCAGAGAACGTCCGACGTCTGGGCGTCCTCTCCGACTGCCACAACCTCAACAAGGACTACGTTGATGGCATGGAGGCCTTCTGCCACTCAGTGCTGTGAGCTCATACTATTATATTCAACTGGACCAATTTGAAAACAAAATACCAATTGAAAGCGACGTCGGTGTCGAGTTTTCCATTGAGATGGTTGTGTTTTATTGTGGACAGGCCGGGGCTGGCGTTCCTCCTGCTGGCGTTCCTGGTGACTGGTCTGCTGTTCACAGCGCTGGTCCTGCTGGCCTCCAAGGCCTGGCGCCACTTCACCCGCGGGTATGTACAGTGCTAGCCTGTCTGTGCTTGACTATTGCCCCGAGTAAGGAAGGTCACTTCAGTCCTTTGTTGTGATCATAATGACCCCAATTAATGTTTGAGTGGATATATTACAGGTCCAAATACCCAGATCCCCAGGATGATGGCACGTAAGTGACCAATCACAGCGTAGTTTTGTCGTGTCATGTCAGTAGTGCCATTGCTGTTTTTGTCACCAATATATCTACTTTTATTTCCACAGGATATATTTTCCATAGCAGCATTTGCAATTATGAATAGTTTCCAAATAGATGTGCATCAAATTTTCAGAATGATTTTCTGTTCACTGGTTACAATATATGCTTTTAGCTCAAACATTATGCAGTCTTCTTGGTATTTAAAATGAAATATTGGATTCGGAATTTGGAATTCATTTGTGAAGAATTTTTGATGCACATATGTATTTTTGAGTTCTGTGACCAGTACATTGAAATATATTATGCAGCATGACTGTGATTACTTATATATGATAGCATTTGAAAGTTGTCAATGGACTGGTCTCAGAATGCTTGTGATGTGTGGATGTTTAGGACAGAATTCTTTACTTTATTTTCGGTAGTTTTAGTTATGTGGTGGATGTCAGTCAAAGTAGAGTTATTACTGTATTGGTCCTAACAGAAGCAAGTTGGTCTTGTCATGTTAGTTACTGTAATGATTCATTATACTTCTTTAATAAGGCATTGTATTAAATCATCATATTTATGCTATTTTAATCATATCACTGGAAATGACGGCCATTAGTATTTTCACTTGCCACTTTGGGAAATTTAGAGTGTCGTGTTTCTGTAATATTTAGGCCCAATACAGTATTATATGGGTCCTTTTTAATTTGAAGTGCTTGAACTATTGTAGATATTGAAAGCACTGGTCATAAGCGAACAATTTTATGAGATGCAGACCCCAGTTTATATGTGAATTTCTTTGGCAAATCTACCAAGTATGCAGTGGATCTATATGTAGTGATTGAGAATATTGTTTAACAAGTTGAAACAGCTGCAACTGGTGTCTTCATTCTCACAGTTTAGGGAAGAACACACTGACTGTATTGTTTTGCAACTTTTTAAGGATAATTTATTGAAATAATGTTGATTTTTGGCAGTATGGTAGTGTTTTAGTTTTCAATCTGACTTTGCATCCCAATTTTATTGTATCCCCCGAACAAAGTTCGGCGGATACTATGGATTTACGATCGTCGCGCCGCCGCCGCCGCCGCCGCGTCCGCGTCCGCGTCCGCAGACACTTTCTTGTGAACGCGCTACAGCTTACAAATCTGAACCGATTTTGATAATATTTTATATGGACATGACTTATGATGAGATCTCAACACCTATCGATTTTGGTTGCCATAGCAACCAAAATAGCCAATTGGCGTAACATTTTGTGCTCAAATTAGCCTGTTTAACACACATGGGTTGTGAACGCTCTACGGGTGGGAGTTTTCGATGACTGATGATGAAATCGCACAGGCTCAATGAGAAAGACCATCACACGAAACCTATTGTTTTTCAGAATGATCGAATAAATATTAATAAGTTTGAGAGGTTAACTTATTACGACAATTAAAATACCTACTTTGACATGTGTGATCACTCCAATAACCTGTACTATGAAAGCAAATTGCACTGGATTCTTGTTCAGAATACAGAACTGATGTTTTTGGTGAAAAAAGAACAATATTACTGAATAAGTTAACATTGGTTTTACTAGTTAAGTCTATTATTGACCACAATAAAAATAGTTAAGATGAGAAACATTTATTATTGAGCTCAACAAGGTAAAGGTTTTGTCCAGTAGAGATTTCACAGGTGTAACCGAATAAGTTAACATTATTTTCACTAGTTAAGTCTATTATTGACCACAATAAAAATAGTTAAGACAAGAAACATTTATTATTGGGCTCAACAAGGTAAAGCTTCTGTGCAGTAGAGATTTCATGGCTGTAGCCGAATAAGTTAACATCATTTTTACTAGTTAAGTCTATTATTGACCTCAAGAAAAATAGTTAAGACAAGAAACATTTATTATTGAGCTCAACAATTTAAAAGTTTTGTCCAGTAGAGATTTCATGGGTGTAACTGGATAAGTTAACATTATTTTTACCATTAAAGTCAATTTTCACTTTGAATTTCAACTTGAAACCAAGTTTGGCACATATTATGAATTAAAATATAATTTATGGTGAAAAAATCGATCTGGCTCCAATTTCGTCATCGTGAAATGCAGTTTTGGTAAACTTTTACTTGAATTTCAGCTTTTTTCAGAAATTATGGTGAAAAGTTCGATCTGGCTCCAATTTAGTCATCTTGAAATGCAGTTTTTGTCAACTTTTGCTTGAATTTCAACTTGGAACCAAGTTTGTCAAATATTCTGAGTTGAAGTATAACTTTAGGTGAAAACTTTTATCTGGCTGTAATTTCGTTATTTTATCGAACATGTCGAAATGGAAATTCGTATGCAGTGATTTTAGTGGTGATCTTGAATTCGACCTTCAATAAGCTTGAAAGGTTTCACACTCACAATGTACATCAGTGATATATTTGGGGCAACAGGGATGATAGGGCTACGGGGGATACACCCAAGCGGTCGTAGGCGACCGGAAGCTTCTAGTTTTCCTTAGGTGTAACATACTTCGTAGTATGATTAGCCATTCAGATTTTAAATGTTGTTTATTATGTTAAGAATTTGTATTTGTCTATTACATATGCCATAATCTTATGCTGTAAGTTTATATATATATCAATAATACAGATATCTATGCATGTTAATATAATGAAGTTGTGAAAGTATTATATATTTATATATACATATCGTCAATACTAATTAAGTATTTAATTAATGTGTATTATGATGGATGTTGTACTAACACAGCCCCGCCAAGCCCAAACCTCTCACTCGTAAAGAGTTTATCAGGATGAAAGCCAAGAAGCTGCTGCAGGCAAAGCCTAACATTGACCTTGAAAGCATAGAGAAGGTGATGCCAAGGTCATGGCCATGCATGCGACGGATGGGAATTCCCTCGATCCTCCTTCATAGCTGAACACTTGTCCCACATACGCTACCACACTTCACAAATCTATCGTGCTGTTCATTCACATCCATTCGTTAAGTCACATTCTTTTGAAAAAAGAAGATTCAAAATCACTGTTTACTGTCTTCAAAATCTACTGATATTTTCTTTTATGCTCCCTAAACAAATAAATTGAAAATAGACACATCAAACTTGTCTGCGTCACATATACACTGCATGAACTCAACACAAATATAGTACAAGACCCACATGGCCTAACAACGTTACACACACACTGAGCATTATGATCTCATCATACAGTACCCAATAACCTACTGCTTGCCATTCCATTCACCAGGGGGCTGCATGGGTCCTTGTATGTTACTGCCTGAGTCTTGTATCTCTTGGATTTTTCCAGTGAAAAGTATTCGGAGTATGTGTATAACACGGAGGAGCGGGTGCCCCTACAGAATGTGGATGATGGCTCTCATTACAGGTATATAACCACACACCGCCCCCGGGGTCTCTGGCGGCCCGCAGACGGGGGGCTGACCTAACCCTAGCTTGTGTACTGTGTGTGTGCTGTGTGGGTGCTGGTCTAATATAGTAGCATCAATCAAACTCGTAACATCTTTGGTTCTGGTTTTTACTTCACGTTGCATTCTAAAGCTTTTCATCTCTACAGACTTGACTCTGTGTCTAGGATAGACTGACAATGCAATGATTCATAAAATTTGGCTGAAAATCTAAAGAAATGTTCCTGTAGCCTAGCTATTTTGATTGTGACATTTTGATGAAATTAGCGGATTGAAGCATCAAGCATGAAATTGACAACACTAAAACATAAAAGTCAGAAAGACAGGTACAGGGATACATTGTACATACTTCTAGTGACCAATAAATATACACCTTTTGTGTTATCTGATCAATTTGAGTTCTAAATGGAGTATTACTCATATTAAACAAAAGGTATACTGGGTGTATGTTTGTTGGTCACCAGAATCAAGTATGTATTCTCCTAACTTCCAAATACATTAAAATTACCGGTAGTACGTAAGAATTTTATCCACATCTAAACAATAGATGATACATTGATTAATATTCCTTGTTCATATAAAACATTAAGTAATCATACATTTTATTAAAGCGAAGTCATACATTGAGAGAGCATGTACCTATAGTGTTCTGTGTTACTCTTTGTTATCTGGTAACCTGTGGTAAACTAACTTTCTGCTATAAGTTTGATTACCGTCAGTTGTAAGTCTGCTATGTTTGTTGGTGTGTCACATGTGATACTAAGTACATACAGTCAGTCCTTGTATGTAGTAAGCATGTTCTGTGTTCACTAAAAAAAAAGAACTGTTCAGTCAGCAGCATGACTGGTTTTATTTATGAACTTTTGGAGCCTGTAAGTCCCATTCTGTCACAGATGATTCTAGTGACCAATAAATATACACCTTTTGTGTTATCTGATCAATTTGAGTTCTAAATGGATAATTGCTCATATTAAACAAAAGGTATACTGGGTGTATATACATTGTATGTTTGTTGGTCACCAGAATCAAACCATGACGGTACGTGACTTACAGGCCCTATTATTACTTGACAGCTTTCTTTGAGCAGCAGTGAGTTTGAATTGGAGGAGACGATTTCGAATCCCTTCATTTGCAGTTGACGTTTCATGTGAAACTTCACCCTGCTTGAAAACTTACCATGTACAAAGACTCCATGTTTTCCCACGTGTTATCTCTTATCCACAGTCGATACCTGGTTGTTTGGTGTTGGATCAATTTTGCATTACCTGTGACATGATACCTATTGTTTGATATTGTTTACTGTGTGTACAATATGGTTGTTGATGTTTACCTGGCTTGTTTACATGTTGTGTGCACAGACAGGAGCTGAGTGAGCTGTGTGACCGAGCACCGTTCCTGTACAGACCCAGTGTGCCTCCCGACATCCCTGGGTATCTGTCCGTCCGGCTGCATGTCTGCTTGTCTGTATGCATGGCCGCCATGTAGCTTGTTTCTGCCTGTCAGGGATACATTGTACATACTAATTCAAACATCATCAGCTTGAACAGAGTTGTGAGGGTGGTAAAAATGTGATGCTTCAAGCATTCGTAACAAACCATATACCATACGTTCGTAGTAGGTAATTTCAGGTCAGATATGTTATGGGTTTGGGATGTTATGGTTATAACCATGTAACAATATTACGTGACAACCATAATCATATCTTTGGGAAAATCTTATGTATCTGAAATGTACATGCACCATGTAGTGCATACATTTCAGAATCCTCATCTGTGATACCTGAGATATTAGCCTACATGATAAATTAAGATTGCATGTATGTGCATGTTGCTATCCTACCAATCCTACTGGCACATCACAAAATATACAGATGATATAAATAGCCATCTATTTCAAATACTAAGTATAGGACAAGTTACCGGTACTTGTTTAGGTTAGTGGAGACCAATTTATATTGAACATGGAATATTACTGGAAGATTATTAGATTATTGCAAATTGTTGCCTTCAGTTTTCATTTCTTCACGGTCCATGGGTGTACCATAACAAAGCAAAAATCAGGTTGTGATTGTGTAGTTATAGAAGTTTGGTAGTCAGTCAGTCACAGTTTATATTTCAGCATGTTGCCCGAGAATCACTCGCATGACGGTCCCCTTCCTGATATTATTTTCGTTTTCAGAACAAAACAAAAAAACCCGTAAACATGGCGACGTCTCGTCTTACTTCTGTTACATTTATTCCAGTATGATTGATGGATATCCACCGGTGAAGTCGCAATCTCCTAGAGCTGATGACATTTTCAACAATCATCCCGGTATCAAGCTTAACGATTTCAACTCAAAAGCAGATTGGACATTGTTGCTAGATGAATATAAGTCTCCGCCATTGATTTTAGTTTTGTTTCAGGTATAGCTTCGTGGCAGTATCTAGTCATGTTGACAGACATACACGGGCCGTGGAAACATCAATACACTCTTGCAGTGAAACACGCTTACCTGACTGCATGCAGTTATGATTGTTCGAGAAGAATCTTACTCATAAAGGACACAATGCCATGAGTTATATACTAATGCATGAAGACCATATGTAGTCTTACTATGGGTTCCCCAGTCACTCTAGGAACAGTGAGCAAGTAGTGTTGCTTAGCTGGAATACTACGTATTCTGGATGAAAGAGGTCACTGTTACTGTCTCTTCGGCACATTCTCATAACATGCAAAACAAAATGCATTTTTTTCTGAAAACTGAACCAATGAAAAATCTGTGTGATAGAAGCTACCATATCACTCAAAATGTCACTAGTGGTGTGATCTGAATACACTTGTAACAGTAATATTATCAACATTAGGTTTTCCACAAGAGCACCCTGCCTTACTACATTAGAATTAAGTGATAGAATACCATGTAAATTTCCTTCCCACACAATTCACTGTACTAACAGCACTCTAAACCTATCACTTTCTTGTCCCCCACTAACCCCACTCCCCCTCCCCCCCCCCCCCCCCCTCATCCCCTCGGGCTGTAGGAAGGGTTACCTGGACTCGGCAGAAGACGAGGACACATTTTTCCCGCGGGGTGACGCCACGTCGCCTTCCTATATCAGGTATGGCTCCCTGCCCAGCCGACCGAGTTCCATACACGACGACCCGAGCCGGGCCCCGCCGTCAGCCCACGCGTGAGTACAGCTCCGACACCTGCGCCCTCCAGTGGCCAGCGCCAAACTCGCAGATCCCACGCGCGCATATCAATCACTGTGTTGTACTGAAAGAATTAGCGCTGCAAATCATCGACGTCTGCCAAACCTGTTTGTCTGATGTCTAGTGGTCGTGTTCTTGGAGTAATCACGTTTTTTCAAAAATCATACCGGTGTTTAAAAAATGCAAAGCCATCTATTCGCCATCACAGAGTTGACGAGAGAATTGCTTTCAATAATCCTATGTTACTTCAAGGACATGAAATTTCGACAAAATTTATTTGATTTTGATAGATTTTTTTTTAGAAATATATGTTAGGAAAATATACCCAATGTGACTGATATTTGATTGTTATTGCATTTTGTGAATTATTGAAATGATCTCCATCTATTAAGTTCCTTACATGTGGATGTGTAATGTATTGTATGCATGTTCAGTAATTGATTTTCTTTATTTCTCCCCAGATCTTCCATATTTTTCCTTTGTAACGATATCTGCATTTTGCATATTTATGATGTGAATCATTAATAGTGAAATATATTTTTGTTTCCTTCTACTTTAGGCTGTGTATGCTGTGCATTCAATGTCTTCTGAATGCATTTCATTTACATACAGTATCAAGCTCAAATTACTACACGATGTTCAAACTACACTTTTCATTATGCTACACCTGAGGGGTTTACTGAAAAATATGCTTTGGAATAATCTACACGAGCAATTTCACTAAAATAACCCACTGACATTAATTTAACATAATAAGCATGTTCCTCGACTTAACACTGCATATTTAGTTGCTGGCAACATTATATTCTGATTGCATGACATTAGCTTGGATAACAAGTTGGATAACATATTTATGGCAAATCTTTCTGAATTACGTTATTGAATGATTAAACTTGAACTTGCCTAAACTGAAATAGACATTTACTGGTATTCAGAAAAACAGTATTTATGGTACAGCATAAACAGAAAAAGTGATTCATCGGTTATTTGAGCGTTCTGCCCACAATGTGTGAAACTGTGATGGGAGATGAGTGCATGTGTTTGTGTACAGTGTTCTCTGTGTATAGGTGTCTGATTGTATCTCATCTCAACTGCTAAATGTAAACCATAAAAGTAAAGAGCCAATATGTATCAAATGTAACATTCTTAATCTTATTTGTCAGCTTTGGAATGTATAAATATATATATTAAAAATATATATGCGTATATCAAAGCTGTAACAGTTAGTTTTTCTGTTAGTGTCAGGGTTGAGACTGATGTGTTGCCGTGTGATTCCAGCTATACTCGAGGTCGCCATGGGCACGGACGTGAGATGGTACAACTCCAGCAGCGCGGCAGCACCCCCCCTCCTGCTGTAAGTCAAAATGTACGCTTTACAATCACTACTCCTGCCGAGAGAGCCTCAAATACCAAGAGGAGATACTTTCGTTTACCCCATGTACATGTATGGTGAAAAGTTGAACCAAAAGAGGGGTGACCAACTCTTACTCATACCATTGGACAATATTGTAAGAGGTTTGTTGGATCACCAGGCGCTGCCTCTTGGTATTTTAGGCTCTTCTCTCTTGTCTGTCCTAGCTCTAGGCTCAATGTTGTACACAAGTAGAGAATGTTTAATTCTAACAGATATGTAGTTGGATGTAGATGAAGCTGTAAATAAGCTTGAAGTATTTATCTAAAGTTTTCTGATGCACTGTAGTGAGATGTGACTAGGTTGGTATGTTTTAGCAAGCTAGGCTATGTCTGATATGTATGATTCGCTGTAGGATGCATTGTATATACCAGTATATGCTTATGTATTTAAGGATGCCTAACTATACTACCATTGTCACATTTGGATTTAAAATTTGCTGAAATGTGAATATAATTCACATATTGAAAATTCACACAAATTATATTCATTTCTGAAAACTAAAGAGTTGTGATCTACTAAATATAAATTTCTGCTCAACTACGACTACTATTTTTGTGCGGAATGACAAATACTTTCCTCGTGTTACTGATGATCCATACATCTGGTTCTTTGTTGGTACCAAGCATACATAATGTAAACTTTGATTGTGATTACAGTACAACAGCAACACGTTCTACAGGACTGGGGACAACTTCATGCACCAGGCTTCGATTCCTGACGACCAGTCAGACTACGCCAGGGAGACTATTGCCTAGTGACGGGTGTCCCGCTAGTAGCTAGCGATGCCTTTGCTCGGTCGGTCGGTCAAGTCGGTCGCTGGCCAGCAGCAGTAGCAGCCTGCTATCGCACACACGTCTACTCATCACAGGGCTCACACCGGGCCCTCGTGTCTATACTCGCTCGTGTCTGCCTCGCGGTCTGATTCAGTTCCACAGTGACATTCTAGTGTAGTGAGCATGGTTGAGTGTATCCTAGCAAAATGTGGATCATCACATTAGCAAGTATTTTATTCTGGGAAAGTATTATGGTATGCGTGTGTGTGTGTGTGTGATTTCTTGTGGTTCGAGCTCACAAGTGATTTTCTACAGAGCACAACTTAATTATTAGTATTTTGAAAAAGTACTCTAGAAATATGATTTATATATATACATGTAATACAGATATATGTATTTGTGGTTCTGAGCATTTCATTTAGACAGTGTACAATCATGTTCATATAGTTTCGAACAAGTATGTTACAAATAGGTATTATGTATATTTTCATGTCTATAAATGATGTAGATATCTAGTACACTGTGTGTATTCATGTACATGTATTGTGTTGTGCATTTTATGACGATCATGAAATTGCGTCATTGAAAATTGGAAAAAATGTACATGAAAACTGAAATGTGTATATAATCTTGTATAACCATCTTGTGATGGCGGCTGTTGTGTGTCAGTCAGAGAAGTCAGATCATGATATATTTCATCTGTCGCATATTACGGTATCTATGTGTTCATGTAACATGGGGTGATTCTCAAATAGTATACATTAGTGTATACATGTACTGTTGTATATAATGGTGTTCTGATTCAGTTTGACTATGATAATGTGGACTTGTGCACACACTAGGAGGCAGAATATGATCCCCATTGTTTGTTTATTGAGATTGTGTGTGTAGTTTCTGTAGTCAGCGATGTATAACCCAAAGAAAGTTATGATCTGGAACATGCTGCCATAGTATAGTTGATGTTCAAGTAGACCTTTACTGTACCATGTATACAAACACATAGTGTAGTAGTCATTGCCACAGGGACAGTTCGAGACAATCACATTAGATATCTAGTTACCCATAGATACCATAGTGTGTTGTAGCCTTTTGTGACCAGTCAGCGTTTATAGGAAATAAGCGATGGGGGCCAAAGGTATCTGTACGATTGTGTGGTGGCAGTTAGCTCAGTATTCCCTAGATTTGTAGTTTACATAGACTGGGGCGGTAAACTAGTCAGAAAGCTTCACTCAGATACTCGTGGGCTGGACAGTTCCCATGTAGAGAAGGACATTAGTTGAAATGGAATCTTACCTTGTTCCTACCGGGTACATCCCTTGTGAGTAATGACTCTGGTTAAATTATGTATTATTCCTGAATGATATTAACCGTATCTTACATCCTTTGGTTCCATTCAAATTGTTCTGTTGATTTGCGAAAGTGACTAAAATAATTTTGATTCATTGCCCAAACACATTTCAGTACAAAATATTGCTAGCTGACTTTGCGATTACGTTTTTGAGATGAGAAATATGTGAAGGCGAATGCCCCCATAATGTTTTATATATTGAATACATTTACCATTCACGCATGTTGCAGTTATAAGCACATCTAGATAGGCAAGTCTGCTTAGAGTTTTGTATGCAAATTAGGACAAATCACATGATCAGCATGCAGCTCTGTGATTGGTGCCTTTTCATCGTGTTGTTAATCTGTTGTGAATGTGATGTCACCTGTTTGTTCATCACATAATGTCAGTATTGGTACATGTACAAGTAAAACTAATATAGCATGGTAGGAGATATTGCCATTAGTATTATCACAATACCAAAAATTTCAACAGTACTAACTTGAAAATAGAAGTCCTGATTCAGTTTTCCGTATTATCTAATTACTGCCATAAGTTATTTATTATACCGTATTCAATATACATGAAAATTTTGCATTTTGGAACACATATGATGAATTGTGTGTCTCGTCCCCTTATAAAGTTTTGTTTGGCTGTGGGACAAAAATCTGATGTAGAAAAAAATAGAACTGTCTTGTAGATATTTCTTACTACTCTAACTTATACACTGACCTGCTCTTAACTTCCACTGTTGTATATTTTGTCCACAAGAGCTGTATTATAAATGCTTGCCATACACTTCCGAGTTGAGGTACAAACAGGGCGTTAATGTTATATGTACAGTTGGTTGAACACCGACTCTTTCTGTATGTTGTTCATAGTTTTTGCTGGGTGTTTTGAATACCATGGTCTGTGTGTTGTGACGAGGTTATATCTATACCTCTGTGGTATATATTGATGAGTCATGATGTTCTGAATACTGTGTACATATGAGTTATCACTGTCCCATGTGAAGCTTTGTAACTTGAATTTTGTTTTACCCTCTGTATTTTAACCTGAGTACTACATGTATGTTGTTAAAATATTTGTTAAAGAATATATGTCCTATTGGCACACACAAACCAGTTTATGGCCACTCCTTTTAGGCCACGAATTGATCTGGCTAGTTTTAGTCTAGTGAAAATAAATTTATCACAAATTAAATTCCAAATTGATATGCAATCCTTATTCTGTAGTGGATGATTCATGAGAATATATATATGCATCGTGATTCTCAGAGATACATTTCAAACAGGGCATGTCCCTAATGATAGAGATAAGTCACTGAGGCTTTCATTAGTGCAATGTTTTGTTATTTCCGATTTCATGTTCAGATTTGAAGAGAATTGACGTCTACCTCTATTCACTTATACTATGTTGATGCAACAGCCTCATAGTGAGACCACAGCAAGGCCTCTGTGTCATCTCAGTTACATGAGATCTATACTCTGATTTTTCTAACTTGTTTACACTGGTTTTTGACGATATCTTTGCTATGCTGAATGGTATCGTTCTATAACTTGGCATACTTCACCTCGGAGACAAACGGCAATTTGTTACCAAATTTCAGACTTCTATCGCAATAATTGAAGAAGTTGGCAATCTACCCCAATGTTAAATTTCAACCTAAAACGGGATTTCGAGAATCTGAGCTTATCCGAGGATTCGATCCTGTTTACATCCATCAGGATTCGAAGTATTGTTGTAATTTTAGACCAGAAGACACATTGGGGTGTATTCCACACAAACATGCTGATTTTGAAAGATTGCCCCACTACAAAACCGAGCAAATGCACAAAATCGTGTGCGGATCCAGAAATTAAATGACATGCCTAATTTTAACATTGGGGTAGATTGCCAACTTTTTCAATTTTCGTGATAGAAGTCTGAAATTTGGTGAATAATTGCCGTTTGACTCCCAGGTGAATTATGCCAAGTTATAAAACGATAGCATTTAGCATCGCAAAAATATCAGCAAAAAACAGTGTAAACGAGTTAGAAAAATCAGAGTATACCATGTTATGTTATTGCAGACTAGGGGTGTAATACTAGGGGTGTAATATTACTAATACCTCTTCTCAGTGATGATTCTGTGGCTTGGGGTGGTCTCTCGTTTTTTGCGCATCAGTGACTGAAGGTTTCTGCCTTCCTGAATTTCTAACAGTCATCAGACTGAGGCAGGAGGTACTCATATTTGATGCATTTGATTAAAATTATCCACACAGATTAGACCAGCTAAAGTAATGAGATCTTCGTCATTGACATTTGAGTTGAGAGATGCAAATTCACATTGAGTTCATGGAGTAATCTCTGTTCGTCAGATTGAACACTCCCCCCCCCCACTCCCTCTCTCTCTCTCCCAGAAACCCACTCACTGAATGCTTTGTCATCCCTGTGGGCTTTGGACAGTGATCATTGATTGCTTTTGCTGGCTTCAAAGTTTCTTTGCTGTCGCAACAGAGAGCAAGCACACAGTTATTATACGTTAATTGATTTCCACCCATTGATTTCTTCCCCCGCAGAAAGTAATGTGGTCTGTGCAACAAATGCATGTCAATAAAGAGTACTGTCTATATTTCTTGCTCTGGGAGTGGACGTATTACAATAACAGAAAGCAACAAGACCCGTTGGTGGCCTTTGTGTACCATACATGTAAAGTGTCCTTTGTTTTCTTTGGCCAATTTCGGACATTCAATTTTAAGTGTGCCATGAGCAAGCTGAAGTAAGAAAAAAAAAACTTGACCATTCCTTTTTATGTTGCATAAACAAGATGCATGTCATAGAGTTGTCTGACTTGTGTGGTAATGTTTCTGTAATTATGTGTATTGCACTGTTTTGCGAAATAGCAATGCCAGAATATCAAAAATACCAAGAAAACAGGCTTATCTACATTTACCAAGAAATACTCCCGATTTCCATCTGCTAAATATGAAACATGTTACTCATTCGTAAAACTGCAGTCTCATGCTAACATGTTGTGTGAGTCGATCTTGATCTGTATTGTATTGATGTTCTATTTTTCATCTCTTACAAAGTACTTTTATCATCTACACTCATATATAATGTCTATTGATTTGGTGAATACCCAGTCTTTTCCATCCTATAAAACTGTGGTGTTGTGTTGGAAACTGTTCTTTTATCTGCATCATATACATGTCTGTATTGTAGCTTGAGTTTTTGACTCCTAATAAATATTTTAAAATGACACTTACAGAATTATTTGTCCAATTTGAAGTCCATTGTATTCAGTTAGTTAATTGTACCCCTGAACAGAGTACGGCGGATACATGTACTAGGAATTTACATCCATCGCTCGTCTGCCACCGTAGAGATTTCCTTGGGAAGGATTGTGAATGCACTACAGGTTGCAAATCTCAACCGATTATGAGATTTTTTATTTGGACATGTCTCATGGTAAGATCACGACACCATAAGGAACAGAAGGGCCGATTGCCACACGAATCCTGTTGTTGTTGTTTTTTCAGAATGATCTGTGATCATCTGTGATCATTCCAATAACATGTTCCATGGAAGTAAAAACACTGGATTCTTGTTCAGATTCGTGGTAGAGGTTTGTGGCTGTAATAAAAATATTAATTGGTTAACATTGCTAACCATATTACAACATTGGTAAATAGCATAATTTATAGTGATGGTAGGGATTCAGGTCATGCCTATTCATTGTTGGTTTCAACGTTTCAACGTGTATAAACACTCAATGGGTAATCACATGGCATTCGTTGTGAGTCCTAAGGATATTGAACTTTGATATCGATCTCATTCAATCAGAAAAAAAAAAACCATCACACATTTCCATTACACATCTCATTCATTGTGAGTCCTAAGGATAATGAACTTTGATATCGATCTCATTCAATCAGAAAATAATTCCATCACACATTTCCATTACACATCTCCGCTCCTCTAGGATGAAAAACCATGTTCGTTTCACGGCGTTTTTTTTGTAGCGTTCCCTTGATTCACTTGTTAGCAATGTTAGATTTAATTTGACGAAGCCGTTTGTCCTGTTGGCTTTCAGACAAATGTCCCTGATGTGTCTGAGACGCACCGGGTTTGAAGTCCTGGTGCATGTAAGATATTCGAAAGGGGTTAATTATTCGTTAGGGCGTGGTTTTGTGTGACTGAGGTTTGATATAACGGATTTCCTTATGTTGGAGATCGTTAGCACACAACTCAAAGAACGGGGCTCCATCGGCCATTTGTTCTTCGTACTGCATCATGTATCAACCAAATAGATAGAGAGAGCTTACACAGGTAGACCCCTCAGCCACAAAGCGTTTTTTTCGGAGACGGTTAACAGATGGGGACATTGCATTGCCTTTTATGATGACGAGCTATATTTTATTAAACACCCAATGCTATTACCAAGAATATTAAGGTGCTAGGTTCAGCGTATGAAAGCATCGTTCCTGTCCCCCATATTCAATATGGACAGTAATAACTCAATATCTTCTTGTATGTTTTATTCAGAAGACAATCGTGCTTGTGATAAAATACTATTCTGACATAAACTTTATGTTGTTCCCATGGCGTGATGGGTCATTCACTGCACTACGTGTTTGTTGGGAAAAATTAATTATGGACATCGTACGCGCACTAGATGCCGGAGTGTTGCTTTGTCTTGGATCGTACCTCCTGCTCTACACGCATAGATATATAACATGGTCATCTATTGATCGTCATATCGACTTGGTCGCAGGGGTGGCACCAGGGAAGTTTTGACACAGGGCCTAGGATCCCCGACAGGGGGGCTAAAGAAGTTGAGCGGAGCGAAACCGGTCTGGGGTTTGGGGGGGGGGCGCCGTAAGCTCCCCAAGGAAATTATTAGTGTTTTTAGAGCATTTCAGAGCATATCTGGAGATGTTTTAATGGTATTTGTGAGGTACTTGTATTTTCTCAAATTTATGGATTTATTTGGTAGGTTGTGAAGGTATGTGTCAATCTATTACCACCAATACAGCCAAATTTTGATGATTAGGACAATGGAGCGATGGATCAATGATACATTGAGTTTTGATGGATCTTGATTTTTTTTATTTGATTTTTTCATTTGATTTGATTTTGATTTGATTTGATTTTTTGATGGATCAATGATACATTGAAGATCATTCATTCCAGAATTATGCCTTGGGCTTCGGCTCTCTGGATACACTGTATTTATTTATATCGACTGTTGCACGGAATGAGGGCGTAAGTGTAGATACGCCCTTCTTTCGGGAAATAATTTTAATCAATATTTTGATGAACTTTTGTACACATTACAAACATTTATTTGATTGCCTATAAAGAGGATTGGTTACCATAAATTAAAAACTTGATAGAAATTCTTTAATCTTCAACCTGCATGTTGATATCACTGTACTTTTAGCGTAATAAGGGCATATCTCAAAATGTGAACAATGGTATTCAGTATTTTTATTGGAAAAATTAATTCCTTTTTATATTTAAAAGTGAATTAAACCTCACTGTATTTAATGCACTAACTATTGTAAATGTAATATTTGTATAAAAGAAGAAAAATATCTTTCAAACAAATTTGCACATCATAAGGGCATATGTACAATTACGCCCTTATTCCGTGCAACAGTCGATATATTCCTACGATTATGTCTATTGGACAAGAAAATAGCTTGGCTGAAGTTGGATGAGAAGGAAGAAATAGCGAACTTTGTTTATATCTGCTATATATTGACAAAACCAAATGTTGTATATGGTTTATTCAGCGTCACTATAAACAACAAACTTGCTGTTGAAACTGGATATATTGTGTCAGACTAAACAGTTAGAAAGAATCACACGAACACGGACGGTGACATTGATATATAAATTTCTTTATCTTCCCCGAACTATTTTACCAGTTTCCCCGACGAGGGGGCTAAACTTCCCCGACGGGGGGGGGGGGGGGGGGCTGTAACCCCCCCCCCTGACCCCCCTTTGATGCCACCCCTGCTTGGTCGGTCGAAAAACATGTTAAACAACGTGATATAATGTTATGAAAAGACACAGTTTTATTCTGTCAAAAAAATAAGTATTTACTCAGTATTTATATATCTAAGAAGTATTAATTGGTATTTATAAGTATTCAATATACTGATTGTCCCGATAAAACATTACGGTATAGCGCAGGGGCGGATCCAGGAATGTTGGGGGGGGGGGGGGGTTGGAGGTGTAAGTGAGTGGAGGAATCGCGCTCAAGGGCCCCAGAATTCAGAATATTTCTTATGTTATGTGGTAACTACTTCATCTCTCCTCAGTATCAATTTCACACAAACTCACTCTATACACTACATTGTGTTCGAACATATTTATTTTTTTTTTTGGGGGGGGGGGGGGAGGCATGAGAAATATAAGAAAACTAATATATTAAGCAGAACATATTCCTTAAAGAAGTCCACCGAACATGAGTAGAAGCGAATAATGTACGTAGGTTCTGAATGAAGAGCACAAAACAATATACATCGTTGCTCGTTGGTGTGTATACAGTTAATTGATCGGTGAGTTTATTGTTCTCCTCAGGCTGGTTTGCACGATCAAACTACTTCAAACTCCTAAAAGTGAGTTTGATGGTGGGTGTTTACACGATCATACACGCCACGCTGAACTACTTCAAACTACATCAAACTCTTTCAAATTCCGGTTTACACGGTCAAACTTTGTGGTAGAGTTTGAAGTAATGTGACGTAGTTTGAAGTATCGGTTTACACGATCAAACTTGGCATCAAATTCCAACGTTTGAAGTAGTTTGAAGTAAAAGTTTGCATGAAGTAGTTTGATCGTGTAGACCAGGCTTATGAGTTCAACCTCCAAATTAAAGCTGGACAATCTCGATAAAAGTTGCCCCAACCGCCCGACCAATTTCTTGGCTGGAGAGAGTCACTGCTGGGGCTACGTTTGTCGTATGTAGCATAAAATTCCCCAAAATATATTCCTAGGTGACAGAATGTAAATGCTGTTTACAATTTCAATGCCCCAACAATGCACGCATTAGGTGCGTTTATTCGTACGGATCACAAATGTGATCTCAAATGGCATCAAATTTATTATCCTTGGACCAAAAAACAACTTCGATCAATTAGGCAATAACGTTTTTTTTTTTAATAAAAAATATTAATTTTGAGTCCTATTATATCCATCTTCCGGAACATATATGCTCATTTCACCAGAGAAATGTTTGGGATCCTGATCCTGATCCATACTATTTTCTGCAGGATCAGATTTGTGATCCTTACCCATGAAATGTACCCAATATTCTGCAAAGTTCTGCATATTTTAATGGAATTGATTAATTTGTATTTCATATGGTTGGCCAAAGTAACCCCGAGCATATGGAGCTGTTAAGTTTTGACCAGTTTCGTCGGGGAATATCACCATTAGCATTCTCATAGAAATTTCAATGACATGAATAATATTTATCTCCTTCTTGTTTGAGGTCCGAGAAGATAACCCAGAATGTTTAATACATGTATATAAAGGATGACACATTGGAAAGAAGTTATTAAATTATTACACTACAGTATACGTCAAGACATGAAATAGAATAGTTACAAAATGTGAGATGTTTTATTTTTATTGCTTTTATTGTTATGATTTATTGTTCTTTCATGTCTTTGCAATGTGCGATCCGTCAGTGGAAAATCTCTCACTCACTGAACGTAGCGAGTCCCGTTTTCTGTTACTTTAATGGCACATACATGTATTAACTCATTTTCATGTCCAAGCATTACTTGTACTCACACTTGTGTCTTTAATGTGAATTGTGACTTCCATACATGTATATACTGGCCAAACGTGGATTATTAGTCGAGATTAGGCATCGGTAGAATTGTATATTGAATAGGAATGTCCTTCTTCAGGAAGGATCTGAGACAAACGGAAGAGAAGACGGCTTTCCTGACAATTCTTTGTGTATTCTTTATTGAACATGTTGAGAACCTGTGATATGTTCTCGGACATGCACCTGACACGGAACCCAGCCCCGGTCCTGACCAGTGCTTTCCTGTCGTGGCGAGCTTCGGATCAATGGGTATTCTTCTATCCGGTTCTATGTGAGATACTTTGCACCTAGAATTCATCGATAGAATCATGAGTAGTAAGTTGGCGTTACAGTTAGCAAGAAAGAAAGGAAGTAAAAATGTATTAAACACTTTTCGGGGAATGATATATGGGATGATCAATAGATCCTCCTTTATTTTATCACATCTTTATGACCGTTGTTAGAATAGTATTCATCCCCGCATTCATCATGTAGTAAATAATAAATGACTATTGACGGCTAATTCTACAATACAACAAATCATAGTGTTGCCCAGAATTCGATCGGATGAGCTGACTATTAGAGACATGAGAGCAAACAATAAACTTCATCAGTCGGTGATATCGGTCATGATTATTGCTGTTTTACTAAAAAAAAACGAGAAAATTAGTGAAATCGTTCTCAGGAAGTAGCACTTTTTCGTCCCAGTTTGAGCTCTTTTGTAGAGATCATGCTCATTATCCATCCTCTCATCGCCCAAGTCAGAACTCCCGAGTCGACCATTAATAATACGGTAGCATACAAGATAGAATTTGTGATTAATTAATAAGATAGAAACTGCGCAAGAAAAGGAGTATAATGCACTAGGCTTATGCATGTTCATTAGGCCTAAACATTACTCAATGTGAAGAATGGATATATGGAGTTCTCGGGCGACCAGTGGTGACTGCATATTGCTGGAACGTTTTTTCCAGAGAGAGTTTCGGCCATGAGTTTGATCCTAAATGACACTGAGTAGTCAAGATCATGTTTATAGGTCTACTAGTATTTCCTTTTGGATTTGAGAAGATTCACCCACCATGACCACCTCAGTTCTCACTTGTGGCTAACAAGGATCGATTCCTCCCCATGAAATCTAAACTATAGCATTCAAAACCAATAGAAGCCTTATGAACACAGAAAACAATATCAGAAAGACAATCCAGATGACCATAAGATATCGTAGCGTGAAGATTTTTCAAGTGAATGCCTTAGTATGATGTCACCAAGCAAGAAAGGGTGGAGCAAACCAGACAATTCCACGCATCTGGAGAACTTCTTGACTTCGGGGACGGAGGAACTTCAGTACCCATCCCAGAAGAGTCAGGTGTTCCACAAGGTTCGGCCTTTGGACTAAGTCTGTCTCTTCTATATAGTGTTACACTGAAGCCGGATCGAGCAAGGGTCATCAAGGATACCACGGATCACCCAGGGTAAAGATTGCCAATGCCCCGCACCATGCCCCCAGGCCCAGACCATCAAAACCAACCATGGAATGGTCCAGAATGATCCTGGTTCCCTATAGATCATCCTCAGCGATTCTGTGGTGCATCTGGGCCTGTCCGGGGCCACATCATACATGCCGGACCACCCCCAAAATATCGAAGTAGAGAAGCGAAGGTCCAAAGATCAGATATATTGAACCCTCCGTGGTCAATTACTTAAACATCTTCATACAGGGAGTCAAAGTCAAGAATATATCGGGGGCTACACGTGTAGCGGGGATACTTTATCATATGATCGTCATCAGTAAATCGACCACTCAATGCCTTGCGGCGGGAACTCGGGTCATATTTCCCTGCACCCGATGATGAATATTATTCCTCACAGTTCAGCATATAACTGCAACCATCAACACTCCAACAGCTAGAGCAAATCAATCAGGACCCGAAGTACAAGCTCACGTACGTACAGTGTTATAATGATTTTAACAAGACAACAATGCCCTGGTGACAGTGCTATAGCAGAGAACAATATCCCACAACGTCAGTGAAAGTGCCCATGATCGATGACACAGAACCCCCCGACACCTATCTAGATTGTCGATATCGTGGCCAACCAGCTAGCATTATAACTGTCAATGGCTTCCCGTTAGCGCAAGGAACAATGCAGAAAAATATATAGATTATATGCACAACACAGTTCTTAATTCATCAAATATGATATCGATTGTGATAATTTGTATAATTCAGGGTTTTTTTCCTTGTTGTGTTGTCGTTACATGTAGCCATCATTCAGCACTGAACAAGGTCAAAAGCCGGGGGGAATTGGTTTGTTACTAGTATATCAAATTTTAATACAAAAGTTATGACGAGCATTCATGTAATTGTATAGCATGTGAATGTTTGGAATCCATCTATTGTATCATTATTCTTAATTGTATACAAAATCACATCTGCATCTCCTTCGGTGTTGTCTGCACTTTTGAGGTCTTCCACTATAGAGAAATTAAGAAGATGACATATTTTCAACATCTTCAATTGCATAGAATTAACCAACACAAACTGAGCCCCGTCTGATGTGAGCTCCTAAGAACATACCAGTATCATCTCAGGAAGTGATACTAGTATATATGATACACAAAAGTTATTATGACAAAAACTACATTCATACATTCTGTTGTTATGTATGATTCTGTATAGTACCTGATAATGTGCATAATTTACAATATTCTTCCATGAAAGAAACGTACAGTTAGATCGTGTCGGTCAAATCAACAAGGCGGCTCCAGTTCGAGGGACACGGGATCAATACAGAGGAAGGATGGTGTGGCATCAAATGTACCTCAGCCAATAAGGGTTTGCTGAACAATTGTCTATGTACGTATGCTACATCGCTCGTTCGTCGCCTACATGGACATAATCCAACAATAGGTCGTCACAGCAAAGAAGAAAGGGGATACACGCGAGCAGGAACATCACGAGCAAATAATATAGATTCTAGATGAGTTAATTGTTTGGCTACGCAGAATATGGCATTTATTTAGGTGAACACGTTGATCGGAAACGAAAACAATTTTCTTATTATTTGGATAGAATATAGTCGGATAAAATTTGGAATATCAAATTTGAAGTCGTTATAGTTGTTAGTTGAGGGAAGATGACGACCGCCAATGTATGGCTGGGACTTTGTGTGATATTCATCACAGGTGAGCTTTAATGTTAATGAGGAGAAAGAAATACATTATAGGTATAAAGTTACTAAAATAATCCACGTTCGAAAACACAACAGGTGAAACGAAACCTTAAAATCCTTACTACTTGATATGTAAAAATATCTAGTCGTTGGTTAAGTAAACATTTCACGTTCATCCGTGTGTATAGTTGTGAATGAAATTGCATCAAAAAGACCAACATCATGGATGTGACTCTATTCGAGACTTGGTCCGAAAACCATGATTTATCTTTGCGCCCGTCGTCCGTCAGTCTTAAATTTTATCCTTTTTGGATGGAATAATCTGCTTGAAATTAATATATTCTGTAACAGATTGCCAGAAGACGCCTTTATTTTCCATTTTTGACAGAACGGCCCAAAGTTTAGACCAAAACACTACGATTTGGACTCAGTCCGCCATTTTAAAAGAAATTTAGCACGCACGTGGCCAAGATATCGTTTACATACATGTGTATCAAGAACAAAAAGGCTTGATCTCTCGCATGGCTCGCATATGAGCTCAATAATTTAGGGAATCAAATATGGTGGATGACATTGTACTTGATATCGAACGATATTGAGTTGTGAAGCTCAAGGTCACGTATGTCCTGAAATGTGTAAATTGACCTCTGCAGACAATGCTCTTATCGATAGAGCTCAGGAAATTTATAAGAAGTCATAATCAACTTGATTTCAGATTATCGTGGGTGGAAAATTTTAATGTCATCTTTGACATGAAATGTGTGAATCAGAGTCTAGAGACGAAACGCTGGTATAGAGGAATAAATTATCACCATGTCAAAAGCTATATGTTGGAAGTTTCGGTGATGTTGAATTCGACTTAAGACCATCTCGAGCGGTGACATAATTTAACCTAAAATGACCGACAACAAAATTGTAATTGAAACTGGGATTTAGGCCCTACAGGAAGATATATTAGTGACATTGTAAATTGGCATCTGCAGACAAAATTATTGTACTCAGAACTAGGATTTATTCACCAAAAATGGGAAGTCACATTTTGTGGGATATCTTATGGCGATTTTGAAGTTGAGTTTGGTAGATGGCCTTGAGTGGTAAATCTGGAGGTCACCTTTGACTCGAAATGTGTACATTGGCTTAAAGAGACAAGAACGTTGGCATACAGAGCTTATGAGTGAACTATCAGTGTTATATAAAGTCATATAATGTATGTTGGGTAATCTGACAAACCTTGAAGCTGGCCGTAGACGACAATGAGTTGCAAACATGAAGTTCCTGTCTGACCTGACATGACTGTGTATATTGTAGTCGGCGGCGACTATACTTTTAGGGAGCTTGAGAATGTATCATGAGCACAATAGAAAGTCCTTTATGGTGGATCGGATGGTGACCTAGAACTTGACCTGGCGATGGGGTTATTTCCCCGTTTATTTGTAAACGAATAACATGAATAAGCTGAAAGTTAGGCACAATCAGGCGATCATATAGGAACAAAGTACAAACCTGATGATATTCCCTTGCAACTCTGAGAGAAAGGCTAGTGAACGAAATTACGGATTGATTATACTTTGCTAGGTGGGATGACGATAGGTCAAAATCCACCGGGACCAACACCAAGAACTACTCCAGCAACAGGATCTACTCCGGTGCCCAGTGACCCTCCTCCACCACCCGGTGACAGGGCTCCGAGAATTGACTTATTAAACGATGATGGAACGGTAAGTGGGCTTACATAGGCCTACTGTTGAGTAAGTCTATATAGCTGATAAATATGGAAGCCGATTTCTAGAATTGTTTGCATGGACATATTTGAATATTGTGGTAAAACTAGACCCATGTGCCCCACTTATCGATCGCAGAGCGAATCGCGCTTCGCGCTCGATGAGTGGAGATCCCGAGTCTATGGTAAAACTGCTACACCTACCGATTTTGATTCCCATATCAGCCCCAATGGCATTTTGAAAACATTTTTTCAGGGGTAGATCCAGGAATCGGAGACGGGGGTATCTCATTTCCCCTGGATCCGCCCCTATTTTGTGAGCGCTCTAGTTGAGCTTTTAGGGATGGCAATTTTACTTGAATCACTAGGTTATAATTTTGGTTATAACTCTGATGCAACCCTAGATAAAGCTAGAATCTGATATTATTTAGGCCTATTTTAGATGTATTAATTGAAATACTAGCTTTGCAATAAAGGTATTTTGTTGGAGGAATCAGGGGGATAGGCTACACCCACGCTGTCGTCAGCAACCGGTGAGCGTCTAGTTGAATTTATTGATATATACATAATATTTAGGTGACACCGGCAATAAAGGATGAGCTAGGACAAAGCTACGACAAAGCTACGACATCCGGGGCTGTTGATGCCTTGATTAGCCACCGGTAGCTCTGTTTCCGGATAGCTCATCCGGTTCCAGATTATGACTGACATGCCGGGGCGTTTTTTGGAGCCCCGGCGATAGGCAACATTTTCTTGCCGACAATTAAAACCATGGCAATGCTGTCAAATATGCCATGGTTCTGTCGTACTGCAGGGACTATGCCGTGTCACTCTCTTGGCATGAACGTCAATGGCTGATGCACAGAGCTCTACTGGATTAAAACGGGATGCGACAACAGCCCTGGATCGATCTTGATCTGGGAAAAAAATCAGGTGTCATAACTTTTTCGTTACTCATCCGTGGGGCCGGTGTGACCTTAGCCCCAGCAGATGGACCTCGAAATCGACGGCTTTTTCGATCTAGGTTGGAGAACCACTTGCTGGGGCTAGTGTGACGTACGTACCTAGGCTAGCATTAGGCATTCTCCCTACCCGGAATGGCTCACAGCACAGTGTCAGTGAGCCATTCTTCGCTAACATTATCCCGACTTTGGTCCGAATTAGCACGTTCACTCACAGCAGACGAATTTTACTGCCGCATCTCTGCCGTGGCCTCTGGTGGAGCTGATCAGGGTTCGGTGTGACTGGGGCATTAGGTTCAGGTGCAGAGCCAAGACGGGTGCAGAGCCAAGACTGCCAAGTTATCGTGTACAAATTAGGAATTTTGCCATTGAAACATTGTTATAATGGCATTGTTTCGAGTGCTAGATCGCACTCTGTCACCGAATCGAGGCCGAGCCTTTAGGCGAGGCTTAGATGGTGATCAGAGTGCTAGATTTTTGACCAAAATATTTTGGACTGGAAATTTCACCCAATTTTAGGTTACCGACCTTTGTTCCGATAACCTATTGGCATGGCGTTGCATGCGTCCGTCGTCGTCGTCCGTCTACATTTTTATCTTTAAAGTTTTTCTTCGAATCTTCCTGAAATTTTGAACAAAAATACCTAAAACTATTCTGAAAGGGAGATATTTTTTTTTTTAGCTTTTTGATTTTCGCTTCAGGTTACCGGACGGTCCGATAACCCATTGCCAAGGCGTTGCGTCCTTCGTCCGTCCGTCCGTTCGTCGTCCATAAACAATTCTATCTTTAAAGTTTACAGTCGAATCTTTCTGAAATTTTGCACAAAAATGCCTAAAAAATATTTCAAAAGGGAGGTGTTTTTTCGTTTTTTGATTTTCAATTTTTTTTTTAAATGAGTCTTTTTCGTCAAAAAACGGCCAATTTTGGACTTTGGTGGCCATTTTCTCAAAAACTGTTAGGTAACTTTCTTCTTTTTCATGCATAACATTCCTTGTGTGTACCCCAGTGATGTGTATAAGTTTCTTTGCCCTTGAATCGCTCGAAGTGGGCCTTTTTGGCCCAAACTTGGCCCCAAATGGGACTTTTTCTGTTGAGACTGTTAAATTCTCCTATGCTTTATAATGGGACATATTATTCTTAATATCTCACTCAATATTGAGATTAGAGGTTAGAAATCAATTGTGGACATTTAGGAAATGATATATGTTGAATATTCTGGTGACCTTGAATTTGACCTTTGATCTTCTTTTTCAAGGTCACAGGACAAAATGGCTAATATCTCGCTTCTTATCGACTTTACAGCTTAGGAATCAATTATGAACATATAGGAAATAATATATGCAGATTATTGTCATGACCTTGAATTTGACCTTTGACCTCATCTTCAAGATCACTGGACAAAATGGCTAATATCTCATTTATTATCGATTTTACAGCTAAGCAATTAATTGTGGCTGAATATTCTTGTGACCTTGAATATGACCTTTGATCTCATTTTCAAGGTCAAAGCACAAAATGGCTAATATCTCACTAATTATCGACTTTACACCTTGGGAATGAATTGTGGACATATATGAAATGATATATGACGAATATTTTCATGACCTTGAATTTGACCTTTGACCTTATTTTCAAGGTCAGATCACAAAATTGCTAATACCTCGCATATTATCGACTTTACAGCTTAGGAACCAATTGTGGACATATAGGGAATGATATACGCTGAATATTCTGATGACCTTGAATTTGACCTCATTTTCAAGGTCAGAGCACAAAATGGCTAATATCTCGCTTATTATGGACTTTACAGCTTAGGATTCAATTGTGAACAAAGAGGAAATGAGATATGCTGAATATTCTCATGACCTTGAACTTGACCTTTGACCTCATTTTCCATCATTTGGTCATACTACAAATGATGCATGCTGAATATTCTCGTGACCTTGAATAGACCAACGACCTTCTTTTCAAGGTCACGGGACAAAAGGCTAATATCTAAAATATATATTGTCCGGTAACCTTTCTTAGCTCTTGGGCTAATTTTTTGAAAGGTCAGTGAAAAAAAAATTTGGTCTGAAATCAGGTTACTACATGTATATGTTTTGAGCCATTTTCAGCCATGATTTGATTATGATTTGCCAGTATAATTCGAGTGGTGACCTGGAATCTGACCCTCAATGCTCTGGAATTATAGGTTAATAAGCTAACTGCACAAACAATACAAGAGCAAACAATGAACAAAACTTTGTTTTTTTAGTTGAACCGAGATCCACTACCAGAGGGAACCAACTATGTCGATGTTGTCCGAAAGCAGATTGGCCTGCAGTGTGATACAGCTCAGAGTCTTGGTTTGGATGGGTAGGAACTTTGTTATGTTAAACACAGGCCTACTCATGGTTGAGATTTAATAGTTTAGCTACCGGCAATGCTATAGATGTGATTGTCATTCTGTTGAACCACAAAACGTAAAGTGTCACAAAACATGAAATGGCCAGAATTCGCAAAACTTAAAGTGAAGTATACAGAGTCATGAAGTAAAATTAATCATAAAGTGGGGTCTAAAACAAAAACTTAAAGTGACTTACGTCTTGGAACTTTACGTTTTGGGACTCGACTACCTGGTATATATGATTTGTATGAATACTTTACGATTTACTTCACTTACATTCTGCGAAATCTGGCCACTTTACGTTTTTTACACCTTCTCTGGTGATAAACAGCACAGGAATGAAAAATCTGTTCATTCGATAACCATATGTTTTTAATGGTACTTGAACTTACCGGTAATCCGATTTGACCCTTTTAAACTCTTTTCATAAAACTGTGCAAGAAGAAATATAATTTCATTGTACATGCTTTATCTTCACAAACAAATAATTTCTGAAATTCTTACATGTATTATTGTTTTACAGCAACCTGTGTTTGTGCATTGGCCGCCCTGAATTACTCTGTGAGACACTTCGCACTGTAGATGAAGTGGCACTTATTGATGCCATTAAAACGCTTGATTGTCCTGCACTATTCATTGATGTCGCCAATTATGTATGTTCAATATGATAATTATGTTATTTGATATTTTGATATAAATATATCTGTCCTATATTTTTCGCATAAAACTATAATCATTTTTCTACTGACATAGTGCTAAATTTTTGCAGAACATAATAATGAAATTGGTAAGAGTTTACAATTAAATATATCAGAATAGAATCAAAGAATGAAGTTTAATCCATCTTATGATCTTGATAGGTCATGCATGGTTCTAGCTGTTTGGGACAGAAACTCTGCAGCTACATTAACAACACGTGGGATAACGCGCCTACCAGAGACGATGCCCGAGCCAAATATGACCTCCTTGAAAAATTTCACCGGCTGTTTCCTCGCAAATGTCATAGAATGTTGCTGGAAAAGATTGTGAATACCGTCACAGATTTGGATGGTGCCAGAGAACTGCTGGACGGTATTGATGACTCCGAGCTGGTAATATATTCTCAAATTTATGTACTCCTTCTAGTTTCTGCGTACTTTCATTGATTCTCTTTTAGAAGTATCCTGGTTTATATTATAGCACTTGCTACCATCAGTATTTATTTGAGTCAATGTGCAAATAGCTCTTCATTACTGATGGATATGTGTAGGATAATGCACAAAGACGAGGGTACGAGGCCACTATTTGCGAGAGACCCTCGTCTGCATGCATAAATATGACTTAGTGCAGGGGTTCCTATTTGCAGATACACAATGTATAGTAACCTGGCGGTAACTCTGTTCAATAGTAACCTGCCAACAACAAAGGAAACTGCCCCAACCATGCACTAAATTTTCAGTTGATCATAAAAGTACTAATGGTCCAATGAACAAAATGCATGTGCATGTGATTTCCAATTCCAATTTGGCATGAACTGTTTTTTTTTTCAGACTGACACCGTTGTGGACAAAATGCGTGACTTGAGTGTGAGTGAACATAATGAACTTTCAAAATCAAGACTTTGAAGAAAAAGATTCCAGCCAATACTCTATCCATTGACTCATTCACATGAATCGGTGGTAAAACTGTTTGGCTGTTGTAGGGCGGACGACTGAGACCTGAAGACGTTGCGGCTGGTAACACTGAGGACATAGTGTCTGCGATGGACCTAGCTGATCTACAGGAAACTTTGATGACGGCAGATCGTGAAATGAAGGGTAACATCAGTCGGGCTTTGCTTCGAGCCGTGGCAAGAGAGAGAAAGGAACGCCAGGTGCATATACACAGATCTCTGTATGATATGAACGTACAGGCCCATAGGTATGGCCCATACGTATTATCATTCTTAGGTTACCGGACCTATGGTCCGATAACCTATTGGCATGGCGTTGCGTCCGTCGTCCGTCGTCGTCCGTCGTCGTCCGTCGTCGTCCGTCGTCGTCGTCGTCCACATTTTTATCTTTTTTGTTTACGGGCGAATTTTTCTGAAATTTTGCAGAAAAATACATAAAAATAATTCAAGAAGGAGGTATTTTTTAGTTTTTTGATTTTCGCTTTTTCTTCAAAATGGCGGCCGTTTTCGACGAAAAATGCCTGATTTTGGACTTTGGCGGCCATTTTCTCAAAATCTGTTCGGTAACTTTTTTTCTTTTTGATACATAACACTCCTCATATGTACTTCTATGATGTCTATAAATTTCGTTGCGCTTGAATCGCTTGAATTGGGCCATTTTGGCCCAAACTCGGCCCAAATGGGACTTTCCCATGGTAAATTCTCCTATGCTTTATAATGGGACACATTATGCCTAATATCTCACTTGATATTGAGATTAGAGACTAGGAATCAATTGTGGACATATAGGAAATGATATATGCTGAATATTCTCGTGACCTTGAATTTGACCTCTGACCTCAGTTTCAAGGTCAGAGCACAAAAAGGCTTATATCTCGCTTATTATCGACTCTACAGCTTAGGAATCAATTGTGGACATATAGGATATAATATATGCAGAATATTCTCGTGACCTTGAATTTGATCTCTGACCTCATTTTCAAGGTCAGAGCACAAAATGGCTTATATCTCGCTTATTATCGACTCTACAGCTTAGGAATCAATTGTGGACATATAGGAAATGATATATGCTGAATATTCTGATGACCTTGAATTTGACCTTCGAACTCATTTTCAAGGTCACAGGACAAAATGGCTAATATCTCGCTTGTTATCGACTTTACAGCTTAGCAATCAATTATGAACATATAGGAAATGATGTATGCAGATTATTGTCATGACCTTGAATTTGACCTTTGACCTCATTTTCAAGGTCACAGGACAAAATGGCTAATATCTCACTTATTATCGATTTTACAGCTTAGGAATCAATTGTGGACATATAGGAAATGATATATGCTGAATATTCTCGTGACCTTGAATTTGACTTTTGACCTCATTTTCAAGGTCACAGGACAAAATGGCTAATATCTCGCTTATTATCGACTTTACAGCTTAGGAATCAGTTGTGAACATATAGGAAATGATATATGCTGAATATTCTTGTAACCTTGAATTTGACCTTTGACCTCATTTTCAAGGTCACATGACAAAATGGCTAGTATCTCGCTTATTATCGACTTTACAGTTTAGGAATCAATTGTGAACATATAGGAAATGATATATGCTGAATATTCTCGTGGCCTTGAATTTGAGCTTTGACCTCATTTTCAAGGTCACAGGACAAAATGGCCAATATCTTGCTTATTAGCGACTTTACAGCTTAGGAATCGATTGTGAACATATAGGAAATGATATATATGCTGAAAATTCACGTGACCTTGAATTTGACCTTTGACCTCATTTTCAAGGTCACAGGACAAAATGGCCAATATCTTGCTTATTAGCGACTTTACAGCTTAGGAATCGATTGTGAACATATAGGAAATGATATATATGCTGAAAATTCACGTGACCTTGAATTTGACCTTTGACCTCATTTTCAAGGTCACAGGACAAAACGGCCAATATCTTGCTTATTAGCGACTTTACAGCTTAGGAATCAATTGTGAACATATAGGAAATGATATATGCTGAAAATTCTCATGACCTTGAATTTGACCTTTGACCTCATTTTCAAGGTCACATGACAAAATGGCTAATATCTCGCTTATTATCGACTTTACAGCTTAGGAATCAATTGTGAACATATAGGAAACTAGACATAAAAGCCTATAGGCTTTGTGGCATCCCCCAATTTTTCTGTTCTTTTCTAATGGTGAAACTTGACTGTTATTATAATACATATACCAGTATTATTGAACACAGGTGGGAGTGAGAGTTCAAATTATAGCAGTTGCTCACTAGACAAATGTCCATTAGATATTTGTTTTAATCTCAATAGGTATTAAATGTACAGACATGACAGACATTCATAATACAAGCAAAAAGGAAATTATTCTGGGTTCTGACTAAGTAAAACAATGATAATTTGGTCACTGCATGTGAAATACAGTTAGAAAACAAAACAATGCATGTAGTTTCATCCAGATAAACACAGTGCTGTTTTAACTGAATACAATGAACAATTGACCGGCAACCAAGGCCCAGGCAGACCTTCAAAGCTGTTATCTTCAGTTTGGGTCATCATTATATAACCACCTATTGTTTTCTTTAGAAAGGGAAGGAGGGCATTGTTCCAACTTGTTGGTGTTAGTATAGTAAACTGGGGTGAGGGGACAGGAGAGGGGGGGGGGGAAGAGGGGCAGTGCATACAAGTCACTGATACATTGCTACATTCATATGCAGATTAGACTGGCTGACAGTGGAGGTGGGGGAGGGAGAGGGGGGGGGGGGGGGGGTATCACAGGCATTACTGAGCAGGGCTCTCATATACTGCACTGGCTGAGAGGGCAGAGCCTAGCCTCATGCTGGACACATGGGACATGCAGGCTGCAGTCAGTGAATACAGTAGCATGGCTCAGTCACAGTATTACATCTGCATGGGGGCAGGCGAGGGAAAAATTCTAAGTCCAAAAAAAAATACACCCAAAAAATTTTTTCCCCCTGGAAATTGCCTGAATCAAATTATGACATTGACAGGAATCGCCCGATTTTTTTTTCCAAAATGGCCGCTGGCGGCCATCTTGGATTTCGGGTCTCGACGAAAAACAATAGGGGTTAGGAGCAAAGTATTTCGGATGAGCTGTGAAAATTTCGGAAAGATAGATTAAGGCGTTCAAGAGTTATGATCCGGAAACCGAACGGCGGAAGAAAAAAAAAAAAAAAAAAAAAAAAAAAAAGAAAAAAAAAAAAAAAACAGACAAAAACATAAGGCCTCCCGATTTTCAATCGGGATGCCTAATGATATATGCTGAATATTCTCATGACCTTGAATTTGACCTTTGATCTCATTTTCAAGGTCACAGGACAAAATTGCTAATATCTCGCTTATTATCGACTTTACAGCTTAGGAATCAATTGTGAACATATAGGAAATGATATATGCTGAATATTCTCATGACCTTGAATTTGACCTTTGACCTCATTTTCAAGGTCACAGGACAAAATGGCCAATATCTTGCTTATGAGCGCCTTTACAGCTTAGAAATCAATTGTGAACATATAGGAAATGATATATGCTGAATATTCTAGTGACCTTGAATTTGACTTTTGACCTCCTTTTCAAGGTCAACAGGACAAAATGGCTAATATCTCGCTTATTATCGACTTTACAGCTTAGGAATCAATTGTGAACATATAGGAAATGATATATTCTGAATATTTTAATGATATTGAATTTGACCTTTGACCTAAATTTCAAGGTCAGTCATTTTATATTCAAAGTCAGATTACAAAATGGCTTATATCTCGCTTATTATCAAATTTACAGCTTAGGGGTCCATAGTGAACATATAGGAACTGATATATGCTGAATAGTTTGGTGATCTAGAATTTAACCTTTGATCCCATTTTCAAGGTTAGAGATATGGCGATTTCAGTGGTCACCTTGAATTTGACCTTCAACTTTCTCGGCTTAACTCTGTATATTTCTCCGGTAACCTTTCTAGCCCATTGGGCTAATTTTTTATTGTGTTTTTTTCCCTCTTCCGTCGACTGCTCTTCCGTCCTTTGTCTTTGGATTGACAATTTTTTTTAAAAAGTGCACCAAAACATACCGGTATCTTGGACGAATACCCTGAGATTTTTGTAGCTTTTTGGAACGAATCGTTTATTCTCATTTGGCGGCCATTTATTCGTCGAAAATGGTGAATTTGGCACATTTTACTTTTCTACAGTACACTTTTCTACAACATCTGTTGGATAACCTTTTTTTCTAGTTTTGTTTTGACATAGGTAGGCATGGCATAGCTTGGCTTCATTCAATCGAAAGGCCCGAATATAAGACCCAAAGTGCACTAATTAGCTTTTGGTTATGAGCATGTAGGAAGTCATATAGTGCATCTTTAGATGATCTTGAACTTGACCTCAGATGACCTTGAGGGCTCAAACTCAATGTCATGACAAATTGGAAATATGTGTAATTCGTTCATTGGAAACAAAACATTTGAAGGTAGAATTTAGATTTGTATTATGGACATAGGAAGTGGATTATTGGTGACCTTGAATAGTAACCCTCACAATCAAGTCTGACCTGAAATGTGTAAATCGGTCTGTGTGCACATTAATTATGTAGATAGAGCTGAGGAATATATTATGAACATTTAGGAAATCATGTACCATAGCTATGATGGTGACCTTGAACTTGACCACAAGTCTCAAGGTCACATCTAACCTGAAAAGTGTAGCGACCTCTCCAAAGAAACACTTGTAGATAGTGTATAGGTTTGTATTGTGATTTCAATGTCACATTTGACCTAAAATATGTGAATTTAAGTCTGCAGACAAAAATCATCTAGAGATGGCTCAGGTGTGTAACATGAGCATATGTGACACATGTGACTTTAGTGACATTGACATTGACATTGACCTCCGATGACCTTGGAGTGGTCAATCTCATTGTCACATTTGACGTGCACAATATGAATTGGCCCCTGCAGACCGAATGATGACAGATAGATGTTATGGTTGAATTACGGGCATATAGGGAATCATTTATGATGGATCTTTTGGTGACCTTGAACTACCTTCAGTATCAAAACGCAATGTTCGATATAAGTCTGCCGATAAGCTACGGTATCCTTGATGCTATGTTTGGAGACTCCGACTGATAGTTTCCTTAGTTTGGTTAGAAATTGGAGGGTTTAAAAAATGTATTATTCGAACATGCGATTCTTGGAAAGTTGAAGGTATCTTTGACAGAACATTATGTTGATGATATTTACAACTATTGTGTCAGAGTCTATTGTTACAACTATTGTTGTAGGAGAGGACTGAGGCCACACGGAGTGTACCGGAACAAAGAAGGCAGCGTCAGGAACAGAGCAGAGAACCCAAACCTAAAGTGGCCCTTGCTCTGGAACAGGTGAGGTCATAAATTCTCATTGAAGCACTGAAACTGATACATGTAGATTGCCTTCGAAACCAACCTTGTCAACAAGATATACATGTACTTTACTTCATCTCATGCATTAAAATTGGTTAGTTGAACTCAATGAGCACATTCCAAATTGAATTATGTGCCAGATGAGACCGCTCGACAGTGCACCACAGACTGAAGTCGAGGAAGTACTTAGAAATGGAGGTGACACGAATATGAGACCTCAAGAAATCACAAGCTTGGGAGAAAAATGCTGTATCAATGGAGAAAATGTTTATGAAAGCATCACCAGGAAGGAGATTGTAAGTTGGAAATAACACAGAGAAAACGAAATTTATACACTGCGATGCAAACACAAACGACACTGAAAGGCTGAAAAATAAGCCAATAACTCTTTTAAAACGTTAACTAATTCAAAATATATTTCAGCTGCATGAAATCAGGCAACAGTGCGAAGGTGTGCCAGGATTTGAGATGGATGACAAACTGAAAACAGCTGTGTCTGGTACTGAAATAGCAAACGACATCACTCAAAATGCTGGTGACTTAACAGCGCTCCGCGAATTGGTTCGCCCATTCTCAAATGAGAAGGAGAATCTCAACAAAGACCAGGTCTGGACATGTACATGTATATTCAAATTTGTCACACTTTTGGTCAAGAGACTGGTATTTTGAGTAACTATCAATATACATCCAACCATTATATTTTGGACAGATGACAAATCTGAAGGCTCTGGAGTCTGTCATCAGCGGGAATAATTTCGAGAATCTCAATGCTGATACAGTTGCTGATATGGCACCTGTTGTGACTGCTATGTCGTACGTTCAAAGTCAACTTCACATATAGTTTTCTTGGCAATGATTTTTGATGATTTCTCTTGTGAATAATTGGGTGAAAATCTATATTTTTTGTGCATTGTACATTTTAATAATAAAAGTTATTATTATAACACACTGCAAATGGAATATTCAGGTCACTGCTCACAACCGCCAAATTTAATAACCCCCAAAATTAGTATTTCTACAGTATTCAGGTCATTGCCTATTAACAATGAGCATGCACAGTCCAGCAGTTGAAGAAAAGGTGGATGATGTACTATTACTTATACAGGATGAGTATGTTGGAAAGTGCCCCTTACGCTCAGACAGAAGATGGACAAAACAACTTGTGTGAAGCATTCAAGGACGCAGTCTTCAGTGAAGAAACAACTGAGGAAATCCGGGACAAATACCAGTTTTGTGTGCAGGTATATGATCATATCATATGCGGTGGCTACATAATGTATTTATGTCGGAGTGCCTGATCAGGCAGTACAGGTTTATAGATGAGCTCTTCATTAAATGAGACTGATTGACTGATCACAACATCACACCACTCTGTCAAGATACTCTAAACCCTGAAATATTAGCGTTCGTTAAATTTAGCGTTTTTGTTTGTGCTGGCGTATCGGCGACCATTTTTATCTTGCCATTATGTTGTGTTTAACAAATCGATATGCGTCCATTAATATTAGCGTTTTGAACAACAAGCTAGAAAAAGCTAAATAAACGGATGCTAATAATTTCCAGGTTTAGAGTATAGCACATTAAGGGCTAACTGTGTAAGGCATAAGGAATATCAGTAGAAACCTATACATATTTTGCTATGTCCGAGAATATATTGGCCAACTAGAAAAGTTTTGCTGCTTGTAGAATGCATTGAAAATGCTTTATTTCTTTATCACGATTATGTTATGTTGCCATATTAAACATACTTCTCCTAATACCCCATACTTGTTTCTATCACCCAGCATGGTATGAATCCATGTGATGCCAAGAATATGATGGCCGGTATGCAGGCATCAGACATCCAGAATATAGGTGAGACTGACCTGAGTTCCTGTGATGCAGACCTCGCCTCCAAGCCACGGTCCAAGGCTGCCAGGGACACGGTGCTGGACAGAATCTCTGCAGGGTCAGTACAGTCGCAGAATATTTAGGTTACGGGTACTGGACCTGTGGTCAATAAATCTATTGGCATGTTATTGCATCCGTCATTGTCTTTATTTCTATCTCTAAAGTTTATGATCACAAAGATTGCTTGAAAATAAACCCAAGGTAGAGAGATATGTTTATGTGACCACAAAATGTAGACGTGTCCCAAAATGTAAAGTGGCCAGATTTTGTTAAACGTAAAGTGTAGCAAATGGTAAAGTGATGACACTTTACATTTTGTGGTCCCACATCTTCATCTATTTCCACATGTTATTTTCATAATGGTGTCCATTTTCAACAAAAAATGCTACATACAGCCATGGTCACTGGATATATATTTTGTATTTTCAGTGATATGAGTACCTTATCTACAACGCAAGTGGATGCTCTGGCCCCAGCAATTGTGGAAAATGTGGACCCAAATGACATGTCTTCATATGTTAGTAAAACATCAATATATACATTTGTACAGTATCTTCATTAAAAAAAAATGATTGCATCCAATTAAAGAAGAAAAAGAATCGTCATAATTGTGAAGTTTTATAATATCTTGAATTTCTATGATGTATAATAAAATAATTGTCTTTTAAAATTTGAAGTAGATACAGTAGTTCGTTTATGTACCACATGCAGTCAATCACCAGTACATTTATGTGACGAAAGTTTGACATGATTCTATGTGCTGCTGTCATTTACAGCCCAACATCGTGAGTCAGCTGGGAAGTCTGCTGGAGAGCGTTGAGGCGTCGGAGGCCCGCTGTCAGACTGAGGTGTGTTCCAAGGAAGACAGGCGGACCTACCAGGATAGGGACATGAAGCGGGAGCTCACTGAGGCCCTGCTGCCCGCGTACGTGACAGCCAACAGCGGCAGCAGCAAGCGTCGTAAGCGCAACACAGGTCAGTAAACAACGAAGATATTTTGATAACAACTGATAATAGAAAAGGCTATGTTCCTATGATTGTACGATGTTCAGGTATGTTTTACTGAAAACTCTCGAGGTTATAGCATATGCTATATGAGTCAGGCTCATTAAATTCCACACTGATGTGTACTAACTGAAAAAATTAGCCCAAAGGCTAAGATAGGTTTCCGGACAATTTTGGTTTGGCCATGGCAGCATTGGCAGGTAACAGACCTTGAGATTTACAAATCAAGATTCGCAGTGTGAACATATGACCTTGAGATTTACCAATCAAGGCCATCCGTGTGAACTTCGATATATCCATTACATGTATGTGTGTGGCATTTGATATTCCAAAATTTTTTTCAAAGGGTGAACATTTTTTTTTTGCCTAGAAATGGCCCAAAATGGATAGTAATGCGATCTGGGGCCAAAAAAAATTTTTTCCCCCGACTCGTCAAAAATTCAAAATGGCCGCCACGCGGAGACCAGCAATTCAAGGGCAACAAAACTTATACACATCATAAAGGTACATAGGGGGAATCTTTTGAGAAAAAAATCTCAAAACTGATCAGACAGTTTTCGAGAAAAGACAGACGAGGTGCAAATTTGGGCATTTTTCGACCCAAAAATGGCTGTTTTGACCTTTCAAGGTCATCCAAGGTCAAATTCAAGGTCACCACACAAGTCGCCATATATGACTTCCCATTTGAAAGTGCCAATTTCTAAGCTCTACCTTCAAGCGTTCTAGGAGTATTGTTCTGGCAGCTCCCATTATGAAGGAAAGAATTGCCGAAAATTTTCTAAGTCCAAAATTTTTATTCAAAGGGTGAAAATTTTTTTTGGCCTAGAAATGACCTAAAATGGATAGTAATGCGATTTGGGGCGAAAAAAATTTTTTTTCGCCGACCAGTCAAAAATTCCAAATGGCCGCCACGCAGAGACCGGCGATTCATGGGCAACAAAACCTATACACATCATCGAGGTAAATAAGGGGAATCTTTTTGAGAAAATGGCCGCCAAAGTCCAAAATTGGTAATTTTTCGTTAAAAATGGCCACCATTTTGGGAAAAATGCGAAAATCAAAAAACTAGAAAAAAAACCCTCTTGAAATATTTTTAGGCATTTTTGTGCAAAATTTCAGAAAACTCCGCCTGTAAGATACAGATGTGGATGGACGACGGACGCAACGCGACGGCAATAGGTTATCGGACCATAGGTTTGGTAACCTAAAAATGGTAAATGAACCCAGCCTGTCATTATATATTCTCTTGCAATTCTGTTACAGTGACAATCAGTTGTGAGGAACTTCGGTTGGGTGACACTCAGTATCCCGTGGTGTCTATGGATGCCAACATAATTGCCACCATTTCTTGTGATGCATTCCTCACGTCTGCAGAGGGTAGCTGCATTGAATACCTGAATGTCGATAAACTGGAGGCCTCGCAACTACAAGCCTTGGCCACACATGCAGAAACGGTATTAAGTTTATACATAAAACATTTCTCTGTACACTGTAGATATGCATAGATATCAACTGCACATGTATCCCCATGCAGTTTGACATTTTGGTAATACCAGCTATGCAGAAAAGTCTGCATGTGCATGTACTTAAGTTTTCTTACATATGTTAAATTCAGATTATGGATGAATTCTTCAGAGTCATATAGTTCCAGAGATATTTCCAAACTTGCTGAATATTGTTCAAACAATTCCAATGGGATGACTTGAGACATGATGAGGTGACATTGTGTGTTTCAGTGTCTGGCAGTAGCTCCTGCTGAATGGACAGAGGCCACGCAGACCAGTCTGGGGGTGATTCTTCTTGGCTTGTCGGACCTCAGTGTCGTCGACTTCACTGTAGGAGCCACAGTTGAGAGCATCGGGGCCAAAGTCAATGCCATGCCTTCTGTGTCTGCTGTATGTACATACACACACAAAAGACCATCCATGCTAATACAAATGTATGTTAGTGTATACCATTGCTCAGGAAGTTTTAGACTACATATTCTTGCATCTTCTATCCAGCTGGAGTCAGCATACAGCCAGTACAAGACACAAAACCAGATTACGACGAGTGCAGACTTGACGAGCCAACAGATCTTGGCCCTCGGTGTCCTCATGTGTGGGATGCCAGAGGGAGATGTCGATGCCCTGAGCACCACGGTCTATCAGTCAGTATCAGACACACGCAATAGCATGAGTAGAGTCACAAATTGTCAGAATGACTAAAACTCATTAACAAGTCCCAGTAACAAACCGTGTTCACAGCAAGTTGTGATCTGATGAAAATATGATGGTATTGTGGAGTGAGTGGCGCAGTGGATAAGGCGTCGGACTCGTAATCCAAAGATCATGGGTTCGAGTCTCGAGCTAGACTGCTGTGCTATTTCACTAGTGTCCTTAGGCAAGGCATTTACCACTAATGTGTCTATCTTCACCCAGGATTAAATGGGTACCGGTTGATAATGGGTGTTGTATAGAGCGCTTTGAGTGTGGCTGCTCCAAGTACAATCACTCAGACTGGGGTTAAAGTGTAAAGCGCCTTTGAAAGCGGATTTAGTTCGGCTGAAAAGAGCGCTATATCAAATCTGATAACTTATAACTTTAACTTCTCAAACAAATCTTCGCTGAGATCTTTCAAAATACATGTATCATCTAAAAAGGAAAAGTATGGTGTGCAAAGGTTAGAACGAACTTTACAGCGAAACATTTCATGTATACTTGTAAGTAAATATGATATTTAATGCACATGTATATAGAATTGGATGAAATGTTTTTTTTTTTTTTTCAGGGACACCATCATGACGATTGGAGGATTGGTGTGTTTCACAGAAGCACAGTTCGCATCTTGGGCTGCCAAAGCTGTGACCGTGTACGGTGCTGAAAACACCATCACAGCCGTGGAGATTGCTAGCATTGGCTCAGGCATTGGTGGGTATCATGATCTCTAACAGGCTAAACGAGATGAGTATCTTATTCAGTTTTGTTCTGGATGTGATAAACAAGAAATCATAATCATTACCATATTGGTCCTTATACATAGAAGAGCTGCGCTCCAATGCAAGACTCTCAACATTATCGGGTGTTAAATCGGCAAAATTCAAATAAATTTTCAGTAAAATCATTGATATAATATCTACACAGTTTTTATTTCTGTCTCAATTTGGTGAAAATAGCCTAGATAATATGTTTGAAACAATATTAGGCCATGCTATAAGAATATACGGATATTTATAAACTGCAGAACATGACATTTTGTTCTGCAAAATGGGGTACCCTTCAATTATGGTGCATGCTTCTATGCTTCATGCCTCTAGGACCAATATGTACAGTAATATCTGAGAACAGTTTCTTAGTGAAACAAAATTAATGCAATCTATTTCTGATATTTTATTATTAGTCCAAATACCAAGATTATAGAAGATCGTTTTGAAATGCTATAGTCACATTACAAGTGTCCAACTTAGTTACACTTCTGAGAAAACTCGATGGACCAGACCTGCTGTATATATATCAATGAGATACCGGCAAATATTTTCCTAAGGAGAGGCAACACATGTCATGTATGATATATCCAATAAAATGTAACATGTCATCCCCAAACTGATGTTAAGGTTTCTACCTTTCTTTCAGTTTCGATGTCATTAACATTTTATCAGAATCTAAACTCGGAGAAAGTGGCAGAAATTGATCTAAAAATTATCTCTCTGATCTCTGATGCATCGCTTGTGGTAAGAACATAATTTTCATTTTAGGGGACAACGATATAGCTATTATTAGTAGCGAAGAACACATTTTCCTGCTGACTTCATTGCTGCCCTGTCACAATGAATTCATTCTATAACCGATCTATATCCGGTTCTATAACCGGATATTCAATATCCGATCCAATGATTTACTGAATTGCACACATACATGCAGGGAATGGGTACAGCTGTACAGCACCTGTCAGCAGGGCAAGCCAACCAGCTGACTACAGAGCAGCTGACAGCACTAACTGATGAACAGTGTGCTCTTGTAGCCAATGTCACCGGTGAAGAATCTTGTCTCCCTGCCGAGGCAACAACAGCTGCTACAGTCACTGATGAGGATGAAGACACCACTGATGATACTGTTGTAGAAGAAAATACTACTGGAGAACCCGATAGTGAAGATGATACTACTGGAGAACCAGATAGTGAAGATGATACTACTGGAGAAACCGATAGTGAAGATGATACTACTGGAGAACCCGATAGTGAAGATGATACTACTGGAGAACCCGATAGCGAAGATGATACTACTGGAGAACCCGATAGCGAAGATGATACTACTGGAGAACCCAATAGTGAAGATGATACTACTGGAGAACCCGATAGCGAAGAAGACACTACTGGAGAACCTGATACTACCGAAGAGCCAAATAACAACGGTGGTGATGGCAATGGAAATGGCGGTGATGGCAACGGTGGCAGTGGGGGCCAAGTTGTGTTTTCTCCGGATACCATCAATTCCCTCAACATCGAGGAACTGACAAGCGAAGACTTCCGGAGTCTGTCTGAGGAAACGGTGATTTTCTCAATCAAATTGTTACATGAAATGAAATTTGCATTGTTTCATTTGCACTCAATGCATCATTCTCTTTCGCCTCCATTAGATGAAAGATGCTGATGTTGTTTCCCAGTTGGTTTCTCGGGCTGATGAGAAACAGGTTGGAAACATCTACAAGACTCTAGAATCCTACATTGATGGCATGATAGCTGGAACAGAAACTGCTGATGCGGATTTCCTGTTGGGGTGAGTGAGTAGGGCATCTTTCCTTTTCAATCTCGTCATACACTGTAGTAAGGAACAGAAGTTGATTGAGGATACTGGATGTAAGACCATATAAAATATATTTAGGTATTCACATACACTTTCAGGGTGATGGATATCATGCCAAGAAACAAGATGGAGAAAATTACCGATCTGGCTGTGGTGGAGGAGATCATCTCCAAAGCTGGAGGATCTTCACTGGAGGAAGGGGCAAGTGCTTTTCTAATGCATTTAGGGTAGTGATATACCATATAAGTGGTAGAACATTTTCATCACTCCGTGGTTCCATGCATGCTTTCAGTTTTGAAACTCTTACACATTATCATTGATGATATAGATACAATATGCCGTCACAATTTCTTGATAAACAGCTGCATGCTCTGAGCTCGAGCGTGGACCGGGTTTTGACCAATGCCGAGGACAGCAAAATAGGTGATAAATTTGCCTCTGCTAAAAATGTCCTGTACCTAGCTTCTCCTGATGTCGTGGCAACAGCACTGTCGAAGACAACAGTTGATGGAGATTTCTTGAGTGGATTAGAATATGGACATCTCTCCCAAAGACAGGTGGCTTGTCATCTAGAAAATTCCTGTCAAACATGTACACGGTAGATTGTCACTGTGTTTTCATCACTGATCAGGGTTTTCATAAGGAAAATAGTACCAGTAATTTGTAACCAGCTTCCTTGATCTAGCTCATGAGGCAGATTCTGTTCCTGGAACTGGTTACCATGCAGTTTATAACTCGAAAGTCAATGAAATATTGTGCCATGCTTCCCCGCCCCCCCCCCCCCCCCCCAGGGAATTTACTCCTTGGTTGATTTTGAGGTCAACCTCAACCATTGAATGCTTATTGAAAGGTTGTAATTTTTTTCTTTCAATTTATATACATGTATTGATATTAAGGGTCTTTGGCCAATTTCACTAATTTGTGATCAAGCAAAACAACGTGCCTATTAAGAATTACTGCATGTGTACATGTACAAGCATATTAGTTATAATTTCATCTTCTTATTATTATGATTTCCTTGGTGTTTCGCAGGCAAAGTTGATTGTGGACAAATATGTGGCAGACCAATCTGTGAGTATATAACCCAATTGAATGAACATTCATGTTTATTTGAATCAGTCATAATGTCCAATGAATATAGCCTACTTTTAGAATAGGAAAGTCAAGTATGTAGAATAAATAGATAGAAATTTTAAATGTGAATGTGTTGACACAGATATCGCTCAAGGACAAAACAGCTGAGGAACAGATGGCTCTGCTGAACACACTGGACAAAACCCTGATGACAGCAATGCCACTGGCCGACCTGAAACCTGCTAACATCATCCCAGTCATTGAGAGGACGTCTGCCAGGCGTACAAGGAATTTAATGGGAGAATCGTATGATATCAGTCAACTCCTCAATGACAATGCACAAATGATCGCTCTAACACAAATGGTGGGTACAATCAGGAAGACCTGCCCGATTCCTTTTATGGTGATGAACAGACTATATTTCTGAGTCAGATAGAATATACAGAGGTGGATCAGGAGATATTGTATCTTGCAGTTGAGAGACAGCAAGAATGGCGATCTGTCGACGCTGACTGTTGCTGAGGTGGCCGCAGTTATTTCCAGTTCTGGAAACACTCTGAGTGTTGCAGACATTAAACAGATGGGAGCCGACGTGTGCCACAGCTCCGTCAGTTATCACTCCATGACTATGCTCAGTGATCTGGTGAGTACAATTCATTCGTTACATAATATAAGAAGTAAACATAATATGCATATGTTAGACAGCATCGGAAACAATTATACTGTAGCTGTTAGTTTCATCCATTTGAATAATTGGGATGTACCTTGACCATTGATCGAGTATGGGGTGTATGCTTTCTTTCCATTCCTGTTGACTTGATGGCCTGAACCACAGGGCCAGCAAGTGTACCAGCAGTGCTTCTCAGGGACTTTGACTGTGGACACCATAACTAGCAAGTTGCATGACGATCTGCACGGCTACGCTCCAGCCAGTAAGATTAGTACAGATGTCACCACTATTGCACTTGTCAAGAAGTTCTGTGATCTGACACTCCTGCCTAGGAATAAGGTAAATCTAATCAGAAAACATTATTCTGTGTGCACATCGTAGACACGCACAGGATACCTACACATGTATGAAATTACTGATACATGGGAAGAAAAAACATTTTTATTTGTGACTGAATGTAGATGGAAGCTCTGGCAGAGGCTGCAGGAAAAATATTCAACCCAGAGACCAGCAATTTTGAAGATTTTGATTGTGTCCTTCCATACTTGAGGTAATTAGGTTATGTATTATGTGCGTGAATGTCAAATGCATGTACAAATATCTATGTCTATCCCCATATCTTCTATCACAGTACTTTTGACTTTGATGTGATGCAAAGAAATTTAATCGCAGTCTTGAAAAGCTCAAATCGGTTGCTGAGACACGGAGACCAGCCCTTTGTCGTGAGTTGGCTTGTGCGTCATCTGTCGGTTTGACATATTCTGAGCTTGATGCAAAACTGGCCTTCTGCTTACCAGTGAGTATACATGTACCTATAATTCCCAAACAGCAGCTGATAGTATACAAGCTTACTGTATATCTCAAAATATCTTTTTATTCAAGAGAAGATGAGGCAAAAAAGTACCGGTACTTGAAATCACACCTTCCACCAATAACAAAACTTGTATTGATTAAGAAATTGAGTTACATTTCCCATTACCGGTATACAAATGTAAACATATTTTTGTCACCACCAGTAAATATATGTTCTTTGAGTATGTGTTCATATATTATTTTTCAGTATGTGACGTGCAAAGAGCTGGCTTGTCCGAAGCCCAAAATGGATTCCTTCCCGACACTGATCAGTGCACTGAGAGTCAAACACTTCAACATCACCAGCAAGTTCCAGTGCTCCCACGTGCCAGAATGCCTCTTCCTGCTGGGACTCAAAGTGCCTGACTGTGCCACCAGAAAACACATTGTCGACTGTGCCAAAAACGAGGGAGTTGGGTACGAGTTACACTTAACTAATTTGTGACAGGATGTTTATTGGTAATGTATCGGTAGCATGTACAAGAAGATTTTTGTGCATTTTTTTTTTTTCAGAATGAACAATGCTGTGAATCTTTGGTCCTATGGTACCCTTGCAGAACAGTTTACAGCAGATGACTGGTCTGGAATATCTGATGTAAGTTTGTCGCAATACATGTATACTGATACTTAGACCATATTGTCCACAAATAACTCTCGAAGCCTTCTGATATGCTAACGTTTTGCTCTATAGGTGATAGATATGCATGTATCAAAATTATAATCAACTTCTAGAAGTGTGTTGCTGCTTCAAATATTCTGTTCTCTCCCACTACGGGTCTCTTCTGTGAATAGGAACCCCGATAAACATAGACCATGTGTGCCCATACATCTGTGTAGATTCTCTGGGCGAATGACTGATGTATTGATTTCTCTTGCCATGGTTGAGATACATGTGGCCTAACTGTTGCTATGGTTATGGGCTAATGCATATGCCTCCCTGTTGCCGAGCCATGAGCTAATATACTAATATATGGCTTCCCTGTTGTCATGGTTAAGCTAATACATGTGGGCTCCCTGTTGCCGTGGTTATGTACTAATACAATGTGGCCTTCCTGTTCGCATGGTTACGAGTTAATACATATATGGCCTCCCTGTCGCCATGGTTACGAGCTAGTTTGGCCTCCCTAATGCCATGGTTATGAGCTATTGCATATGACCTCCCTGTTGCCATGGTTTTGAGCTGATACATTTGGCATCCATATTGTCATGGTTACAAACCTATATGTATGGCCTTGCCATGGTCGCAAGATAATACATGTGGCCTCCTTGTTGCCATGCTTATGAGCTAATACATTTGGCCTCCCTATTGTCATGGTTATGTGCTAATTAAGGCTCTGGGCGGGCCCAATATGTGCCCCCGCACCCGCACCGCAACGCAAGGCTTTTATCCACATCCGCACCGCACCGCAGTAGGAGCTAATGCGGGCCCTTGCACCACAACGCACAGAACTTATTGAGGCCCGCACCCGCACCGCACACACCAAGGCCCACACCCGCACCACACTGCACCGCACTTCAGTATAAGTAAATATATTAGCGGGAATCATGTATGACTTAGCTATGCATAATATACCTTACCAAATATTATCTTAACAAAAACAATACACAAGTGTTCATTAGTATTTATTCAGTTTGAAATGACCGCTAGCAGAATTTTTTTTGTCAGAAGTTCATTTGGAGGCATGCTGGAAGTTAATGTTAGCAAGTGAATATATTTTGTCTTTCATTGGATCGACTATCTGGCTGGTGGTACCAGAAAAGTATATCATTTGTAATGATTTGTATATGAACCATAGACAACAATCTGTTCAATGAATAGAACAACAGCAACATCCTAAAGTAAAGTTCATCCATAAGTGAAACAAGCTTTTTGGCGTAGTTTTGTTTTGGATAATCGGATCAACTTGAAATTTTGTGTTTCTCAATTGGGTATCATGCCGTAATTTTTCACAAAATTTCAGAATTCTATCTAAAAAATTTTAAAAGTTGGCAATCTAACTCAATGTTAAATTTCAGTCGGAAATGTGATCAATTGAATTTCCACAAATTCAGGTCTTTTATCGTCTTGGTGCACATACAGAATGAACCTATTGCGTTGATTCAGAGTCGGAAGGCATAGTCGGTTTATATTAAGTGAAAATATTTATTCTGAAGCAATATATAACTCGTACATCGAATAAAAGTTGTTGTTTTTTGTGCAGACTCTGAAATTCCATGTTGGGGCCCAAAAGTGTGTTTCACTGATCAGTAGATGAACATGAGTTTAGAGTCCTGTATTGTGTTGACTTCCTGTTTCGAGATCAAAGGTTTGATTGAGACAAGCCCGGTCCGAACTCCAGAGAGAGGAAGGCCATTGAGATGGGAGGGGGCAGCTTTGGGGGTTGGCAGGAGTAGACAGACAATGATAAGTTGTGTTGTTTCAATAATACAGATCACGATGAAAGTCATGAGTATGGCAGTGTGACCTAGCAGCATGTATCCAGGTTTACTTGTAAAGTTTGTTTTGTGTTACAGTGATATACATGCACGATTACATTTTCCATGCTACAATGGAGAATCAAGCAGTGTTTCAAAAGGCTTTATACATGTACCGAGCACACGCATAAGATTAACACTGTTCCCTATAAACAATATTACATAAACCAGTATTATACTGGTATATTATTATATATTATGCTATAATGTAATGTAGCTTATAATGTAGTGTAATTTTGGTCGAATATGTTGTGTAGTTTATTTTGGTTGAATATCCGTAGATATAACCTTTGCTGTCGAAAGATATAGCTTCCTGAGAATAACAGTGCTTTCACAGTATTTATGTTCATACATGATTATATATATTAATTTTTGGAAGGCGGGCTGCGGTGCAGTCCTATGCGGTGCAGTCCTTCAACAAAAACTAAACCCGCACCGCACCGCAGCTGATATCAGATTGCCCACCCGCACCACACCGCAGTCTCCAAAGATCATTCCCGCACCGCATTGTTTAAGTGAATGTCCGCCCTGCACTGCCCGCGGGCTGCGGGACCCGCGGCCCGTGCGGGCAAACCCGCCCCGTGCAGAGCCTTAGTGCTAGTACATTTTGCCTCCATTATGCCATGGCTACAAGCTCATATGATTTTTCTGCTGCCACGGTTACAGACACACCTGTGTGGACTTTCTGGGCGACTGGATCAGCAGGTCAAGCAGAGGCTGCAGACAATGGAACTACAGAACAACTATGTCCCGAGTGCCGACTGCGCCGGCGTCACCACGAGTCTGACGTCTGTGATCGACCGATACGCAATCATAGAGAACAGTGCCACCTGCACGGGAGTGACCAGGCGCAGGCGAGCAGGAACAGGTGCCTGTTTTGATCAACATTGCCAGAGATTAAGTATAGTTTTGTCATGATTTAATCATACTCCCGCAAATGTTAGGGATCAGGTCTAGAAAATCATGCTAAGGTTCACCATGTCATGTACATGAAAATATTATATTTGTGTAATAGGACTTCACGACTGCATATAAGTAAGTTTTTGCCCATATCACCACAGCATACACTTGCACTGAAATCAAGGCCAAGGGTTTCCTGTCATCCTCATGGCTCTCTAGTGATGACATCGCTGCAATATCCAACGACGAGTTCAAAGAGTGTGTGGATGCGCTTGGAATGGTCAAAACCTTCACGGCACCGCAATGGAGTGCTCTTGCAGTGAGAGCGGAAGCGGTATGTCAAAATCAACTAGACGTCAAGGCCTAAAGGCCTTGGAGGCATTTCAGGGTGAAGCTATCGATGAAAATGAAAAATGCCGACTCGACGGAAAAATTTTCAGGTCAAGTCAAAGATTATCTCTAGTACCCCTCAGATATGTTTGTCTAGGGCCACAAGTCCGAAATTAACGCCTGTTTCGCTCTATGGCGCACCGTGTCTGAGATATCGATGAAAACGAAAAATGCCGACTCAGCGAAAAAATTTAAGGTCAAGGTCAATGTTCATCCCTATTGCACCTTAGATATGTTTCTGTTAGGGCCACCAGTCCAAAAATAGTGTCCGTTTCGCTCTACGATGCACTGTTCCTGAGATATCGAAGAAAACGAAAAATGCCGACCCTCCGAAAAAATTTAAGGTAAAGGTCAAAGTTAATCCGTAATACCCCTCAGATATGTTAGTCTAGGGCCACGAGTCTAAAAATAACGTCCGTTTCGCTGTTTCCGTGATATCGACGAAAGCGAAAAATGCTGACTCAGCGAAAAAATTTAAGGTCAAGGTCAAAGGTCATCCCTAAATACCCTTAAGACATGTTTGCCTAGGGCGACGAGTCCGAAAATAATGTCCATTTCGCTCTACGATGCACCGTTCCCGAGATATCGACGAAAACAAAAACTGCCGACTCAGCAAAGAAATTTAAGGTCAAGGTTAAAGGTCATCCATAATACCGCTTAGACATGTTTGTCTGTCTAAGATGACGAGTCCGAAAATACTGTCCGTTTCGTTCTACGACGCACCGTTTCTGAGATATCGACGAAAACGAATAATGCCGACTCAGCAAAGAAATTTCAGGCCCTGTTTGTCTAGGGCAACGAGTCCGAAAATAACGTCCGTTTCACTCTACGGCGCACCGTTTCCGAGATATCGCTGAAAACGAAAAATGCCGACTCAGCGAAGAAATATAAGGTCAAGGTCAATGGTCATCCATAATACCCCTTAGACATGTTTGTCCAGGATGACGAGTCCGAAAATAACTTCCGTTTCGCTCTACGATGCACCGTTTCCGAGATATGGATAAAAACGAAAAATGCCGACTCAGCGAAAAAATTCAAGGTCAAGGTCAAAGGTCATCCACAATACCCCTTAGACATGTTTGTCTAGGATGACGAGTCAAAAAATCTACGACGCACCGTTTCCGAGATATGCATGAGTGCCTCAAGGATGACTCAGCTAAAATTATTCCGAGCCCTAGGTCAAAGGTCGTTTGACGGATCGGCCTCAAAATCAATAGGCTTCTTCCATGGTGATATATAAACCTCCATGCAACGTTTCATAGTCATTGCCATAATATTTTTTGAGTTATCGTGCGGAAACCAAAAACATTGATTCAATCCTCACGGACCCCGTAGCCGGCTAAAAAATGATAGGCTTCTTGTACACATTTCTGACCAGCAGTGAAAATTTGGCGAAGATACATCGAGGCAAACTGAAGTTATCGTGCGGAAACCAAAAAGTGAAAAAAAAAATAAAATAAAAAAATAACCTACTACTCTACATACAGTGGAAAGAAACCAGGTACTGTTACCTTGCAGGTGTGGGGAGCAGTGGACACATGGACTGTAGCAGAGATCACGAGTGCAGGTGGAATTGTGTCTGGTCTCTCGGCAGATGATATTGCAAAACTGGACCTCAGCGATAAAGATGCTGTCAGAGCAGTGGGCAGTTATGGAGTCTGGGACTCTAATAAAGTAGGTTCATAACCGAGAAACAACTGAGGATTACTACATGTAATCTACCTGCCGACATACAACACACTTCCAAATAAATTTCAATTAACATATACCAATAAAAACTCCATATAAATCAAACGAAGTGCATTTTCAATGGTACAGTACATGTACTGTTATCTCCATTGGACAGCTGGCAGCGGCGTTCACACAAGTCAAGACGGACATGCTGGGCGGTGACGTGTCCAATGCAGAGGGTGACCACCTCTACACCATGGGCCACCTCGTGTGCGGGGCAACATCTCAGGACATCAGCAACATCAAACCTCAACACTACTGGTACACTTCATCCCTTAGGCACACTTTCATTTATAGGAAACCTAATAATGCAGTTGGGATTTGGTTAGAGACATCTCTTGTCATGGATACATTAACAGAGGGGACCATTAGTGAGTTACATGAAGGTAAAGTATTACTGTTCATGTCTTTTAGGAATGCTACCTAGTTACTGGAGTAGGTGTTTTTATAGAGATGTGAATTATTCCCTCAACAGTATTTCAGAAGTTGTTATGAACTAGACTTCATACATGATTATTTCATACTTCAGTAATGCAGCATCCAGCATTGGCATGCAGTCTTACTGTACAGCCACACAGCTTCAGGCTTTTGCTGCCCATGCCAAGGACACCAAATGCTTTGGTGCCGATGTGACCACCTGGACTGCATCAAACATCCAGGCAGCTGGCAATGTTATTGGTATATATCCTGGTATATGTATCTCTGGGAAAAACAATCTTCAATCTCTACTGGTACTCGTCATCAAAGCAAACTCATGTAATAACATGCTAATAGCATCCTGGAGGAAGTCCCCATGCCATTATCCTAAAGGTTCAACAGTTCTAAATCAGTTAATGTGGGGAAGTTGTTTATGTGCAGGTGGTCTGACCAAGGAAGAAGTGGCCAAGCTGTCCAAAGAGCAGATCCAGAACATCGAGCCCTGGAGCGTTAGCAGCTTCCCGGAGATGCAGATGAATGTCAGTAACATGTTACCTTAGAAGTGCTAGGATGTTTCTGAGCTAAATATAGATTTTTATATATTCAGATAGATAGATAGATAGATAGATGATACTAACGTAACCCTGTAAGGGAACTTGCCTTACCACCATCCGACCAACTTTGGTCCGCGATATTTGGTGGCGCGTCGCCGCAGTGCAGCGCCTGGCATATTTTTTGAATCCTTTCGAATTTATTCAGACACTCGCCAGTGCAATTCTGTCATATTCACAGAATTTTCTACATGTTCAAAACCCAGCAAATAAACTCAATGCAGTACCCTTATTCAGTGCATATCTATATAATTTTGTTGCGAAAATCAGTGATTGATGCCTGCCATTTGCCACTACTTACTGTGCAGGGATTCACCGAGGCCCAGCTGGCACACTTTGACCTGAACCAGTTCAATGCTATGACAGAGAGCCAGTACATGTCTCTGGACGCCAGCAAGCAGGAGTACATCGTGTCTAGGACTGCCCCTCTCGTCGCTGACGGCGGCATGGGATTCCTCAATGTCCAGGCCACAGAGACGCCGGACAGTGGTCTGTATCACTCTCGCTTTGCCTTCAATCATCAGTGTGACACTTTGTGTATAGACATTGACGAGTTGTAAATGCACAAATTACAGTAGCATAAATTACAGTTGACATTGCATACTTATTAGTTGGCTTTCATGATGCTCAACATGATTTATTCCTGCGAAGATTTTTTCAATTGTCTCTAATGTGCCATCATCATGTCGTGTTACAAGTATATTGTCCTATATCTGGCACTATAGTTTTCTCCAATAATTGACAGATATATATTTTTCTCCAATATATGACGATATATTTTTGCGATCACAGGCGCAGAGCTGCTTGAAGCCTCCGCGATGCTAATAGTTACTGGATTCATGGCCGTCATTCTCCGCATCTAGAGCAGTGCAACATGTTTGGAGAGTGGAGACAAACTACAAACCGTCCAACAACTGCATGTGAACCTGCATGGTTACCGAGTTGGTCCTAATAGTAGCATGGCGAGCCAAAGTAATACCTTCAGAACTGTGTGCAAAAATGAGGTCAAGTTTGAGGTCAAATTTGAGAAAATCATTGAAAAATATACCTATAGCCTTCAATACCGTTTATTATGATTCAAATAATATTAATGTGTGGATTAGAACACTCCAGGATTTTATTAGAAAGATATGCAGTGAATTACTAAAATAGAAAAAAAAAATGAGAAAAGATGGGGGGGGGGAGGGCGCTCTGCTATTAGGACACATGCCACCATTATGATCAATACGGTAATGCTTGTGTAGTTTGCCTCAGTGAAAATTTTTTACATTCTTCATCTCATTTCAGACTGTTTGATCTTGAATAAGGACATGTTTATATTATATACTAAACTGTTGTCATGTTCAGTATTAGTATTGGGATATGAACGTAAAAGAACATGGAATATTCAAGTTTATTCATACAAAATATCAATACTTTTTTACTGTTGTGAAAACCTACATGTTGTCATTACTGTGCATACTCGGGGATACGACAAAGTTTTTTGCTCCCAAATTTTGCCAATATTTCATCTGTGATTTCTATGCGCCACACATGAAGCACAATAACTAAAGTACCTGGTCTGCAAATTCAGGAATACCAAATCATGCTTTCTGTCGATAATAGCAGTGACTGTGATATATTTATTGCTTTGTTGTTATTTTGTTCTCACCTTTCTGTTCCTTTGACTATCTGAGCTCGTTGCTTGATTAATTGGTACATGCATATCTTATAATATTTTATCTTGTCAATACAGTACTGAAATCTCTTTCACCTACTTTTGTGCCTTTACAATATACGTATTATATTGTTTGTATATTTTATTAGTCTTTAGTATTGTGTAACAATATAAATAACAATATGATTACATTCATAGAATGATGAATAAATAACAATACGAGACAAGTTATAATAATTTTGTGGACAAATTTTATTGAATGGAAATGAAATTCTAAAATCGTGATATTGTAATGTGATATTGGTCGTTGAGTTTGTTGCTTTAATAATTGGTATATTTAATAATATTTTCTTTTATCATTTAAATATGTGCATGTAAACCTACTTCTGTGCCGTTACAAGATTTGCTGTGCCTGTACCTATTTATATTGTTTGTATATTTTATTATTTTTCAGTATTGTATAACAATATCTAAATAACATAATGATTATCAGTACATTCATAGAATGATGGAAACCTAACAATAAAAGACATTGGTGGATGAATTTTATTGAATGGAAATGCAATTCAAGAAACTGTGATATTGTGATGTGATATGATGAATACATGAAAGTCTTTGCACACTCGTACAGGACAATTTCCGTAAAGTTTTGTATAAAGAAATTAATATGGATCATTGAAATATACAATGTACTACAGCAAATCCTGCGTTGATAGACGATGCTTTCAAAGAACGTCAAAGAAGATTATTCCTATCATGAACATGCTGATAGATGACTTATTTGTCAAACCAGATTGGTCTCTCATGTTAGGTCATCTACAACACAGGGTCTGCTGTAACATACAAGACAGTAATATGTACCTAGTCAAAATATAATTGCTCAAGGTTGATAAAACTTTCAAGATACCGGTAAATAATATTTTGTGAAATTGTTTGTTGAATAAATATTTTTTCCTCCAGTTTTCTATCACACCAAGTGGATCCAGTGCAATAAATAACAAAATATTTCGAAATCTAACATACTAATCAACTAGACGTCAAGGCCTAAAGATGCCTTGGAGGCATTTCGGTGTTAGGACTAATTCGTAATATTTAAAACATGTTTGCCATGGGCTCTACGACACATCGTTTCCTAGATACAGTGGTCCCCCTCAGATAAGACCCCCCTCAATAAAGACTTCCCCCTCTGTAAAGACTTTTTCTTGTGGCGCTATGTATGGACGAAAATGAAAAATGTCGACTCAGCAAAAAAACATTTCAGGTCAAGGTCAAAGTTCATCTGTATTACCCCTTAGACATGTTTGTCTGGTGCCACGAGTCCGAAAACAACGTCCGTTTCCGAGATCTCGACGAAAACGAAAAATGCCGACTCGGCAAAAAAATTTCGGGTCGAGGTCAAAGTTTATCCATAATACCCCCAAGACATGTTGGGCGACAAGTCCGAAAATAACGTCCGTTTCGCTCTACAACACACCGTTTCCGAGATATCGACGAAAACGAAAAATGTCAACTCGGCAAAAAAATTTCGGGTTAAGGTCAAAGTTCATCCATAATACCCCTTAGACGTGTGTCTAGGGAGACGAGTCCGAAAATAACGTCCGTTTCGCTCTACGAAGCATCATTTCTGAGACGAAAACGAAAAATGCTGACTCGGCAAAAATATTTCGGGTCAAGGTCAAAGTTCATCCATAATACCCCAAAGACATGTTTGTCTAAGGCGACGAGTCCGAAAATAATGTCCGTTTTGCTCTACGACGCACCGTTTCCGAGATATCGATGGAAACGAAAAATGCCGACTCGGCAAAATAATTTCGGGTCAAGGTCAAAGTTCATCCATATTACCATCAAGACATGTTTGTCTAGGGCGCGCGTCTGAAAATAACGTCCGTTTCGCTCTACGACGCACTGTTTCCGAGATATCGACGAAAACGAAAAATTTCGGGTCAAGGTCAAAGTTCATCCATATTACCCCTTAGACATGTGTGTCTAGGGTGATGAGTCCGAAAATAACGTCCGTTTCACTCTACGAAGCATCGTTTCCATCTCCTTTTCGCTCTACGAGGCACTGTCTCCGAGATATCGACGAAAACGAAAAATGCCGACTCGGCAGAAAAATTTTGGGTCAAGGTCAAAGTTAATCCATAATACCCCTTAGACATGTTTGTACTCGGCAGAAAAATTTTGGGTCAAGGTCAAAGTTCATCCATAATACCCCTTAGACATGTTTGTCTAGGGCGATGAGTCCGAAAATAACGTCCGTTTCGCTCTACGACGCACCGTTTCCGAGATATCGACGAAAACAGAAAATGCCGACTCGGCAAAAAAATTTCGGGTCAAATTTCATCCATAATACCTCTTAGACATGTTTGTCTAGGGCGATGAGTCCGAAAATAACGTCCGTTTCACTCTACGATGTACCGTTCCCGAGATATGCAGGATGCCTCAAGGATGACTCAGCAAAAAATTATTTCGACCTCTAGGTCAAAGGTCGTTTGAGGTATCGATCCCCAAATCAATAGGGTTCTTCCCTGGTGGTATATAAACCTCCATGCAAAGTTCTGCAACTATTGCCTGAATATTTTTTGAGTTATCGTCCGGAAACCAAGTCTCAAAATCAGCCTTGATTTCATCCTCACGGACCTCACGGACCTCGGAGCCGGATCAAAAAAAAAAAAACCCTTAGAGATGTTTGTCTAGGGTGACGAGTCCGAAAATAACGTCCGTTTCGCTCTACGACGCACAGTTTCTGAGATATGCAGGAAGCCTCAAGGATGAATCAGCAAAAAATTATTTTGACCTCTAGGTCAAAGGTCGTTTGACCGATCGATCCCAAAATCAATAGGGTTCATCCCTGGTGACATATGAACCTCCATGCAGAGTTCTGCAACTATTGCGTGAATATTTTTCCAGTTATCGTCCGGAAACCAAGTCTCAAAATTAGCCTTGATTTCATCCTCACGGACCTCACAGACCTCAGATCTGGCTCAAAAAGAATAGGGTTCTTCCACATATCATTTCTGACTTGTGGTGAAAATTTGACAAGGATCCATCAAGGCCATCTAAAATTATCATCCGGAAACCAAAACGGCGAATAAAAAAAAGAAAAAAATTAGCCCAAAGGCTAAGATAGGTTACCGGACAATTTTGGTTTGGCCATGGCAACATTGGCAGGTAACAGACCTTGAGATTTACCAATCAAGGTTCGCAGTGTAAACATATGACCTTGGGATTTACCAATCAAGGTCATCCGTATGAACTTCGATGTAACCATTACATGTATGTGTGCGGCATTTGATATTCTATATGTTGGGTGGAATCGTTTAGGCCGCTCAGGTCAATTTACACATTCCAAGTCAGACATTTGGCACTCAAGGTCATCTGACGTCAAGTTCAAGGTCATCATTAGTTGTGCCATATATGTCTTCCTATATGTTCCTAATGCAAACATGAGCTCTATCTGCAAGCATTTCATCTACAAAGGCAAATCTGGGCATTTTTTTTACCCCAAAATGGCTGTTTTGACCTTTCAAGGTCATCCAAGGTCAAATTCAAGGTCACCACACAAGTCGCCATATATGACTTCCCATTTGAAAGTGCCAATTTCTAAGCTCTATCTTCAAGCGTTCTATGAGTACAGTCCTGACAGCTCCCATTATGAAGGAAAAAAGTGCCGAAAATTTTCCAAGTCCAAAATTTTTTTCAAAGAGTGAAAATTTTTTTTTGCTTAGAAATGGCCCAAAATGGATAGTAATGTTATTTGGGGCGAAAAAATTTTTTTTCGCCGACTCGTCAAAAATTCAAAATGGCCGCCACACTGAGATCGGCGATTCAAGGGCAACAAAACTTAAACACGTCACAGAGGTATATAAGAGGAATCTTTTTAAGCAAAAATCTCAAAACTGATCAGACAGTTTTTGAGAAAATACAAACCAGGTGCAAATTTGAGCGTTTTTCGACCCAAAAATGGCTGTTTTGACCTTTCAAGGTCATCCAAGGTCAAATTCAAGGTCACCACACAAGTCGCCATATATGACTTCCCATTTGAAAGTGCCAATTTCTAAGCTCTATCTTCAAGCGTTCTATGAGTACAGTCCTGACAGCTCCCATTATGAAGGAAAAAAGTGCCGAAAATTTTCCAAGTCCAAAATTTTTTTCAAAGAGTGAAAATTTTTTTTTGCTTAGAAATGGCCCAAAATGGATAGTAATGTTATTTGGGGCGAAAAAATTTTTTTTCGCCGACTCGTCAAAAATTCAAAATGGCCGCCACACTGAGATCGGCGATTCAAGGGCAACAAAACTTAAACACGTCACAGAGGTATATAAGAGGAATCTTTTTAAGCAAAAATCTCAAAACTGATCAGACAGTTTTTGAGAAAATACAAACCAGGTGCAAATTTGAGCGTTTTTCGACCCAAAAATGGCTGTTTTGACCTTTCAAGGTCATCCAAGGTCAAATTCAAGGTCACCACACAAGTCGCCATATATGACTTCCCATTTGAAAGTGCCAATTTCTAAGCTCTATCTTCAAGCGTTCTATGAGTACAGTCCAGACAGCTCCCATTATGAAGGGAAAAAGTGCCGGAAATTTTCTAAGTCCAAAATTTTTTTCAAAGGGTGAAAATTTTTTTTTGCCCCAGAAATGGCCCAAAATGGATAGTAATGCGATTTGGGGCGAAAAATTTTTTTTTCGCCGACCCGCCAAAAATTCAAAATGGCCGCCACACAGAAACCGGCAGATTTAGGGCAACCAAACTTATACATATCACAGAGGTATATGAGGGGAATCTTTTGAAACCAAAAACTCAAAACTGATCAGACAGTTTTTGAGAAAATGGCCGTCAAAGTCCAAAATTGAGTGTTTTTCGACAAAAACGGCCGCCATTTTGAAAAAAATGCGAAAATCAAAAAACAAAAAAATACCTCCTTCTCGAAATATTTTTAGGCATTTTTGTGCAAAATTTCAGAAAGATTCGATCGTTAACTTTAAAGATAAAAATGTTAACGCCGGACGGACGGACGGACGGACGGCTAGACGGACGGACGACGGACGCAACGCCATGCCAATAGGTTATCGGACCAAAGGTCCGGTAACCTAAAAATTCTGCTAAAACCATAAAGGTATTTCTGCCGAAATGCCTTAAATATTGTAGATAAAGTTTCATGCATCAAAAACAGCGAATGTAACATTCATACACCATAGAAAATACATGTAATACGGACGGATTATTGGAACCTGACAAACAAATGACGTCAAGAGAGAATAACCTTGACTGAAAATATTTTTTCATAAGGGGTCCTGTTAGTGTTGGTACCCGTATGTAAACCATTGAAGTTTGGTTAAGGATACAGCAAAATTGCAGCATCATTCATATTACATTCTTGAAGATTCTTTTCAAGAATTTCTGCATAGGCTTCATTGCCTTCCCTCTGTTTCCAACCTCTCAGCATACTGAAGACCTGTAGCATATAAAATTGTTTCTCGGATATGAATCAATCAGTCATAGGTATTATACTAGTAGGCTAGCAGTATGCTTTTAAGTGCTAAACCGTAAGTGCTAAACTGCTTCAAGTACATTATTGCCCTTACCTGATCGGAATCATCAGAACCTGTTATTTGGAACTGCTGGATGTCAGTTGCAGTGAAATTGAGCTTGTTGGCCAACATGTGCCAGTCCTTCTTTTGAACTTTGTCGGCTATTTTCCTGAGAACATCATCTGATGGCACCTGTCGACCATAGTCCTGTTCTGACTCCTGAAATATTTTCAAAGACTTCATACCGGACTTGATATACTTTTACTTGCATAAAAAACACATACAGAAGAACAAGACTAAGAGTTTTGTAGCTTACTGGCAAGTCCATTGGCTTGTTTCTTGGGAGCATTAATATTATAATTACTTCCATTGATGAAGGTATAATGATATCCGGTGATAAAACAAGATCACACTGAAGCCAGATGCATCATTTCAAGGTCGTCTGAGGCCGAGTTCAAGGTCAGCATAGAAGGAACCATATAAATTCTTTTATATTTTACACTCGAAGTATAAACCCAAGCTCTTTTTTGGGGCCAACTTGGAGTAAACAACAGAAACACAAGAGTGAGAGGACCAAAGTTCTGAGGTTAAATTTGATGACATCAACCACTCAAGGTCCCCAAAAGACAAACTCAGGGATACCAGAAGATGCATCATAATTTATATGACTTTATATAATATGCTTTTGGATTTGATACAAAATTATTATGTTATATAGCCATACAAAATCCCCCAGGTCTAATCTTGGATCACATTTTGAAATGGACCGAAGCATTAAGTGTTCATGAAAGAAAATAATGTGTTGCAAATCATGTCAATTATGTACATATGGTATGTAATACTTACGGACTGCCTCAAATATACTTAAGTACCTTAATTAACCTTTTGGTGTCGCAGCAATATTCCAAGATCTACAGTACATTACACAGTGCAGACTAAAAGTGATGAGAATATTACACAGGTATAAAGCTGCAGTGACTTATGGTATTATAGCTAAGGTATGTATATCCCATTTTTAGGTTACTGGCCCTTTGGTACAATAACCTACTGGCATGGCGTTGCGTACGTTGTCCGCCGTCGTCGTCCATCTATCTTTTTAGGTTACCGGACCTATGGTCCGATAACCTATTGGCATGGCGTTGCGTCCGTCGTCGTCCGTCGTCGTCGTCCACATTTTCATCTTTTTTGTTTACGGGCGAATTTTTCTGAAATTTTGCAGAAAAATACTTAAAAATAATTCCAGAAGGAGGTATTTTTTAGTTTTTTGATTTTCGATTTTTCTTCAAAATGGCGGCCGTTTTCGACGAAAAAGGCCTGATTTTGGACTTTGGCGGCCATTTTCTCAAAATCTGTTCAGTAACTTTTTTTCTTTTTGATACATAATACAAAATTCTCCTATGCTTTATAATGGGACACATTATGCCTAATATCTCACTTGATATTGAGATTAGAGACTAGGAATCAATTGTGGACATATAGGAAATGATATATGCTGAATATTCTCGTGACCTTGAATTTGACCTCTGACCTCAGTTTCAAGGTCAGAGCACAAAATGGCTTATATCTCGCTTATTATCGACTCTACAGCTTAGGAATCAATTGTGGACATATAGGAAATAATATATGCTGAATATTCTCGTGACCTTGAATTTGACCTCTGACCTCAGTTTCAAGGTCAGAGCACAAAATGGCTTATATCTCGCTTATTATCGACTCTACAGCTTAGGAATCAATTGTGGACATATAGGAAATGATATATGCTGAATATTCTGATGACCTTGAATTTGACCTTCGAACTCATCTTCAAGGTCACAGGACAAAATGGCTAATATCTCGCTTGTTATCGACTTTACAGCTTAGCAATCAATTATGAACATATAGGAAATGATATATGCAGATTATTGTCATGACCTTGAATTTGACCTTTGACCTCATTTTCAAGGTCACAGGACAAACAGGCTAATATCTCACCAATCATCGATTTTACAGCTTAGGAATCAATTGTGGACATATAGGAAATGATATATGCTGAATATTCTCGTGACCTTGAATTTGACCTCTGACCTCATTTTCAAGGTCTAAGGACAAACTGGCTCATATCTAGCTCCTCTATTGACTGTATGGCTTGGGAATCAATTGTGGACATGATATACAAAATGATATACATTGAATATTTTGATGATCTTGAATTTGACCTTTGCCCCTTCATTTTCAAGGCCACAGCACAAAATTGCTAATATCTCTCTGATTATTGAATTTACAGCTTAGCAATCAACTGTGGACATGATATATGCCTAATGTACTGTGGACATGATATATGCTTAATGTTATATATGCTGAATATTCTCTTGACCTTGAATTCAACCAGTGACCTGGCTAATATCTAAAATATTAAACATTGTCCGGTAACCTATCTCAGCCCTTGGCCTAATTTTTTATTTTCGCATTTTTAGGTTACCGGACCTATGGTCCGATAACCTATTGGCATGGCGTTGCGTCCGTCGTCCGTCGTCGTCCGTCGTCGTTCACATTTTTATCTTTTTTGTTTACGGGCGAATTCTTCTGAAATTTTGCACAAAAATACTTTAAAATAATTCAAGAAGGACGTATTTTTTAGTTTTTTTTATTTTCGCATTTTCTTCAAAATGCCGGCCGTTTTCGACGAAAAATGCCTGATTTTGGACTTTGGTGGGCATTTTCTCAAAATCTGTTCAGTAACTTTTTTTCTTTTTGATACATAACACTCCTCATATGTACTCCTATGATGTCTATAAATTTCGTTGCGCTTGAATCGCTCGAAGTGGGCCATTTTGGCCCAAACTCGGCCCAAATGGGACTTTCCCATGTTAAATTCTCCTATGCTTTATAATGGGACACATTATGCCTAATATCTCACTTGATATTGGGATTAGAGACTAGGAATCAATTGTGGACATATAGGAAATGATATATGCTGAATATTCTCGTGACCTTGAATTTGACCTCTGACCTCAGTTTCAAGATCAGAGCACAAAATGGCTTATATCTCGCTTATTATCGACTCTACAGCTTAGGAATCAATTGTGGACATATAGGAAATGATATATGCTGAATATTCTCGTGACCTTGAATTTGACCTCTGACCTCAGTTTCAAGGTCAGAGCACAAAATGGCTTATATCTCGCTTATTATCGACTCTACAGCTTAGGAATCAATTGTGGACATATAGGATATGATATATGCTGAATATTCTGATGACCTTGAATTCGACCTTCGACCTCATTTTCAAGGTCACAGGACAAAAGGGCTAATATCTCGCTTGTTATTGACTTTACAGTTTAGCAATCAATTATGAACATATAGGAAATGATATATGCAGATTATTGTCATGACCTTGAATTTGACCTTTGACCTCTTTTTCAAGGTCACAGGACAAACAGGCTAATATCTCACTTATTATCGATTTTACAGCTTAGGAATCAATTGTGGACATATAGGAAATGATATATGCTGAATATTCTCGTGACCTTGAATTTGACCTCTGACCTCATTTTCAAGGTCCAAGGACAAACTGGCTCATATCTTGCTCCTCTATTGACTGTATGGCTTGGGAATCAATTGTGGACATGATATAGGAAATGATATACATTGAATATTTTGATGACCTTGAATTTGACCTTTGCCCCTTCATTTTCAAGGCCACAGCACAAAATTGCTTATATCTCTCTGATTATTGAATTTACAGCTTAGCAATCAACTGTGGACATGATATATGCTTAATGTTATATATGCTGAATATTCTCTTGACCTTGAATTCAACCAGTGACCTGGCTAACATCTAAAATATTAAACATTGTCCGGTAACCTATCTTCGGCCCTTGGCCTAATTTTTCTAAATGGGAGCCAATTTTGACGAAAAAAAAGTCAATTTTGGATTTTGATGGACATTTTCTCAAAATCTGTTTATTGACTTTTTTTTCTAATTGATGCATAAGATTCTACATATGTACATGTACCCCTGTGACGTGTATACATTTTTTTGCCCTTGAATCGTTCGAACTGGGCTATTTTGGCCTAATTTTTCTAAATGTGAGCCAATTTTGACGAAAAAAAAGTCAATTTTGGATTTTGATGGACATTTTCTCAAAATCTGTTTATTGACTTTTTTTTCTAATTGATGCATAAGATTCTACATATGTACATGTACCCCTGTGACGTGTATACATTTTTTTGCCCTTGAATCGTTCGAACTGGGCTATTTTGGCTAAAACTTGGCCCAAATGGGACTTTCCCAAGTTAAATTCTCCTATGCTTTATACTGGGACACATTATTCCTAATATCTAACTTATTATTGAGTTTAGAGATTAGGAATCAATTGTTGACATATATAGAAAATGCTATATGTTGAATATTTTCATGACCTTGCATTTGACCTTTGACCTCATTTTCAAGATCAGAAAAAAATGGCTAATATTTTGCTTATTATGAACTTTGTAGCTTAGGAATCAATTGTGGCAAATAGGAAATGATATATGCTGAATATTCTCATGACTTTGAACTTGACCTTCGACCTTATTTTCAAGGTCAGAGCACAAAATAGCTAATATCTCCTTTATTATTTACTTTACAACTCAAGAGTCCACTGAAAATAAAAAGGAAACTAGACGTCAAGGCCTAAAGATGCCTTGGAGGCATTTCGGTGTTAGGACTAATTCGTAATATTTAAAACATGTTAGCCATGGGCTCTACGACACATCGTTTCCTAGATATGGATGAAAATGAAAAATGTCGACTCAGCAAAAAAACATTTCAGGTCAAGGTCAAAGTTCATCTGTAATACACCTTAGACATGTTTGTCTAGAGCCACGAGTCCGAAAACAACGTCCGTTTCGCTCTACAATGCACCGTTTCCGAGATATCAACGAAAACGAAAAATGCTGACTCGGCAAGAAAATTTAAGGTCAAGGTCAAAGTTCATCCATAATACCCCTTAGACATGTTTGTCTAGGGCGACGAGTCCGAAAATAACGTCCGTTTCGCTCTTCGACGCACCGTTTCCGAGATAGCGACGAAAACGAAAAATGCCGACTCGGCAAAAAATTTCGGGTCAAGGTCAAAGTTCATCCATAATACCCCTTAGACATGTTTGTCTAGGGCATGTTTGTCTAGAGCCACGAGTCCGAAAACAACGTCCGTTTCGCTCTACAATGCACCGTTTCCGAGATATCAACGAAAACGAAAAATGCTGACTCGGCAAGAAAATTTAAGGTCAAGGTCAAAGTTCATCCATAATACCCCTTAGACATGTTTGTCTAGGGCGACGAGTCCGAAAATAACGTCCGTTTCGCTCTTCGACGCACCGATTCCGAGATAGCGACGAAAACGAAAAATGCCGACTCGGCAAAAAATTTCGGGTCAAGGTCAAAGTTCATCCATAATACCCCTTAGACATGTTTGTCTAGGGCGGCGAGTCCGAAAATAACGTCCGTTTCGCTCTACGACGCACCGTTTCCGAGATAGCGACGAAAGCGAAAAATGCAGACTCGGCAAAAAATTTCGGGTCAAGGTCAAAGTTCATCCATAATACCCCTTAGACATGTTTGTCTAGGGCGGCGAGTCCGAAAATAACGTCCGTTTCGCTCTACGACGCACCGTTTCCGAGATATCGACGAAAACGAAAAATGCCGACTCGGCAAAAAAAATTTCGGGTCAAGGTCAAAGTTCATCCATAATACCCCTTAGACATGTTTGTCTAGGGCGGCGAGTCCGAAAATAACGTCCGTTTCGCTCTACAACGCACCGTTTCCGAGATAGCGACGAAAGCGAAAAATGCCGACTCGGCAAAAAATTTCGGGTCAAGGTCAAAGTTCATCCATAATACCCCTTAGGCATGTTTGTCTAGGGTGACGAGTCCGAAAATAACGTCCGTTTCGCTCTACGAAGCACTGTTTCCGAGATATCGACGAAAACGAAAAATGCCGACTCGGCAAAAAATTTCGGGTCAAGGTCAAAGTTCATCCATAATACCCCTTAGGCATGTTTGTCTAGGGTGACGAGTCCGAAAATAATGTCCGTTTCGCTCTACGACGCACCGTTTCCGAGATATCGACGAAAACGAAAAATGTCGACTCGGCAAAAAAATTTGGGGTCAAGGTCAAAGTTCATCCATAATACCCCTTAGACATGTTTGTCTAGGGTGACGAGTCCGAAAATAACGTCCGTTTCGCTCTACGACGCACCGTTTCCGAGATATGCAGGATGCCTCAAGGACTCAGCAAAAAATTATTTCGACCTCTAGGTCAAAGGTCGTTTGACGTATCGATCCCAAAATCAATAGGGTTCTTCCCTGTTGATATATAAACCTCCGTGCAAAATTATGCAACTATTGCCTGAATATTTTTCAAGTTATCGTCCGGAAACCAAGTTTCAAGATCAGCCTCGATTTCATCCTCGAGGACCTCACGGACCTCGGAGCCGGATCAAAAAAAATAATACACCCTAGAGATGTTTGTCTAGCACGACGAGTCCGAAAATAACGTCCGTTTCGCTCTACGATGCACGGTTTCTGAGATATGCAGGAAGCCTCAAGGATGAATCAGCAAAAAATTATTTCGACCTCTAGGTCAAAGGTCGTTTGACGGATCGATCCCAAAATCAATAGGGTTCTTCCCTGGTGGCATATGAACCTCCATGCAGAGTTCTGCAACTATTGCGTAAATATTTTTCCAATTATCGTCCGAAAACCAAGTCTCAAAATTAGCCTTGATTTCATCCTCACGGACCTCACGGACCTCGGATCCGGCTCAAAAAGAATAGGGTTCTTCCACATATCATTTCTGACTTGTGGTGAAAATTTGACGAGGATCTGTCAAGGCAATCTAAAGTTATCGTCCGGAAACCAAAAGTGGCGGAAGAAGAAAAGATAGGTTACCGGACAATTTTGGTTTGGCCATGGCAGCATTGGCAGGTAACAGACCTTGAGATTTACCAATCAAGGTTCGCAGTGTAAACATATGACCTTGGGATTTACCAATCAAGGTCATCCGTATGAACTTCGATGTAACCATTACATGTATGTGTGCGGCATTTGATATTCTATATGTTGGGTGGAATCGTTTAGGCCGCTCAGGTCAATTTACACATTCCAAGTCAGACATTTGGCACTCAAAGTCATCTGACGTCAAGTTCAAGGTCATCATTAGTTGTGCCATATATGTCTTCCTATATGTTCATAATGCAAACAGGAGCTCTATCTGCAAGCATTTCATCTACAAAGGCAAATCTGGGCATTTTTTGACCCCAAAATGGCTGTTTTGACCTTTCAAGGTCATCCAAGGTGAAATTCAAGGTCACCACACAAGTCGCCATATATGACTTCCGATTTGAAAGTGCCAATTTCTAAGCTCTATCTTCAAGCGTTCTATGAGTACAGTCCTGACAGCTCCCATTATGAAGGAAAAAAGTGCCGAAAATTTTCTAAGTCCAAAATTTTTTTCAAAGGGTGAAAATTTTTTTTTGCCTAGAAATGGCCCAAAATGGATAGTAATGTTATTTGGGGCGAAAAAATTTTTTTTCGCCGACTCATCAAAAATTCAAAATGGCCGCCACACTGAGATCGGCGATTCAAGGGCAACAAAACTTATACACGTCGCAGAGGTATATAAGAGGAATCTTTTTAAGCAAAAATCTCAAAACTGATCAGAGAGTTTTTGAGAAAATACAGACCAGGTGCAAATTTGAGCGTTTTTCGACCCAAAAATGGCTGTTTTGACCTTTCAAGGTCATCCAAGGTCAAATTCAAGGTCACCACACAAGTCGCCATATATGACTTCCCATTTGAAAGTGCCAATTTCTAAGCTCTATCTTCAAGCGTTCTATGAGTACAGTCCGGACAGCTCCCATTATGAAGGGAAAAAGTGCCGAAAATTTTCTAAGTCCAAAATTTTTTTCAAAGGGAGAAAATTTTTTTTTGCTCTAGAAATGGCCCAAAATGGATAGTAATGCGATCTGGGGCGAAAAAATTTTTTTTTCGCCGACCCGCCAAAAATTCAAAATGGCCGCCACACGAAAACCGGCAGATTTAGGGCAACCAAACTTATACATATCACAGAGGTATATGAGGGGAATCTTTTGAAACCAAAAACTCAAAACTGATCAGACAGTTTTTGAGAAAATGGCCGTCAAAGTCCAAAATTGAGCGTTTTTCGACAAAAACGGCCGCCATTTTGAAAAAAATGCGAAAATCAAAATTAGGCCAAGGGCCGAAGATAGGTTACCGGACAATGTTTAATATTTTAGATGTTAGCCAGGTCACTGGTTGAATTCAAGGTCAAGAGAATATTCATCATATATAACATTAAGCATATATCATGTCCACAGTTGATTGCAACGCTGTAAATTCAATAATCAGAGAGATATTAGCAATTTGTGCTGTGGCCTCGAAAATGAAGGGCCAAAGGTCAAATTCAAGGTCATCAAAATATTCAATGTATATCATTTTCTATATCATGTCCACAATTGATTCCCAAGCCATACATTCAATAGAGGAGCAAGATATGAGCCAGTTTGTCCTTGGACCTTGAAAATGAGGTCAGAGGTCAAATTCAAGGTCACGAGAATATTCAGCATATATCATTTCCTATATGTCCACAATTGATTCCTAAGCTGTAGAGTCGATAATAAGCGAGATATAAGCCATTTTTGCTCTGACCTTGAAACTGAGGTCAGAGGTCAAATTCAAGGTCACGAGAATATTCAGCATATATCATTTCCTATATGTCCACAATTGATTCCTAAGCTGTAAAATCGATAATAAGTGAGATATTAGCCTGTTTGTCCTGTGACCTTGAAAATGAGGTCCAAGGTCAAATTCAAGGTCATGACAATAATCTGCATATATCATTTCCTATATGTTCATAATTGATTGCTAAGCTGTAAAGTCGATAACAAGCGAGATATTAGCCATTTTGTCCTGTGACCTTGAATATGAGGTCGTAGGTCAAATTCAAGGTCATCAGAATATTCAGCATATATCATTTCCTATATGTCCACAATTGATTCCTAAGCTGTAGAGTCGATAATAAGCGAGATATAAGCCATTTTGTGCTCTGACCTTGAAACTGAGGTCAGAGGTCAAATTCAAGGTCATGAGAATATTCAGCATATATCATTTCCTATATGTCCACAATTGATTCCTAGTCTCTAATCTCAATATCAAGTGAGATATTAGGCATAATGTGTCCCATTATAAAGCATAGGATAATTTAACATGGGAAAGTCCCATTTGGGCCGAGTTTAGGCCAAAATGGCCCACTTCGAGCGATTCAAGCGCAACGAAATTTATAGACATCATAGGAGTACATATGAGGAGTCTTATGTATCAAAAAGAAAAAAAGTTACTGAACAGATTTTGAGAAAATGGCCGCCAAAGTCCAAAATCAGGCATTTTTCGTCGAAAACGGCCGCCATTTTGAAAAAAAAGCGAAAATCAAAAAACTAAAAAATACCTCCTTCTTGAATTATTTTTAAGTATTTTTGTGCAAAATTTCAGAAAAATTCGCCCGTAAACAAAAAAGATAAAAATGTGGACGACGACGACGACGACGGACGACGACGACGACGACGACGACGACGGACGACGGACGACGGACGCAACGCCACGCCAATAGGTTATCGGACCATAGGTCCGGTAACCTAAAAAAAGAAAAAGAAAAAAAAAAAAATTTCTGCTAAAACAAGTACTAGTATAGTGCAAATATGATGTGAACTTATATGGAAGATCTCACTGATCTGAGCAAAATGGTCTTTACGGCACGTAAATATCACAATCCGTTCAAAAGTTACAGCACTTTAAAGACTGAAATTGGCAAGCTAGCTTTTTCAAAACAATTTAGCTAATTAGTATGCAAATGAGATATTTATGACGTCATCGGGGGAAGCTGTTTTAAATAGGTACTTTGATATGTATTTTTCATTAATTTAATGTTACGATTATTCACTAAAACTTATTCCATACAGTTTTCAATATGAATAATCAGTGTTTTCACTTTTTCTGTTGTTGTCAAGGTAACCAGTGACCCGATATGGCCCATAGCAACCATGGTTGCTAGGGCCAGAAACCCACTTAGAACAGGGTATACTAAAAAAAAATGGTGCCAACTTGAGCTCTATATTAATTTAATTCATAAATAATCCACAGAAAGTCTGGGGATAGATTGACTTGGCAGTTAACGGCCATGGCAACCATGGGTAACTATGGCTATAGGGAACGACTGGTAGCCATAGCAACAGTATAGGTTTTGTGGATATTGACTATGCATGGTACATAATAATATGCACTAGTCAGATCGTCAAATCCTTCAATAAGAATCATTATATCATGGCTTAAAATATCCTAATTAAAATTTGTTCCCCTCATGACGTCATGATTTCTCATTAACATCTAACTTGCATACTAATGAGCTGCTAAAACTTTTCAAGTGGCTTTTGTAAAGTAGTGCCGGAATGGCAGTTTCAAACGGCTGTAACTTTTGAACGGATAGTGATATTGATATACCGTAAAGACCATTTTGCCCAGATCGGTGTGATCTTTCATATAACTTAACATCATATTTGCACTTTACTAGTACTTTAATAATATACATGTATGTTGAATATTTTCGTGACCTTGAATTGAATGACTAATATCTCGCACATTTTCAACTCTACACCTTAGGAATCAATTGTGAACATATGGGAAATGATATTTGCTGAATATTCTCATGATCTTGAACGTGATCTTTGACCTCATTTTCAAGGTCAGAGCACAAAATGGCTAATATCTCACTTATTATTGACTTTACAGCTTAGGAATCAATAGTGGACATATAGGAAATGTTATATGCTGAATATTCTCATGACCTTGAACTTGACCTTGACATTGACCTTGACCTTATTTTCAAGGTCAAATCACAAAATGGTTAATATCTTGCTTATTATCGACTTTACAGGAATCAATTCTGAACAAATAGGAAATGATATATGCTGAATATTCTCCTGACCTTGAATTTGACCTTTGACTTCATTTTCAATGTCACAGGACAAAAATGTCAATATCTCTTTTATGATTGAATTTACAACTTAACAATCGATGGTAGACATATATGAAATGATATATACTGAATATTCTCATTACCTTGAATTTTCAAGGTCACTGGACAAAATGGCTTATATTTAAAATATAAAACATATATTGTCCGGTTACCTTTCTCAGCCCTTTGGGCTAATTTTTCATAAACATGTATGATATCAGTCACCCTTATTTACAAGTCTATCATAAATATGTGATGTACATGTAGCTAACAGTATTTTCTGTACAAGGTTTTGTGTGCAAGTGAAGTGATGACATAACAGCCCAATTACTGGATAGTCTAGGCTTTCAGGGGTCACCGCATCTTGACGAATGGATTCATATTCTTCTGGGTCACTGGCTTGATCCAGGGTGTCTCCTAGGGAATGTTCCTCTCCCTTATATGTGATATACACATTCAATATTTCATAGGTAGAACACACTGCTTGGTAGTTTTTCATAAATAGTACACAGTGAAATGCAACTTACATTGTACAACCTACAGTTACCTTATAATATGCCTATGAGATAAACAATATACTTATCAGAACAACTATAAATACAAAAGCATATAGGACAATGACACCAATCACCATTCACCAGTACCGATATGTCTAGTACAGCATGTTTCTTATGTTGTCCTATTGCAGGATATCTCTACAAGTAGCATGTTGACCACATGACCGCACATCTCTTACCTCTGGGATGGCACTGGTTCGGTTGTTCTGGCTGACCGCGGCCTTTGACTGTGAGGTGAATGCTCTCCTCGCCTCCTCGTTGATCTCCTGAGGTATCACAAGAAAGCTGAATATTTCAGCGAGAGCCTCAGATGGCAAGGATCTAACTCTCTTCATGAACTGAGCTTCTGTGACACTGCCTGAAAATATATATCAAGCTTGTTTGTCTGCAGATAGGTCAACGAATTTACATGAAAATGTACAATGTGGTCTATCTGGATTTATAAGGCATATGGAATTTTTTACCACTGGTGTCAGCTTGAAGTTGTTCCATCAAAACATCTGCCAGTCGACCATGCTCTTCCTAATGTTATCAATACATGACAAAATCATGTACACACATGCATACTGTATACATACTATAGACACGTGAATTTGTTCTTATAGCAAGGTCTTTTACATGTATTGTTTTGAACATCAGAAATACATCATTACATTAGGTTAAGTTTTCAAAGTAACAGGATACATTTTAGGTCATGTACCTTGGTGTCATTTTTGTAGACTCTAGCCAATAATCGGAAGATGATGTCCCTGGTAATTGGCTGGCCACTGTTCAAGAGTTGGAAGACAGCTGTGAATGTGAAAGTTTGGATGATGCATACTTGTATATCAACTACCGTATGTAGTAAGAACTTAGTACGTTCACAGCCAATCATTGATCATGTTATGTATGGCTCATGTCAGATTTTCAGATGATACAAATTGCTGGTACAATTTGCAATAAAATTTCAATAAACCTTCTATACATGTATGTCATAAAATATATCACCTGATATTTTATGATCTAATGGTGCATTTTCTGCCCATTGCATGCAATTGAGGAATGTCAAAAATTTTATAGAATCATCATCGGACCTCAGCACTGTCAGAATCTGAAATACACATAATATGCAACCAATGTATACATGTTCAATAGTTCCGAGAAAAGAGCCTCAAACACAAAGAGGGGACACTCAGCCATGTTTCCAAAATGACCACTCCCCCACTTACGATTAAACTTAATGGAAATGGAAGTCCCCCTCTTCATGTTTTAGGCTTTTTGGTTCGCAGTACAAAATCATGCACAGAAAGATCAGAGAATGGAAATTAATACCACATGGTATCATCAAATAAGTGAAACATACCACCAAGGGTGCTGCAGCTTACTGGCAATGAGCTCAGATTTTAGGTTACCGGACCTTTGGTCCGATAACCAATAACCAATAACCTTTGGTCCAATGACGGACCTTTGGTCCGTCATCCGTCCGTCTACACTTTTATCTTTGAAGTTTACCGGTCGAATCTTTGGAAAACTTGCACAAAAATAGCTAAAATTATTCCCAGGAAAGGTTTTTTTTTTCGTTTTTAGATTTTCACATTTTTCTCGAAATGGCGGCCATTTTCGTTGAAAAATGCCCAATTTTGGACTTTGACGGCCATTTTCTCAAAAACTGTTCAGACAGTTTTGAGATTTTTGTTTCAAAAGATTCCCCTTGTGTACCTCTGTGATGTGTATAAGTTTCGATGCCCTTGAATCGCCGGTCTGCGTATGGTGGCCATTTTGAATATTTGACGGGTTGACGAAAGAAATGGCCCGTTACTATCCATTTCGGGCCATTTCTAGGCAAAAAAAATTTTTCACCCTTTGATAGGAAAATTTAGATAGGAAAATTCAGGTATATTTATAGAAAAATTCATCGTCAAAAGAATATTAAAGAACCGGTTGAATGATGAATATTCTGCAACAGACAAGGGGCGACGGATTGACAACATTCGCTCATCAGCCAATAATGGCTGGTAAAGCATAAAAAAACAAAATTTATTCCAGCATGAATTTCTCAAATATTCTTCCAAATTATGCAATTTGGATTGATACAGAACATTACTAGATCAGATTATTATCATTCAATTGCATATTGTGCATAGAACACTGGTAAATATTTACATTTTTTGCAAAAATATCCTGCACAACTGGAGAGTCTTTCTGTGCGAATAAGTTGTCAGTTATTACTCCATTTTCATTGCAGCCAAGTTGCTGAAATCTTCTCCACAATCTCTCAACCTCCACAATAGCCACTGAAATTGGAAAATGCTTATTAGACATTCTGTCGCTACCGGGAAAACAATTTTATCTTTGTCATGCCAATATAACAGCTACCGTGTCAAATTCCAGGTCAACACTCATAGGCCCATTTCTTATTTTAGGAATTACTTGAGCAAAGAATCAGTATTTTGACGTCTAAAGTCTCCGTTCCGAGGTCATAGGAGTTAATATATAACCAATTGTAGAATTAGATATACTGTGTACACCGTACAGCTTTATATCCACCTTTAGCTAGGACACTCCATGTACACACAATTGTTTTTAATGAATTGAGCAAAAATAAATATTTGACCTCTAAAGGTCATTCAAGTTGAAACTCAAGGTACCATTTTGAGGTCATAGGTCATAGTTTCTTTATGCAGTCAACAAGATGAAGCACTGTATCAGACTATAAAAGTAGGTAAATATTCACATTTAGTTACCACAGCATGTTCAGTGATCCAGTCAGCTTTGCTTGGATGACAGTGTTTGGGAAGTGCTTGTACATTGTCTTTGCAGAATTTCGTAGCATAAGTACCCATGTTGAAGTGGGACCTGAAATCACCTGATACCTGGGGGTAAAAGAAATAATGTATTGACGTGTATTGAATGATGATGAAAATGAATGATGAAGCATAAAAAATAGCTGAGATTCATGCAGTTTACTAACAAAACTTGCTGGAGAAACATATCCATTGTGGGATATTTTTCTGTTAATTACAGTGCACATCTATTATACATCGATCCAAGGGCCACCAAGAGTATTTTTATATACCGGTAGATAGATCAATCTTCAAAATAACTTTCTTCATACATGCTCCTTAAGGTGTATGGACGACATGGCCGCCAACTCACCCGGGCCACTGGACAACCAGGCCCCCAATCCAGCAGCATGAACTAGACGAATGCATTATGACTGATGATTTTGACTATTTAACTATATGATAAGATGTAAGAAATAATGACATTACCTAAATCTAATCGCTTGTTCTGAATTTAACAAATCGGTCCAAACTCAATATTTTGTTCTAATCTGATATTCCATTCTATTTTTCATTGCAGGTTACAGAATGTATCAGTACAAGATAACATACAAGTTGCATGAACTCCCAGAATAAGAATAGCGACGATGAAACAAGCAAGACTCATTCACACTGAAGACACTGCCTGCTATGTGTGTCAATAAATTGTTTATTTGTCCGTATGGTTGACGTACTTTGCAACACACATTTCAGTTATCTTTAATATTAGTGAATGAAAATCCAGCATTAACAACAACTCACAGATGTCCTCTTAGGGGCTCCATGGTACAGTGCTCCATAAGATTAAGAGAAAATGGTAGAAGATGGAAATTTGCAATTTCGCAGAGTGAAACCTATATTCTTGAGCTACATGTAGTTCCACCTGAACACCCATTCTGGATTTTGACTGGCGTTCGGGTCGCCCAGCGGCCGGGTGAGTCGGCGGCCAGATCGTCTGTAATCGGTAATTCATGCTCAACATCGTATATCAACTGATAAATCAGATAAGTTAGCTCAGACATTTATATGTTTATGTTAAGGACTGATCGCACGTAACATACCCAGCGGCCGGGTGAGTCGGCGGCCAGATCGTCTGTAATCGGTAATTCATGCTCAACATCGTCTAGGCTCACTCTAGCTGATCGCACTGTAGCATTTTGCTAATCAAAGGCTCGAAATGCTAAACAGAAATAGCTTGCTTTCGCACAATTTGCAAAAGTGTAATTGGCATTGTCATGAAGAATTTTACTTTTTCATAATAATTAATAGTCTGATTCTTGTATTTCTTTCAATCATCATAATCATTGAAGTACTGTCGTCAGTTATCGAATAGTTCTTTGTACAATGCGGTATACATGCAAGAATTATTGCTAAAAGAAATTATAAAATGCTAAAAGAAATTTGAAGTCTTTAGCAATTTTTGATAAGCAAAATTTGTCACTAGAGTGAGCTCAGCATCGTATATCAACTGATAAATCAGATAAGTTAGCTCAGACATTTATCTGTTTATGTTAAGGACTGATCGCACGTAACATACCAGTGACTGCAGTGAGGCACTTTCCCATTGACTTACAATGTGAAAGTAAAGGTAACAAAAAAATCACCAAGACAAAACAATCCCCTGACCCAAAACTTGGCTAGCACACACACATATACTCATGGATGATGAACCGAGATATAATATCACAGACGCTGTGCAATTTGATAAATAGATCAATCTTTTGCGTTTCACCAAAACGAACATTCGCGTGTTCTGCTTGACAAACCCTGTCAGCTGCGTATATGTATACTTTGTTGTGGTCAAAATAATGAGAATATCTAGGGCTATACTTTCCGTGAGATGAATACAATGAGCTGAACATTCACCTTGGTGCACCCGAGTGCATATCACCCGTTAGTTTTACTAGCATCACTAGCTATTTGCTGTACAACATAGTCCTATCGCTCGCCCTGTTGTGAGTGTACTTTGTCTACTGAGAAATAGTTTGGAAAATGACATTTCAAAACGGTGATTTTAACAAATTTAACATTGTTTATAAGAAACGGAGTCTCGGTTGGTAATCCTTGATGGCTAACAATCAGAAAGGCAAAATTTCACCTTGGAAGTGTGTAAAATTATGAATCCGCTACCTTTATATTTACATTATAAGTGAATGGACAGCTAGTCAATTCCAGGTTCATGATTATTACATGCAATCAATCCTAGCTTTCATGCCTATATTAGTATATACTATAGTAGATCTATATGACTGAGTGACAGTGAGTCTCCCAACTTCAAAGTCAAGACTAACATGCAAACGGCGACACTAGCTAGACTGTAAATTAAAGCAGAATCGAAGATAGTCTACATTAAGACAATTGTTTTGAACTAAAATCTCAATCTTATCATATTTTTGACGTTTTGTCAAAGTATGTTGTTTACTTGACAGCGTGGGTTTGTTTACTTCCTGTGCAACCAGTCGCCTGATGTCGCTGACCCGGCCCTCTGGCGAGTGAGTGCTCAATCTGACGTTTTCTCTTTTCCGGTGTACGTGAGCAAGAAGAAGGTTATTGTTGTTTTCCCTTAATGTGATACATTTCCCTATCCAATATCATTATACAACATCTTATCCCTCAACACGCAAGTCTTCTCGACTAACTCGAATGTTCATAAATATTATACGGCACGCTCATCCACTTCATGTATGATAGAACCATGGATAGAACGAGTAGATCTAACAGACATGGGGTCAAGTACCTGTGTACTTGTACTTGGGAGTAATTCCGCAGCGTACTGTCTCAGGGCTAGGATGTACAATAACGTGGGCAATTTCACCCCTATTTCTAATCGTTCAATTCCAAATCTAATAATGGATTTTGAATCTATACCATTACTATACAACTTATGAGCATAACATATTTCATTCTATGCAGGTTATCACGGCTTTCTGGATACTTCAAAACTACGTTTTACCCCTACCTGGAGGCATCCATGTTAAGCGAAATTTCGTGACCAAACGAGATTTCACTATGGTCTCACTGACCTTATTATCATATAATAATAAACACACCATGTGCTCCTCGCTCCTGCACGTGGAAGGCCGCAGTCCCTCCACGTGCACAATCAAACACAGTGCGCGCCATGCAGCATGCTCATTCTTGAGTAGCACTCATCACTACACATGCCTAATGCACTTTCTTCACTTGCGCATTGCGTCATTTGGGGGGGGGGGGGGGGGGGAGGATCGTTGGCCGGGACACCAACTGTTTATGATTATAAGCCACTACCATAACAAGTAAACAGTGCGAGCACACTTCCCAAAACGCCACGTGCAACACGCAAATACACTGACACACTTCCATATTCCATTCCCGATTGTACCCATTAATCTATAATTTCACGGACCCATATCACGTCTATCTATCCATACTAGCCGTTCACACTAGGCTGCCTACCATTATATTACTCTAAGTAGTCTCAAACACATGTCCACCCTACCAATAAATCTATTACTTTACGTTTGTACACATATCCAAAACTACATGTATTCAACTTCCACATAAAGCAAGGGACAATGAAGGGGGTCATTTACTCTTGTATTGATATTGTACGTGCAACTCTCGTTGCACGTCAAAAAATGTACAGCACATTGTGCCCAAACACAGAGCTTGTATACGCTTTGAAAACATACATTTATATTGGTGCCATTGCTTTGGGGGTTACTTTTTTTAGCCATGGGAATGTCCGCAGTCTGCCGCTATATTATTGGGGAACATCAGGAAATGTCGCAGGCATATACACTCTACAAACAGCGCGGAGGAACGCCTCAAAGGCGTCTTCCTCCCGACGCTTCACTAGCCATCGCCATAAAAATTCCGTCAAATAGGACGGGGCCAGTGCCTTTGACGTCCCATAACGGGGAAACACTTTCTTGGCATGCAGCCAAGAACCTTCTATCGTGTTAGTGTGGGCTCCCGTTTCAGGGTCTTTGAAGTTAACGCTATGGTTGACACGGAAGTGTTTATAGCCTTCGTCAGACAAACAATCATAGGCACGCCAACAATCCGAAATTACTGTCGTACCCGGCAAAATCCATTCCTTTATAAGAGGCAGCAAAGTCTCCTTCGATCGAGACTCTACGGGACCATGCGCACCTTCCCGCTGCCTCTTTCTATGGCTCCAAAGGCCCACAACCCCTCAACTCGATGGCCACTGATAACAGATACACGTGGTGCAATTTTATGAATACATCACACAAACTATATGTACATCATCCACTTCGGACCTGATTTCCAAACTTGGCTTCCACCCCCACGCTGCCCCCCCCCCCCCCCCCCCCTCCCCGGCTTCCCTTTCACACCACTGCTTGTCATTCCCCCCTGTGGTGAACATTATTGTCAAGCCCAACTCTATATGTCGTACACAACAACACGTGACCTCATCAATATTCATAGCTCGGTATAAACAAAACACACGTGATCTCATACATATTTATTTAGGTCAAGCCACTGTCATTATTCAACTGGGCCGAAGGTCACAAACGAGACTTGACGTATAGCGCCACTCATCAATCGTGGCTAAAAGTTCCAAGCTCAGTCATCTCAACGAGCGCCGTGGCTCAGGGGCAGTGCACGGGACTTCCACGCCAGGGGACCCGGGATCGAATCACCGTCGGCACAGATCTGCAACACTCACAAACACCAACATCACGAGCAATTCAATACAACATATAGATAGCAATTAAATGACAGTTGACGGCGACCGACAAACGGACGGCAAACGGGTGCGAAATGGAGTCGGAGGAACAGGACGAAAATGAAAGCCACCCTTCTTTTAAGTGTATCCCCCTAAATTACAAACCCCCATTTATATCTCCACCCCCAAAAAATAGTATCGCCCCTTTTCAGTGTGACAGTTCACCCGGGAGAAAATTGCCCACGCCATTGTACATGTGCTCCAATTCCTTTTTTCAAGTAATTAGGGCATTTCGGCACGAAATGCCCTTATGGTTTTGTCTGGTTTTTTTTTTTTTTTTTTTTCTTCTTTTTTTAGGTTACCGGACATTTGGTCCGATAACCTATTGGCATGGCGTTGCGTCCGTCGTCCGTCCGTCCGTCCGTCCGTCCGTCCGTCCGCTCTCCCTGAAACTGACTTGTGAGTATTTTGGAGAGTACAGGTGTGACTTGTGTGATTTTTGGTCACTTGTGAGCTGCAACTCATCAGTGATGACATTCAGCCACGCCAGGAGGTCATTTCTGAGGTGCACGTGTGGTTTTGGCAAGTCAACTCACTAGTCGACGGCTATTCGACATTTGGCCATTATGACGGCCAATCTGATGACACGGACGAAAATGATCGAACAATGCTGCACCCTGGCGAGTGATCTGGTAGTCGTACCGTTTGGGGCGCATGCGTTCCTTTGAGGCATTTCGTAACAATGTGCATCGGCCTTGGATGACTTGTGCGGTGCACAAGGGCCTTTCGATTTGCGCTTTCATTGAGATTTAACGAAACTGTGAACTTTATAATGATGATATGAAGAAAAACGTGTTGAAATGAACGGAATTGCTTATTAAGTTCATTTCTATTAAGTACTTTCGAGTTTAAAACTTGGGCTTGGACCGGACTGTCGTATTGGTACGAAACGCTGGGTACGAATTGGACAGGTGTCACGTGATCGATATTCATGAGATGACATTCAAGATGGATGACGATACTCGATAGGAAAGGTGAGTCGAAATGAGTACATTGTACAGCGTATTTCACGCAGATATTGAAGACTGAGACATGACAGACTTGTAAGTTTATCACTGTTTCGAAATACAGTGGACTAGATCTAGGCTACCTGGTTACCGTTCTGTCCGATCTGTGTCAGGCGTCTTCTCTGAGGGCCAGAGGCCCGAAGACGAAATGCCTCCCGTGTAGGGCTTCAACGAGTACTCGGTTAACCAGTTACGGTTCGGTTACAGAGCGTAATCGGTTACGGATTCTGCGACCGGTTAATCGTGAACGTATTTTGCACCCTCGTAATTCAGCCTTCACATTAGTTAAATTTCCGCCCAAACGGGCTGAATTGAAGCGATTTATCACTCTCCAATCCAAATAGAATGTTTATTCATCATAATATTGCATATTTTCACGTGAAAATGACATTTAATGTCGAGTTCTAAGCGGGATATTGACCGGTTTTTGACACGGAGATTTGATAAAATGCGAACTGCGAAAAAAAATTGGTGTTACTTTGGACAATATTTAGCTCTATATTTTTGGACGAGTAACCGGTTACGGTTCGGTTACAAGCTAACGAGTAACCGGTCACGAAATTTTGTACACGTTGAAGCCCTACTCCCGTGTCAAAATTCTTCGAGTCTGCTTTAACTGGCTAAAAATCAGGAATGGTACTCGCGTTTTTGGTCAGAAGCAGCTCATGATCATGGCAATACTTCCTTAATCCAGCGAATTTAGGAAGGTTGGTTGGTTGATATCGAATTCCGGAAAAAAAAACTCGAAAAAAAAAACCAGATGGTCGCCACAAAAACTAAACATTAGTTTTTTTGGAGAGAATAACGTCACACACTTTATTCCGAAACGTGAGCTATCATGTGAATTTTCGTATACATATATTGTACCCTGAGGTTGGTTGCTATCAAATTTCAGCCATATCGGAAAATGTCCACTACAAAAGAAAAAAAAATATTTGGGTGGGGGGGGGGGGGGCAACGTCACACACTTTATTTCAAAGCGTACCAAGATATCATCACGGAACTTTTTGTATACATATCGGATCCTGAAACGTTATATTTTCAGGTCTGATTCCTGTGAGGTGTGCTCTCCAGCTTATTCGAATAATAACTTGAAAAATACTATTTGAGATATCATTGCTAAAACCATACATGGAGCTGAATTGACCTATCGCCGAACCAATTTGTCCGAGTCTTTTTACGCCATTTACGACGCATTCTGCAAAACGTTATTATTGGCCAAAGAGAAGTTTGCTGACGTAATTTGTGAAACTCGGACAACTTTTGGGGGCTTTTGCGATAGGTCAATTAATTGTGTCCCTCGAACGAAGTTTGGCGGATATATGGATTTGCAACAGTCCCGCCACAACGCCCTCGGTAATCATTCCTTTCTGAATGCTCCACAAGCTGCACATTTGAACCGATTTCGATAATATTTTGTAGGGACATTTATATACATGAGTTCTCGACACCCATCGATTTTTGTTGCCATAGCAACCAAAATGACCTAGTGCCGACACATTTTGTGCTGAAATCAGCCCTTTTAGGAAACATGGCTCGTGAACGCTCTACAGCTGGCAATTTACATCGAATCATGATGTTTTGTAGCCTCGTTGGGAACGGTCATTGCATGAAACGGTCAATGTTTTTCAGAACGATCAAATAAATACTAATAAGTTAATGAGTTATTACAACAATGTCGACAGTGACCAGAGAGCGTCTAGTTGAATATCGCCTTATTAGAATAAACAAAATGCCCACATCGACAGGGAAAAAAACCCATACACGTACACATTTTCCACTTGTATAACTGTATCGAGGTGATTTTTGTTAAATAATTGTGAGGTGCCACATGGCCGATCACACCTCACAAGTTAGTTCTCTGCTACATTCTCTCACAACACACAATGTGTTGATGTCTGTGATTAGTGAGGTGATTTTGTCCAATAATTCTGAGGTGCCACATGGCCGATCACACCTCACAAGTTAGTTCTCTGCTACATTCTCTCACAACACACAATGTGTTGATGTCTGTGATCAGTGAGGTGATTTTGTCTAATAATTCTGAGGTGCCACATGGCCGATCACACCTCACAAGTTAGTTCTCTGCTACATTCTCTCACAACACACAATGTGTTGATGTCTGTGATTAGTGAGGTGATTTTGTCCAATAATTCTGAGGTGCCACATGGCCGATCACACCTCACAAGTTAGTTCTCTGCTACATTCTCTCACAACACACAATGTGTTGATGTCTGTGATTAGTGAGGTGATTTTGTCCAATAATTCTGAGGTGCCACATGGCCGACCACACCTCACAAGTTAGTTCTCTGTGACATTCTCTCACAACACACAGTGTGTTGATGTCTGTGATTAGTGAGGTGATTTTGTCTAATAATTCTCAGGTGCCACATGGCCGATCACACCTCACAAGTTAGTACCTTTGGTCCGATAACCTGTTACCATGGCGTTGCGTCCGTCGTCCGTCCACATTTTATCTTTAAAGTTTACGGTCGAATCTTTGTGAAATTTTGCACAAAAATAGCTAAAAATATTCCCTGGAAAGTTTTTTTTCGCATTTTCCTCGAAATGGCGGCCATTTTCTTTGAAAAACGCCCAATTTCGGTCATTGACAGCATTTTCTCAAAAACTGTTCAGACAGTTTTGAGATTTTTGTTTCGAAAGATTCCCCTTATGTACCTCTGTGATTTGTATAAGTTTGGTTGCCCTTGAATCGCCGGCCTGCATGTGGCGGCCATTTTGAATTTTTGATGAGTCGGTGACAAAAGTTCCTTCCGCCCCAAATTGCATTACTATCCATTTTGGGCCATTTCCAGGGGGAACAAAATTTTTCACCCTTTTAAAAATTTTCTGGACTTGAAAAATATTTGGCAATTTTTTCCTTCATAATGGGAGCTGCCGGAATTGTACTCATAGAACGCCTGAAGATAGAGCTTAGGAATCAGCACTTTCAAATGGGAAGTCATATATGGTGACTTGTGCGGTGACCTTGAATTTGACCTTCGATGCCCTTGAAAGGTCAAAACAGCCATTTCTGGGTAAAAAAATGCCCAGATTTGCCTCTATAGATGAAATACTTGCAGATAGAGCTTATGTTTACATTATGAACATATAGGAAGACATATATGGCACAACTAATGATGACCTTGAACTTGACCTCAGATGACCTTGAGTGCCTTGAGTACCTTTCCTCGTTGAAGTTTTATTAATGGAAGAAAAAACATTGAAAAATAACTATGACAACATATTGTTAACGATGGATACAACAAACATTTCAAAAGATGAACATCAGGAACGCTCGTTATCAATTCAAGGATTCTTTTTACTCAACGAAAAATCTGAAAAATCTAACGAGCTCTTCTTGGCCTTAGTGAAACGGGCTCCAGGACTGAACAGTACAGTATGGGTTTCTTATTGCACTTGTCAAATCACATTGAATATATCAGCTAATTACTGGACAGACATATAATAAGACATATAATTGCACTGAATGTTCAACCAATGAACCTACTAGTATAGCTTCGCTAAGATAGCCAACTCTTCTGAATTTTCACATAACATGCGTGACATTGTGTCATGGACGGAATAACGTTTATCATGTTAGACATGTTAGGTTTGGCATATATTTGACTAATACCTAGCTCAACTTATGTAGCGATTGCTCCATTGTGATTGTCTAGACAGTTACACAGAATTAACCAGACAGCGCTGCCGATTGCCTTGTCATGGTAGAAGTTGCATATACCGTAGCCTAGCTACTCGCATAGGATCATTGGTTCAACTTCGAACATGTTGAATGCTTTATTCAACTACTCAAGTTGAAAGTATGCAATTTTTCTGAAAAATATATTTGAGATTTTATAAAATATGTCAAATGTACCTTACAAAACATGTTTCCATTAGCGACGAGGCAAACACCTGTCTATTTCGTATTTTACCTGCATAAATGTGTGGTTTATGTATACCCGAATGCAGAAGAAAGTGTTGTCCAGAAATTTCAGCATCAATATTAAATACAACTTGATAAGAAATTTATTGATGAATCGATTGATTAATTGATCAATTAACTCAAGCCAACTGATGTGAACATTGCTCATATATTCGTGTTTCAGAAAGATTCCCCAGCTCGGCTAGCTTCGCCAGTGGAGACGGATTTCCCAGCCCGGCCAGTTTTGCCAGCGGAGACGGATTCCCCAGCTTGGCCAGCACAGATGGATTCCCCAGCTCGGCCAGCTTTGCCAGCGGAGACGGATTCCCAGCTCGGTCAGTGGAGACGAATTCCCCAGCTCGGCCAGTGGAGACGAATTCCCCAGCTCGGCCAGCGGAGACGGATTCCCCAGCTCTGCCAGTGGGAAAAGATTCCCCAGCTCTGCCAGTGGGAAAAGATTCCCCAGCTCTGCCTGTGGAGACGGAATCCCCAGCTCTACCAGTCGGAAAAGATTCCCCAGCTCTGCCTGTGGAGACGGAATCCCCAGCTCTGCCAGCTTTGCCAGCATAAACGAATTCCCCAGCTCTGCCAGTGGAGAAAGATTTCCCAGCTCTGTCAGCAGAGACGGATTTCTCAGCTTTGCCAGTGGAGACGGATTCCCCAGCTTGGCCAGCAGAGATGGATTCATCTGTGGGTGCTATAATTGGTGATTTCCAAAAAAAAATTGGACATCAACTTTGGCCTTAAAGTCATAGTAGCAAGGTATCATTATATGGTTTCATTTCTGTTCAAATAAAGACATTTTGAACATTTGATGATAAAAAAAGGTGTTCGCGTTAATTGGTAACTGATAACAGCGACATGTAATGGAGTATATTGAGCCAGTATTGCAATCGCCTTCTCCAGCCGATGAAAGAAATAGCTTCGGCAATTTCCGTAATCGTGACGTCAGTTGAGGCAGAATGTGCTTTGATGTGCTCGTCGAAAACGTAAAATACGTAATTCGGTGGTCAGCTCTCTGTGGACGGAAAATCACTTCAAAGTGCATGCGATTCAACAGAAAACACGCAAAAACCAGCAAATACTGGACATCTTGCAGTTCAACAAACCTCTGTTCTGGGTGAATAAATAGTACTGATTCTAAATATCAAGACAAGAAATGCCACATTTCTGCCATGTCACCCCTTCACTTGAATTGCAAACATACATCAGGGGAATGAATATGCGACATGCAGTTTTATCTTGATGGCTACATGTACTTTCAGGTCTGCCTCAACTGACGTCACCAACCACGTGACCCACACTAAAATCGGGATCGGCAATTTACGGAAGGAGTGCCTATTGGCTCGATATCTGGAAACCCATTGACTGTATTTGTAAAATTCGTTAGAATTTATTGAAAACTATTCATAATAGACTAAATGAAAAGCACTTTCATCGGCATGCTACTAGGTCTTTAATTTTGATTTTGCCACTGTTGGAAGTGCTGAGCAGGGTGTGCTTCTCTTGGAAACTATATGGTATGTTCATGCAAACTTTGAAACAATAAATACGGTGGTCAAGCATAGGTGGTCTTGGTTTTGAATGAGCTCTTATGGACATGGTTGCAACTCCCTTCGATGGACATGACTGCAAATCACTTTGACAAAAAATACTGCAAATCCCTTTGATTGACTTTTCCTGCCAGTCTGTTTTACATGCAGGATTGCAACTTAGACAGACATGACTGCAACAGATTTTGACATGATTTTGTCTTGTGATGGCTGCAATTGTGAGTTGCAATGTCCAATAGTTGTGAGTTGCCATGTCCATAGTTGTGATGGCTGCAGTTATGAGTTGCAATGTCCAGAGTTGTGATGGCTGCAGTTGTGAGTTGCAATGTCCATAGTTGCGATGTCCGTAGTTATGAGTTGCAATGTCCATAGTTGTGATGGCTCCAGTTGTGAGTTGCAATGTCCATAGTTGTGATGGCTCCAGTTGTGAGTTGCAGTGTCCATAGTTGTGATGGCTGCAGTTGTGAGTTGCAATGTCCATAGTTGTGAGTTGCAATGTCCATAGTTGCGATGGCTGCAGTTGTGAGTTGCAATGTCCACAGTTGTGAGTTGCAATGTCCATAGTTGTGAGTTGCAATGTCCATAGTTGTGATGGCTACATTTGTGAGTTGCAATGTCCATTGTTGTGAGTTGCAATGTCCATAGTTGTGATGGCTCCAGTTGTAAGTTGCAATGTCCATAGTTGTGATGGCTCCAGTTGTGAGTTGCAGTGTCCATAGTTGTGATGGCTGCAGTTGTGAGTTGCAATGTCCATAGTTGTGAGTTGCAATGTCCATAGTTGCGATGGCTGCAGTTGTGAGTTGCAATGTCCACAGTTGTGAGTTGCAATTTCCATAGTTGTGAGTTGCAATGTCCATAGTTGTGATGGCTACATTTGTGAGTTGCAATGTCCATTGTTGTGAGTTGCAATGTCCATAGTTGTGATGGCTCCAGTTGTAAGTTGCAGTGTCCATAGTTGTGATGGCTCCAGTTGTGAGTTGCAGTGTCCATAGTTGTGATGGCTGCAGTTGTGAGTTGCAATGTCCATAGTTGTGAGTTGCAATGTCCATAGTTGCGATGGCTGCAGTTGTGAGTTGCAATGTCCACAGTTGTGAGTTGCAATTTCCATAGTTGTGAGTTGCAATGTCCATAGTTGTGATGGCTACATTTGTGAGTTGCAATGTCCATTGTTGTGAGTTGCAATGTCCATAGTTGTGATGGCTCCAGTTGTAAGTTGCAGTGTCCATAGTTGTGATGGCTGCAGTTGTGAGTTGCGATGTCCACAGTTGTGAGTTGCAATGTCCATAGTTGTGGTGGCTGCAGTTGTGAGTTGCAAGATCCATAGTTGTGAGTTGCAATGTCTATAAGTGTGATGGCTGCAGTTGTGAGTTGCGATGTCCATAGTTTTGAGTTGCAATGTCCATAGTTGTTAAGGCTGCAGTTGTGAGTTGCAATGTCCACAGTTGTGAGTTGCGATGTCTGTAGCTGTGAGTTGCAATGTCCATAGTTGTGATGGCTGCAGTTGTGAGTTGCAAGGTCCACAGTTGTAAGTTGCAATGTCCATAGTTGTGATGGCTGCAGTTGTGAGTTGCGATGTCCATTGTTGTGATGGCTGCAGTTGTGAGATGCAATGTCCATAGTTGTGAGTTGCGATGTCCATAGTTGTGATGGCTGCAGTTGTGAGTTGCAAGGTCCACAGTTGTGAGTTGCAATGTCCATAGTTGTGAGTTGCAATGTCCATAGTTGTGATGGCTACATTTGTGAGTTGCAATGTCCATTGTTGTGAGTTGCAATGTCCATAGTTGTGATGGCTCCAGTTGTAAGTTGCAATGTCCATAGTTGTGATGGCTCCAGTTGTGAGTTGCAGTGTCCATAGTTGTGATGGCTGCAGTTGTGAGTTGCAATGTCCATAGTTGTGAGTTGCAATGTCCATAGTTGCGATGGCTGCAGTTGTGAGTTGCAATGTCCACAGTTGTGAGTTGCAATTTCCATAGTTGTGAGTTGCAATGTCCATAGTTGTGATGGCTACATTTGTGAGTTGCAATGTCCATTGTTGTGAGTTGCAATGTCCATAGTTGTGATGGCTCCAGTTGTAAGTTGCAGTGTCCATAGTTGTGATGGCTGCAGTTGTGAGTTGCGATGTCCACAGTTGTGAGTTGCAATGTCCATAGTTGTGGTGGCTGCAGTTGTGAGTTGCAAGATCCATAGTTGTGAGTTGCAATGTCTATAAGTGTGATGGCTGCAGTTGTGAGTTGCGATGTCCATAGTTTTGAGTTGCAATGTCCATAGTTGTTAAGGCTGCAGTTGTGAGTTGCAATGTCCACAGTTGTGAGTTGCAATGTCCATAGTTGTGAGTTGCGATGTCTGTAGCTGTGAGTTGCAATGTCCATAGTTGTGATGGCTGCAGTTGTGAGTTGCAAGGTCCACAGTTGTAAGTTGCAATGTCCATAGTTGTGATGGCTGCAGTTGTGAGTTGCGATGTCCATTGTTGTGATGGCTGCAGTTGTGAGATGCAATGTCCATAGTTGTGAGTTGCGATGTCCATATTTGTGATGGCTGCAGTTGTGAGTTGCAAGGTCCACAGTTGTGAGTTGCAATGTCCATAGTTGTGAGTTGTAATGTCTATAGTTGTGATGCCTGCAGTTGTGAGTTGCGATGTCAGTAGTTATGACTTGCAATGTCCATAGTTGTGATGGTTGCAGTTGTGAGTTGCAATGTCCACAGTTGTGAGTTGCAATGTCCATAGTTGTGAGTTGCAATGTCCATAGTTGTGAGTTGCAATGTCCATAGTTGTGATGGCTGCATTTGTGAGTTGCAATGTCCATTGTTGTGAGTTCCAATGTCCATAGGTGTGATGCCTGCAGTTGTGAGTTGCGATGTCCATAGTTGTGACTTGCAATGTCCTTAGTTGTGATGGCTGCAGTTGTGAGTTGCGATGTCCATTGTTGTGAGTTGCAATGTCCATAGGTGTGATGGCTGCAGTTGTGAGTTGCAAGGTCCATAGTTGTGAGTTCCAATGTCCATAGGTGTGATGCCTGTAGTTGTGAGTTGCGATGTCCATAGTTGTGACTTGCAATGTCCTTAGTTGTGATGGCTGCAGTTGTGAGTTGCGATGTCCATTGTTGTGAGTTGCAATGTCCATAGTTGTGATGGCTGCAGTTGTGAGTTGCGATGTCCGTAGTTGTGAGTTGCAATGTCCATAGTTGTGATGGCTGCAGTTGTGAGTTGCAATGTCCATAGTTGTTATGGCTGCAGTTGTGAGTTGCAATGTCCACAGTTGTGAGTTGCAATGTCCATAGTTGTGATGGCTGCAGTTGTGAGTTGCAAGGTCCACAGTTGTGAGTTGCAATGTCCATAGTTGTGAGTTGTAATGTCTATAGTTGTGATGCCTGCAGTTGTGAGTTGCGATGTCAGTAGTTATGACTTGCAATGTCCATAGTTGTGATGGTTGCAGTTGTGAGTTGCAATGTCCACAGTTGTGAGTTGCAATGTCCATAGTTGTGAGTTGCAATGTCCATAGTTGTGAGTTGCAATGTCCATAGTTGTGATGGCTGCATTTGTGAGTTGCAATGTCCATTGTTGTGAGTTCCAATGTCCATAGGTGTGATGCCTGCAGTTGTGAGTTGCGATGTCCATAGTTGTGACTTGCAATGTCCTTAGTTGTGATGGCTGCAGTTGTGAGTTGCGATGTCCATTGTTGTGAGTTGCAATGTCCATAGGTGTGATGGCTGCAGTTGTGAGTTGCAAGGTCCATAGTTGTGAGTTCCAATGTCCATAGGTGTGATGCCTGCAGTTGTGAGTTGCGATGTCCATAGTTGTGACTTGCAATGTCCTTAGTTGTGATGGCTGCAGTTGTGAGTTGCGATGTCCATTGTTGTGAGTTGCAATGTCCATAGTTGTGATGGCTGCAGTTGTGAGTTGCGATGTCCGTAGTTGTGAGTTGCAATGTCCATAGTTGTGATGGCTGCAGTTGTGAGTTGCAATGTCCATAGTTGTTATGGCTGCAGTTGTGAGTTGCAATGTCCACAGTTGTGAGTTGCAATGTCCATAGTTGTGATGGCTGCAGTTGTGAGTTGCAAGGTCCATAGTTGTGAGTTGCAATGTCCATAGTTGTGAGTTGCAATGTCTATAGTTGTGATGGCTGCAGTTGTGAGTTGCGATGTCAGTAGTTGTGAGTTGCAATGTCCATAATTGTTATGGCTGCAGTTGTGAGTTGCAATGTCCACAGTTGTGAGTTGCGATGTCCGTAGTTGTGAGTTGCGATGTCCGTAGTTGTGAGTTGCGATGTCTGTAGTTGTGGGTTGCGATGTCCGTAGTTGTGAGTTGCAATGTCCACAGTTGCGAGTTGCAATGTCCATAGTTGTGAGTTGCGATGTCCGTAGTTGTGAGTTGCGATGTCTGTAGTTGTGAGGTGCAAAGTCTGTAGTTGTGAGTTGCTCCTCACATTTACGGACACTGAATATGCTACTCATAAGTATGAAATGTACCACCTGCACCTCACAAGTAAAAATATGCACAAGTGCTACTGAGGGAGTACGTCCGTCCGTCCGTCCGTCCGTCCGTCTAGCCGTCCGTCCGTCCGTCCGTCCGTCCGTCCGTCCGTCCGTCCGTCCGGGCAAACGGAACGGAGTTTTGGGGATTTCTTAGGGGGAATAAAGCTGAAAACGCCCCACAACCACAGTTTAAGCCAAAAGTGCGGTCTTATGGGGATTTTTTCAGGACTTATGGGGAAAGTTAAGATAGGAAATTTAACATTGGGTCCGCCCGTAACGCCCATCCGTTCACCCGTCCGTCCGTCCGTCCGTCCGTCCGTCCGTCCGTCTAGCCGGGCAAACGGAACGGAGTTTTGGGGATTTCTTAGGGGGAATAAAGCTGAAAACGCCCCACAACCACAGTTTAAGCCAAAAGTGCGGTCTTATGGGGATTTTTTCAGGACTTATGGGGAAAGTTAAGATAGGAAATTTAACATTGGGTCCGCCCGTAACGCCCATCCGTTCACCCGTCCGTCCGTCCGTCCGTCCGTCCGTCCGTCCGTCCGTCCGCTCTCCCTGAAACTGACTTGTGAGTATTTTGGAGAGTACAGGTGTGACTTGTGTGATTTTTGGTCACTTGTGAGCTGCAACTCATCAGTGATGACATTCAGCCACGCCAGGAGGTCATTTCTGAGGTGCACGTGTGGTTTTGGCAAGTCAACTCACTAGTCGACGGCTATTCGACATTTGGCCATTATGACGGCCAATCTGATGACACGGACGAAAATGATCGAACAATGCTGCACCCTGGCGAGTGATCTGGTAGTCGTACCGTTTGGGGCGCATGCGTTCCTTTGAGGCATTTCGTAACAATGTGCATCGGCCTTGGATGACTTGTGCGGTGCACAAGGGCCTTTCGATTTGCGCTTTCATTGAGATTTAACGAAACTGTGAACTTTATAATGATGATATGAAGAAAAACGTGTTGAAATGAACGGAATTGCTTATTAAGTTCATTTCTATTAAGTACTTTCGAGTTTAAAACTTGAGCTTGGACCGGACTGTCGTATTGGTACGAAACGCTGGGTACGAATTGGACAGGTGTCACGTGATCGATATTCATGAGATGACATTCAAGATGGATGACGATACTCGATAGGAAAGGTGAGTCGAAATGAGTACATTGTACAGCGTATTTCACGCAGATATTGAAGACTGAGACATGACAGACTTGTAAGTTTATCACTGTTTCGAAATACAGTGGACTAGATCTAGGCTACCTGGTTACCGTTCTGTCCGATCTGTGTCAGGCGTCTTCTCTGAGGGCCAGAGGCCCGAAGACGAAATGCCTCCCGTGTAGGGCTTCAACGAGTACTCGGTTAACCAGTTACGGTTCGGTTACAGAGCGTAATCGGTTACGGATTCTGCGACCGGTTAATCGTGAACGTATTTTGCACCCTCGTAATTCAGCCTTCACATTAGTTAAATTTCCGCCCAAACGGGCTGAATTGAAGCGATTTATCACTCTCCAATCCAAATAGAATGTTTATTCATCATAATATTGCATATTTTCACGTGAAAATGACATTTAATGTCGAGTTCTAAGCGGGATATTGACCGGTTTTTGACACGGAGATTTGATAAAATGCGAACTGCGAAAAAAAATTGGTGTTACTCTGGACAATATTTAGCTCTATATTTTTGGACGAGTAACCGGTTACGGTTCGGTTACAAGCTAACGAGTAACCGGTCACGAAATTTTGTACACGTTGAAGCCCTACTCCCGTGTCAAAATTCTTCGAGTCTGCTTTAACTGGCTAAAAATCAGGAATGGTACTCGCGTTTTTGGTCAGAAGCAGCTCATGATCATGTCAATACTTCCTTAATCCAGCGAATTTAGGAAGGTTGGTTGGTTGATATCGAATTCCGGAAAAAAAAACTCGAAAAAAAAAACCAGATGGTCGCCACAAAAACTAAACATTAGTTTTTTTGGAGAGAATAACGTCACACACTTTATTCCGAAACGTGAGCTATCATGTGAATTTTACCTGAGGTTGGTTGCTATCAAATTTCAGCCATATCGGAAAATGTCCACTACAAAAGAAAAAAAAATATTTGGGTGGGGGGGGGGGGGGGGGGGGCAACGTCACACACTTTATTTCAAAGCGTACCAAGATATCATCACGGAACTTTTTGTATACATATCGGATCCTGAAACGTTATATTTTCAGGTCTGATTCCTGTGAGGTGTGCTCTCCAGCTTATTCGAATAATAACTTGAAAAATACTATTTGAGATATCATTGCTAAAACCATACATGGAGCTGAATTAATTGTGTCCCTCGAACGAAGTTTGGCGGATATATGGATTTGCAACAGTCCCGCCACAACGCCCTCGGTAATCATTCCTTTCTGAATGCTCCACAAGCTGCACATTTGAACCGATTTCGATAATATTTTGTAGGGACATATATATACATGAGTTCTCGACACCCATCGATTTTTGTTGCCATAGCAACCAAAATGACCTAGTGCCGACACATTTTGTGCTGAAATCAGCCCTTTTAGGAAACATGGCTCGTGAACGCTCTACAGCTGGCAATTTACATCGAATCATGATGTTTTGTAGCCTCGTTGGGAACGGTCATTGCATGAAACGGTCAATGTTTTTCAGAACGATCAAATAAATACTAATAAGTTAATGAGTTATTACAACAATGTCGACAGTGACCAGAGAGCGTCTAGTTGAATATCGCCTTATTAGAATAAACAAAATGCCCACATCGACAGGGGAAAAAACCCATACACGTACACATTTTCCACTTGTATAACTGTATCGAGGTGATTTTTGTTAAATAATTGTGAGGTGCCACATGGCCGATCACACCTCACAAGTTAGTTCTCTGCTACATTCTCTCACAACACACAATGTGTTGATGTCTGTGATTAGTGAGGTGATTTTGTCCAATAATTCTGAGGTGCCACATGGCCGATCACACCTCACAAGTTAGTTCTCTGCTACATTCTCTCACAACACACAATGTGTTGATGTCTGTGATTAGTGAGGTGATTTTGTCTAATAATTCTGAGGTGCCACATGGCCGATCACACCTCACAAGTTAGTTCTCTGCTACATTCTCTCACAACACACAATGTGTTGATGTCTGTGATTAGTGAGGTGATTTTGTCCAATAATTCTGAGGTGCCACATGGCCGATCACACCTCACAAGTTAGTTCTCTGCTACATTCTCTCACAACACACAATGTGTTGATGTCTGTGATTAGTGAGGTGATTTTGTCCAATAAATCTGAGGTGCCACATGGCCGATCACACCTCACAAGTTAGTTCTTTGCTAAATTCACTCACTACACACAATGTGTTGATGTCTGTGATTATTGAGGTGATTTTGTCCAATAATTCTGAGGTGCCACATGGCCGACCACACCTCACAAGTTAGTTCTCTGCTACATTCTCTCACAACACACAATGTGTTGATGTCTGTGATTAGTGAGGTGATTTTGTCCAATAATTCTGAGGTGCCACATGGCCGAGTTGCAACCAAAACCGGCCATTTTGAATTTTTGATGAGTCGGTGACAAAAGTTCCTTCCGCCCCAAATTGCATTACTATCCATTTTGGGCCATTTCCAGGGGGAACAAAATTTTTCACCCTTTTAAAAATTTTCTGGACTTGAAAAATATTTGGCAATTTTTTCCTTCATAATGGGAGCTGCCGGAATTGTACTCATAGAACGCTTGAAGATAGAGCTTAGGAATCAGCACTTTCAAATGGGAAGTCATATATGGTGACTTGTGCGGTGACCTTGAATTTGACCTTCGATGCCCTTGAAAGGTCAAAACAGCCATTTCTGGGTAAAAAAATGCCCAGATTTGCCTCTATAGATGAAATACTTGCAGATAGAGCTTATGTTTACATTATGAACATATAGGAAGACATATATGGCACAACTAATGATGACCTTGAACTTGACCTCAGATGACCTTGAGTGCCTTGAGTACCTTTCCTCGTTGAAGTTTTATTAATGGAAGAAAAAACATTGAAAAATAACTATGACAACATATTGTTAACGATGGATACAACAAACATTTCAAAAGATGAACATCAGGAACGCTCGTTATCAACAAGGATTCTTTTTACTTAACGAAAAATCTGAAAAATCTAACGAGCTCTTCTTGGCCTTAGTGAAACGGGCTCCAGGACTGAACAGTACAGTATGGGTTTCTTATTGCACTTGTCAAATCACATTGAATATATCAGCTAATTACTGGACAGACATATAATAAGACATATTATTGCACTGAATGTTCAACCAATGAACCACTAGTATAGCTTCGCTAAGATAGCCAACTCTTCTGAATTTTCACATAACATGCCTGACATTGTGTCATGGACGGAATAACGTTTATCATGTTAGACATGTTAGGTTTGGCATATATTTGACTAATACCTAGCTCAACTTATGTAGCGATTGCTCCATTGTGATTGTCTAGACAGTTACACAGAATTAACCAGACAGCGCTGCCGATTGCCTTGTCATGGTAGAAGTTGCATATACCGTAGCCTAGCTACTCGCATAGGATCATTGGTTCAACTTCGAACATGTTGAATGCTTTATTCAACTACTCAAGTTGAAAGTATGCAATTTTTCTGAAAAATATATTTGAGATTTTATAAAATATGTCAAATGTACCTTACAAAACATGTTTCCATTAGCGACGAGGCAAACACCTGTCTATTTCGTATTTTACCTGCATAAATGTGTGGTTTATGTGTGCCCGAATGCAGAAGAAAGTGTTGTCCAGAAATTTCAGCATCAATATTAAATACAACTTGATAAGAAATTTATTGATGAATCGATTGATTAATTGATCAATTAACTCAAGCCAACTGATGTGAACATTGCTCATATATTCGTGTTTCAGAAAGATTCCCCAGCTCGGCTAGCTTCGCCAGTGGAGACGGATTTCCCAGCCCGGCCAGTTTTGCCAGCGGAGACGGATTCCCCAGCTTGGCCAGCACAGATGGATTCCCCAGCTCGGCCAGCTTTGCCAGTGGAGACGGATTCCCAGCTCGGTCAGTGGAGACGAATTCCCCAGCTCGGCCAGTGGAGACGAATTCCCCAGCTCGGCCAGCGGAGACGGATTCCCCAGCTCTGCCAGTGGGAAAAGATTCCCCAGCTCTGCCAGTGGGAAAAGATTCCCCAGCTCTGCCTGTGGAGACGGAATCCCCAGCTCTACCAGTCGGAAAAGATTCCCCAGCTCTGCCTGTGGAGACGGAATCCCCAGCTCTGCCAGCTTTGCCAGCATAAACGAATTCCCCAGCTCTGCCAGTGGAGAAAGATTTCCCAGCTCTGTCAGCAGAGACGGATTTCTCAGCTTTGCCAGTGGAGACGGATTCCCCAGCTTGGCCAGCGGAGATGGATTCATCTGTGGGTGCTATAATTGGTGATTTCCAAAAAAAAATTGGACATCAACTTTGGCCTTAAAGTCATAGTAGCAAGGTATCATTATATGGTTTTATTAGGCATCCCGATTGAAAATCGGGAGGCCTTATGTTTTTGTCTGTTTTTTTTTTTTTTTTCTTTTTTTTTTTTTTTTTTTTTTTTTTTTTTTTTTTCTTCCGCCGTTCGGTTTCCGGATCATAACTCTTGAACGCCTTGATCTATCTTTCCGAAATTTTCACAGCTCATCCGAAATACTTTGCTCCTAACCCCTATTGTTTTTCGTCGAGATCCGAAATCCAAGATGGCCGCCAGCGGCCATTTTGGAAAAAAAAATCGGGCGATTCCTGTCAATGTCATAATTTGATTCAGGCAATTTCCAGGAGAAAAAAATTTTTTGGGTGTATTTTTTTTTGGACTTAGAATTTTTCCCTCACCTGCCCCCATGCAGATGTAATACTGTGACTGAGCCATGCTACTGTATTCACTGACTGCAGCCTGCATGTCCAGCATGAGGCTAGGCTCTGCCCTCTCAGCCAGTGCAGTATATGAGAGCCCTGCTCAGTAATGCCTGTGATAAGGCAATACCCCCCCCCCCCTCTCCCTCCCCCACCTCCACTGTCAGCCAGTCTAATCTGCATATGAATGTAGCAATGTATCAGTGACTTGTATGCACTGCCCCTCTTCCCCCCCCCCCCCCCCTCTCCTGTCCCCTCACCCCAGTTTACTATACTAACACCAACAAGTTGGAACAATGCCCTCCTTCCCTTTCTAAAGAAAACAATAGGTGGTTATATAATGATGACCCAAACTGAAGATAACAGCTTTGAAGGTCTGCCTGGGCCTTGGTTGCCGGTCAATTGTTCATTGTATTCAGTTAAAACAGCGCTTTGTTTATCTGGATGAAACTACATGCATTGTTTTGTTTTCTAGCTGTATTTCACATGCAGTGACCAAATTATCATTGTTTTACTTAGTCAGAACCCAGAATAATTTCCTTTTTGCTTGTATTATGAATGTCTGTCATGTCTGTACATTTAATACCTATTGAGATTAAAACAAATATCTGATGGACATTTGTCTAGTGAGCAACTGCTATAATTTGAACTCTCACTCCCACCTGTGTTCAATAATCCTGGTATATGTATTATAATAACAGTCAAGTTTCACCATTAGAAAAGAAAAGAAAAATTGGGGGATGCCACAAAGCCTATAGGCTTTTATGTCTAGTTTCTGTTCAAATAAAGACATTTTGAACATTTGATGATAAAAAAAGGTGTTCGCGTTAATTGGTAACTGATAACAGCGACATGTAATGGAGTATATTGAGCCAGTATTGCAATCGCCTTCTCCAGCCGATGAAAGAAATAGCTTCGGCAATTTCCGTAATCGTGACGTCAGTTGAGGCAGAATGTGCTTTGATGTGCTCGTCGAAAACGTAAAATACGTAATTCGGTGGTCAGCTCTCTGTGGACGGAAAATCACTTCAAAGTGCATGCGATTCAACAGAAAACACGCAAAAACCAGCAAATACTGGACATCTTGCAGTTCAACAAACCTCTGTTCTGGGTGAATAAATAGTACTGATTCTAAATATCAAGACAAGAAATGCCACATTTCTGCCATGTCACCCCTTCACTTGAATTGCAAACATACATCAGGGGAATGAATATGCGACATGCAGTTTTATCTTGATGGCTACATGTACTTTCAGGTCTGCCTCAACTGACGTCACCAACCACGTGACCCACACTAAAATCGGGATCGGCAATTTACGGAAGGAGTGCCTATTGGCTCGATATCTGGAAACCCATTGACTGTATTTGTAAAATTCGTTAGAATTTATTGAAAACTATTCATAATAGACTAAATGAAAAGCACTTTCATCGGCATGCTACTAGGTCTTTAATTTTGATTTTGCCACTGTTGGAAGTGCTGAGCAGGGTGTGCTTCTCTTGGAAACTATATGGTATGTTCATGCAAACTTTGAAACAATAAATACGGTGGTCAAGCATAGGTGGTCTTGGTTTTGAATGAGCTCTTATGGACATGGTTGCAACTCCCTTCGATGGACATGACTGCAAATCACTTTGACAAAAAATACTGCAAATCCCTTTGATTGACTTTTCCTGCCAGTCTGTTTTACATGCAGGATTGCAACTTAGACAGACATGACTGCAACAGATTTTGACATGATTTTGTCTTGTGATGGCTGCAATTGTGAGTTGCAATGTCCAATAGTTGTGAGTTGCCATGTCCATAGTTGTGATGGCTGCAGTTATGAGTTGCAATGTCCAGAGTTGTGATGGCTGCAGTTGTGAGTTGCAATGTCCATAGTTGTGATGGCTCCAGTTGTAAGTTGCAATGTCCATAGTTGTGATGGCTCCAGTTGTGAGTTGCAGTGTCCATAGTTGTGATGGCTGCAGTTGTGAGTTGCAATGTCCATAGTTGTGAGTTGCAATGTCCATAGTTGCGATGGCTGCAGTTGTGAGTTGCAATGTTCACAGTTGTGAGTTGCAATTTCCATAGTTGTGAGTTGCAATGTCCATATTTGTGATGGCTACATTTGTGAGTTGCAATGTCCATTGTTGTGAGTTGCAATGTCCATAGTTGTGATGGCTCCAGTTGTAAGTTGCAGTGTCCATAGTTGTGATGGCTGCAGTTGTGAGTTGCGATGTCCACAGTTGTGAGTTGCAATGTCCATAGTTGTGGTGGCTGCAGTTGTGAGTTGCAAGATCCATAGTTGTGAGTTGCAATGTCTATAAGTGTGATGGCTGCAGTTGTGAGTTGCGATGTCCATAGTTTTGAGTTGCAATGTCCATAGTTGTTAAGGCTGCAGTTGTGAGTTGCAATGTCCACAGTTGTGAGTTGCAATGTCCATAGTTGTGAGTTGCGATGTCTGTAGCTGTGAGTTGCAATGTCCATAGTTGTGATGGCGGCAGTTGTGAGTTGCAAGGTCCACAGTTGTAAGTTGCAATGTCCATAGTTGTGATGGCTGCAGTTGTGAGTTGCGATGTCCATTGTTGTGATGGCTGCAGTTGTGAGATGCAATGTCCATAGTTGTGAGTTGCGATGTCCATAGTTGTGATGGCTGCAGTTGTGAGTTGCAAGGTCCACAGTTGTGAGTTGCAATGTCCATAGTTGTGAGTTGTAATGTCTATAGTTATGATGCCTGCAGTTGTGAGTTGCGATGTCAGTAGTTATGACTTGCAATGTCCATAGTTGTGATGGTTGCAGTTGTGAGTTGCAATGTCCACAGTTGTGAGTTGCAATGTCCATAGTTGTGAGTTGCAATGTCCATAGTTGTGAGTTGCAATGTCCATAGTTGTGATGGCTGCATTTGTGAGTTGCAATGTCCATTGTTGTGAGTTCCAATGTCCATAGGTGTGATGCCTGCAGTTGTGAGTTGCGATGTCCATAGTTGTGACTTGCAATGTCCTTAGTTGTGATGGCTGCAGTTGTGAGTTGCGATGTCCATTGTTGTGAGTTGCAATGTCCATAGGTGTGATGGCTGCAGTTGTGAGTTGCAAGGTCCATAGTTGTGAGTTCCAATGTCCATAGGTGTGATGCCTGCAGTTGTGAGTTGCGATGTCCATAGTTGTGACTTGCAATGTCCTTAGTTGTGATGGCTGCAGTTGTGAGTTGCGATGTCCATTGTTGTGAGTTGCAATGTCCATAGTTGTGATGGCTGCAGTTGTGAGTTGCGATGTCCGTAGTTGTGAGTTGCAATGTCCATGGTTGTGATGGCTGCAGTTGTGAGTTGCAATGTCCATAGTTGTTATGGCTGCAGTTGTGAGTTGCAATGTCCATAGTTGTGATGGCTGCAGTTGTGAGTTGCAAGGTCCACAGTTGTGAGTTGCAATGTCCATAGTTGTGAGTTGTAATGTCTATAGTTGTGATGCCTGCAGTTGTGAGTTGCGATGTCAGTAGTTATGACTTGCAATGTCCATAGTTGTGATGGTTGCAGTTGGGAGTTGCAATGTCCACAGTTGTGAGTTGCAATGTCCATAGTTGTGAGTTGCAATGTCCATAGTTGTGAGTTGCAATGTCCATAGTTGTGATGGCTGCATTTGTGAGTTGCAATGTCCATTGTTGTGAGTTCCAATGTCCATAGGTGTGATGCCTGCAGTTGTGAGTTGCGATGTCCATAGTTGTGACTTGCAATGTCCTTAGTTGTGATGGCTGCAGTTGTGAGTTGCGATGTCCATTGTTGTGAGTTGCAATGTCCATAGGTGTGATGGCTGCAGTTGTGAGTTGCAAGGTCCATAGTTGTGAGTTCCAATGTCCATAGGTGTGATGCCTGCAGTTGTGAGTTGCGATGTCCATAGTTGTGACTTGCAATGTCCTTAGTTGTGATGGCTGCAGTTGTGAGTTGCGATGTCCATTGTTGTGAGTTGCGATGTCCATTGTTGTGAGTTGCAATGTCCATAGTTGTGATGGCTGCAGTTGTGAGTTGCGATGTCCGTAGTTGTGAGTTGCAATGTCCATAGTTGCGATGGCTGCAGTTGTGAGTTGCAATGTCCATAGTTGTTATGGCTGCAGTTGTGAGTTGCAATGTCCACAGTTGTGAGTTGCAATGTCCATAGTTGTGATGGCTGCAGTTGTGAGTTGCAAGGTCCATAGTTGTGAGTTGCAATGTCCATAGTTGTGAGTTGCAATGTCGATAGTTGTGATGGCTGCAGTTGTGAGTTGCGATGTCAGTAGTTGTGAGTTGCAATGTCCATAATTGTTATGGCTGCAGTTGTGAGTTGCAATGTCCACAGTTGTGAGTTGCGATGTCCGTAGTTGTGAGTTGCGATGTCCGTAGTTGTGAGTTGCGATGTCTGTAGTTGTGAGTTGCGATGTCCGTAGTTGTGAGTTGCGATGTCCGTAGTTGTGAGTTGCGATGTCTGTAGTTGTGAGTTGCGATGTCCGTAGTTGTGAGTTGCAATGTCCACAGTTGCGAGTTGCAATGTCCATAGTTGTGAGTTGCGATGTCCGTAGTTGTGAGTTGCGATGTCTGTAGTTGTGAGGTGCAAAGTCTGTAGTTGTGAGTTGCTCCTCACATTTACGGACACTGAATATGCTACTCATAAGTATGAAATGTACCACCTGCACCTCACAAGTAAAAATATGCACAAGTGCTACTGAGGGAGTACGTCCGTCCGTCCGTCCGTCCGTCTAGCCGTCCTCCCTGAAACTGACTTGTGAGTATTTTGGAGAGTACAGGTGTGACTTGTGTGATTTTTGGTCACTTGTGAGCCTGGCGTGACATTCAGCCACGCCAGGAGGTCATTTCTGAGGTGCACGTGTGGTTTTGGCAAGTCAACTCACTAGTCGACGGCTATTCGACATTTGGCCATTATGACGGCCAATCTGATGACACGGACGAAAATGATCGAACAATGCTGCACCCTGGCGAGTGATCTGGTAGTCGTACCGTTTGGGGCGCATGCGTTCCTTTGAGGCATTTCGTAACAATGTGCATCGGCCTTGGATGACTTGTGCGGTGCACAAGAGCCTTTCGATTTGCGCTTTCATTGAGATTTAACGAAACTGTGAACTTTATAATGATGATATGAAGAAAAACGTGTTGAAATGAACGGAATTGCTTATTAAGTTCATTTCTATTAAGTACTTTCGAGTTTAAAACTTGAGCTTGGACCGGACTGTCGTATTGGTACGAAACGCTGGGTACGAATTGGACAGGTGTCACGTGATCGATATTCATGAGATGACATTCAAGATGGATGACGATACTCGATAGGAAAGGTGAGTCGAAATGAGTACATTGTACAGCGTATTTCACGCAGATATTGAAGACTGAGACATGACAGACTTGTAAGTTTATCACTGTTTCGAAATACAGTGGACTAGATCTAGGCTACCTGGTTACCGTTCTGTCCGATCTGTGTCAGGCGTCTTCTCTGAGGGTCAGAGGCCCGAAGACGAAATGCCTCCCGTGTAGGGCTTCAACGAGTACTCGGTTAACCAGTTACGGTTCGGTTACAGAGCGTAATCGGTTACGGATTCTGCGACCGGTTAATCGTGAACGTATTTTGCACCCTCGTAATTCAGCCTTCACATTAGTTAAATTTCCGCCCAAACGGGCTGAATTGAAGCGATTTATCACTCTCCAATCCAAATAGAATGTTTATTCATCATAATATTGCATATTTTCACGTGAAAATGACATTTAATGTCGAGTTCTAAGCGGGATATTGACCGGTTTTTGACACGGAGATTTGATAAAATGCGAACTGCGAAAAAAAAATTGGTGTTACTTTGGACAATATTTAGCTCTATATTTTTGGACGAGTAACCGGTTACGGTTCGGTTACAAGCTAACGAGTAACCGGTCACGAAATTTTGTACACGTTGAAGCCCTACTCCCGTGTCAAAATTCTTCGAGTCTGCTTTAACTGGCTAAAAATCAGGAATGGTACTCGCGTTTTTGGTCAGAAGCAGCTCATGATCATGTCAATACTTCCTTAATCCAGCGAATTTAGGAAGGTTGGTTGGTTGATATCGAATTCCGGAAAAAAAAACTCGAAAAAAAAAACCAGATGGTCGCCACAAAAACTAAACATTAGTTTTTTTGGAGAGAATAACGTCACACACTTTATTCCGAAACGTGAGCTATCATGTGAATTTTCGTATACATATATTGTACCCTGAGGTTGGTTGCTATCAAATTTCAGCCATATCGGAAAATGTCCACTACAAAAGAAAAAAAAATATTTGGGTGGGGGGGGGGGGGGGGGGCAACGTCACACACTTTATTTCAAAGCGTACCAAGATATCTTCACGGAACTTTTTGTATACATATCGGATCCTGAAACGTTATATTTTCAGGTCTGATTCCTGTGAGGTGTGCTCTCCAGCTTATTCGAATAATAACTTGAAAAATACTATTTGAGATATCATTGCTAAAACCATACATGGAGCTGAATTAATTGTGTCCCTCGAACGAAGTTTGGCGGATATATGGATTTGCAACAGTCCCGCCACAACGCCCTCGGTAATCATTCCTTTCTGAATGCTCCACAAGCTGCACATTTGAACCGATTTCGATAATATTTTGTAGGGACATATATATACATGAGTTCTCGACACCCATCGATTTTTGTTGCCATAGCAACCAAAATGACCTAGTGCCGACACATTTTGTGCTGAAATCAGCCCTTTTAGGAAACATGGCTCGTGAACGCTCTACAGCTGGCAATTTACATCGAATCATGATGTTTTGTAGCCTCGTTGGGAACGGTCATTGCATGAAACGGTCAATGTTTTTCAGAACGATCAAATAAATACTAATAAGTTAATGAGTTATTGTATCCCCCGAACAAAGTTCGGCGGATACTATGGATTTACGATCGTCGCGCCGCCGCCGCCGCGTCCGCGTCCGCGTCCGCAGACACTTTGTTGTGAACGCGCTACAGCTTACAAATCTGAACCGATTTTGATAATATTTTATATGGACATGACTTATGGTGAGATCTCAACACCTATCGATTTTGGTTGCCATAGCAACCAAAATAGCCGATTGGCGTAACATTTTGTGCTCAAATTAGCCTGTTTAACACACATGGGTTGTGAACGCTCTACGGGTGGGAGTTTTCGATGAATGATGATGAAATCGCACAGGCTCAATGAGAAAGACCATCACACGAAACCTATTGTTTTTCAGAATGATCGAATAAATATTAATAAGTTTGAGAGGTTAACTTATTACAACAATTAAAATGCCTACTTTGACATGTGTGATCACTCCAATAACCTGTACTATGAAAGCAAATTGCACTGGATTCTTGTTCAGAATACAGAACTGATGTTTTTGGTGAAAACAGAACAATATTACTGAATAAATTAACATTGGTTTTACTAGTTAAGTCTATTATTGACCACAATAAAAATAGTTAAGATGAGAAACATTTATTATTGAGCTCAACAAGGTAAAGGTTTTGTCCAGTAGAGATTTCACAGGTGTAACCAAATAAGTTAACATTATTTTCACTAGTTAAGTCTATTATTGACCACAATAAAAATAGTTAAGACAAGAAACATTTATTATTGGGCTCAACAAGGTAAAGCTTCTGTGCAGTAGAAATTTCATGGCTGTAGCCGAATAAGTTAACATCATTTTTACTAGTTAGTCTATTATTGACCTCAAGAAAAATAGTTAAGACAAGAAACATTTATTATTGAGCTCAACAATTTAAAAGTTTTGTCCAGTAGAGATTTCATGGGTGTAACTGGATAAGTTAACATTAATTAATTTTACCATTAAAGTCAATTTTTACTTCGAATTTCAACTCGAAACCAAGTTTGGCACATATTATGAATTAAAATATAATTTATGGTGAAAAAATCGATCTGGCTCCAATTTCGTCATCGTGAAATGCAGTTTTGGTAAACTTTTACTTGAATTTCAGCTTGAAACCAAGTTTGGCACATAATTATTATGAATTAAAATTTAAATTATGGTGAAAAGTTTGATCTGGCTCCTATTTCGTCATCTTGAAATGTAGTTTTGGTCAACTTTTACTTTGAATTTCAACTTGGAACCAAGTTTGGCATATAGTATGAGTTGAAATATAATTTATGCTGAAAAGTTCGATCTGGCTCCAATTTAGTCATCTTGAAATGCAGTTTTTGTCAACTTTTGCTTGAATTTCAACTTGGAACCAAGTTTGTCAAATATTCTGAGTTGAAGTATAACTTTAGGTGAAAACTTTTATCTGGCTGTAATTTCGTTATTTTATCGAACATGTCGAAATGGAAATTCGTATGCAGTGATTTTAGTGGTGATCTTGAATTCGACCTTCAATAAGCTTGAAAGGTTTCACACTCACAATGTACATCAGTGATATATTTGGGGCAACAGGGATGATAGGGCTACGGGGGATACACCCAAGCGGTCGTAGGCGACCGGAAGCGTCTAGTTACAACAATGTCGACAGTGACCAGAGAGCGTCTAGTTGAATATCGCCTTATTAGAATAAACAAAATGCCCACATCGACAGGGAAAAAAACCCATACACGTACACATTTTCCACTTGTATAACTGTATCGAGGTGATTTTTGTTAAATAATTGTGAGGTGCCACATGGCCGATCACACCTCACAAGTTAGTTCTCTGCTACATTCTCTCACAACACACAATGTGTTGATGTCTGTGATTAGTGAGGTGATTTTGTCTAATAATTGTATCCCCCGAACAAAGTTCGGCGGATACTATGGATTTACGATCGTCGCGCCGCCGCCGCCGCCGCGTCCGCGTCCGCGTCCGCGTCCGCAGACACTTTCTTGTGAACGCGCTACAGCTTACAAATCTGAACCGATTTTGATAATATTTTATATGGACATGACTTATGGTGAGATCTCAACACCTATCGATTTTGGTTGCCATAGCAACCAAAATAGCCGATTGGTGTAACATTTTGTGCTCAAATTAGCCTGTTTGACACACATGGGTTGTGAACGCTCTACGGGTGGGAGTTTTCGATGAATGATGATGAAATCGCACAGGCTCAATGAGAAAGACCATCACACGAAACCTATTGTTTTTCAGAATGATCGAATAAATATTAATAAGTTTGAGAGGTTAACTTATTACAACAATTAAAATGCCTACTTTGACATGTGTGATCACTCCAATAACCTGTACTATGAAAGCAAATTGCACTGGATTCTTGTTCAGAATACAGAACTGATGTTTTTGGTGAAAACAGAACAATATTACTGAATAAGTTAACATTGGTTTTACTAGTTAAGTCTATTATTGACCACAATAAAAATAGTTAAGATGAGAAACATTTATTATTGAGCTCAACAAGGTAAAGGTTTTGTCCAGTAGAGATTTCACAGGTGTAACCAAATAAGTTAACATTATTTTCACTAGTTAAGTCTATTATTGACCACAATAAAAATAGTTAAGACAAGAAACATTTATTATTGGGCTCAACAAGGTAAAGCTTCTGTGCAGTAGAGATTTCATGGCTGTAGCCGAATAAGTTAACATCATTTTTACTAGTTAAGTCTATTATTGACCTCAAGAAAAATAGTTAAGACAAGAAACATTTATTATTGAGCTCAACAATTTAAAAGTTTTGTCCAGTAGAGATTTCATGGGTGTAACTGGATAAGTTAACATTATTTTTACCATTAAAGTCAATTTTTACTTCGAATTTCAACTCGAAACCAAGTTTGGCACATATTATGAATTAAAATATAATTTATGGTGAAAAAATCGATCTGGCTCCAATTTCGTCATCGTGAAATGCAGTTTTGGTAAAGTTTTACTTGAATTTCAGCTTGAAACCAAGTTTGGCACATAATTATTATGAATTAAAATTTAAATTATGGTGAAAAGTTTGATCTGGCTCCTATTTCGTCATCTTGAAATGTAGTTTTGGTCAACTTTTACTTTGAATTTCAACTTGGAACCAAGTTTGGCATATAGTATGAGTTGAAATATAATTTATGGTGAAAAGTTCGATCTGGCTCCAATTTAGTCATCTTGAAATGCAGTTTTTGTCAACTTTTGCTTGAATTTCAACTTGGAACCAAGTTTGTCAAATATTCTGAGTTGAAGTATAACTTTAGATGAAAACTTTTATCTGGCTGTAATTTCGTTATTTTATCGAACATGTCGAAATGGAAGTTCGTATGCAGTGATTTTAGTGGTGATCTTGAATTCGACCTTCAATAAGCTTGAAAGGTTTCACACTCACAATGTACATCAGTGATATATTTGGGGCAACAGGGATGATAGGGCTACGGGGGATACACCCAAGCGGTCGTAGGCGACCGGAAGCGTCTAGTTCTGAGGTGCCACATGGCCGATCACACCTCACAAGTTAGTTCTCTGCTACATTCTCTCACAACACACAATGTGTTGATGTCTGTGATTAGTGAGGTGATTTTGTCCAATAATTCTGAGGTGCCACATGGCCGATCACACCTCACAAGTTAGTTCTCTGCTACATTCTCTCACAACACACAATGTGTTGATGTCTGTGATTAGTGAGGTGATTTTGTCCAATAATTCTGAGGTGCCACATGGCCGATCACACCTCACAAGTTAGTTCTTTGCTAAATTCACTCACTACACACAATGTGTTGATGTCTGTGATTATTGAGGTGATTTTGTCCAATAATTCTGAGGTGCCACATGGCCGACCACACCTCACAAGTTAGTTCTCTGCTACATTCTCTCACAACACACAATGTGTTGATGTCTGTGATTAGTGAGGTGATTTTGTCCAATAATTCTGAGGTGCCACATGGCCGACCACACCTCACAAGTTAGTTCTCTGTGACATTCTCTCACAACACACAGTGTGTTGAGGTCTGTGATTAGTGAGGTGATTTTGTCCAATAATTCTGAGGTGCCACATGGCCGACCACACCTCACAAGTTAGTTCTCTGCTAAATTCACTCACTACACACAATGTGTTGATGTCTGTGATTAGTGAGGTGATTTTGTCCAATAATTCTGAGGTGCCACATGGCCGACCACACCTCACAAGTTAGTTCTCTGCTACATTCTCTGACAACACACAGTGTGTTGATGTCTGTGATTAGTGAGGTGATTTTGTCCCATAATACGTAATGGGGATATGCATATGCGGTCGCTTGCGGTCGGACCGCTGTCAAGCTCAATACCACAGAGGCCATTCACCCTTTGCTTATAAATTATTTCTGGACAATAAATCTTATTTACCATTTTCTATACAGTTGCCTGCTGGAGTCGTTTGCCAGGCATTGGCCAGTTGTTATGGCCTGTTGAATGTACCGAGCATGAAGAGGAGCAAGATGTGATGACTGTATATTCACACGCTGATGATGACTAGTGAGTATACATGGTCTAAGTATATATGTAGCTTTCATTGGTCTTATACAAGTACAGGATTATACTGAATTGTACTGGGATTTGTTTCGCACAAAAAATCCCAGTACAATCTGGTATTTTTTTTTTTTTTTAGGTTACCGTACCTTTGGTCCGATAACCTGTTACCATGGCGTTGCGTCCGTCGTCCGTCCACATTTTATCTTTAAAGTTTACGGTCGAATCTTTGTGAAATTTTGCACAAAAATAGCTAAAAATATTCCCTGGAAAGTTTTTTTTTCGCATTTTCCTCAAAATGGCGGCCATTTTCTTTGAAAAACGCCCAATTTCGGTCATTGACAGCATTTTCTCAAAAACTGTTCAGACAGTTTTGAGATTTTTGTTTCGAAAGATTCCCCTTATGTACCTCTGTGATTTGTATAAGTTTGGTTGCCCTTGAATCGCCGGCCTGCATGTGGCGGCCATTTTGAATTTTTGATGAGTCGGTGACAAAAGTTCCTTCCGCCCCAAATTGCATTACTATCCATTTTGGGCCATTTCCAGGGGGAACAAAATTTTTCACCCTTTTAAAAATTTTCTGGACTTGAAAAATATTTGGCAATTTTTTCCTTCATAATGGGAGCTGCCGGAATTGTACTCATAGAACGCCTGAAGATAGAGCTTAGGAATCAGCACTTTCAAATGGGAAGTCATATATGGTGACTTGTGCGGTGACCTTGAATTTGACCTTCGATGCCCTTGAAAGGTCAAAACAGCCATTTCTGGGTAAAAAAATGCCCAGATTTGCCTCTATAGATGAAATACTTGCAGATAGAGCTTATGTTTACATTATGAACATATAGGAAGACATATATGGCACAACTAATGATGACCTTGAACTTGACCTCAGATGACCTTGAGTGCCTTGAGTACCTTTCCTCGTTGAAGTTTTATTAATGGAAGAAAAAACATTGAAAAATAACTATGACAACATATTGTTAACGATGGATACAACAAACATTTCAAAAGATGAACATCAGGAACGCTCGTTATCAACAAGGATTCTTTTTACTCAACGAAAAATCTGAAAAATCTAACGAGCTCTTCTTGGCCTTAGTGAAACAGGCTCCAGGACTGAACAGTACAGTATGGGTTACTTATTGCACTTTCTTATTGCACTTGTCAAATGAATATATCAGCTAATTACTGGACAGACATATAATAAGACATATTATTGCACTGAATGTTCAACCAATGAACCTACTAGTATAGCTTCGCTAAGATAGCCAACTCTTCTGAATTTTCACATAACATGCGTGACATTGTGTCATGGACGGAATAACGTTTATCATGTTAGACATGTTAGGTTTGGCATATATTTGACTAATACCTAGCTCAACTTATGTAGCGATTGCTCCATTGTGATTGTCTAGACAGTTACACAGAATTAACCAGACAGCGCTGCCGATTGCCTTGTCATGGTAGAAGTTGCATATACCGTAGCCTAGCTACTCGCATAGGATCATTGGTTCAACTTCGAACATGTTGAATGCTTTATTCAACTACTCAAGTTGAAAGTATGCAATTTTTCTGAAAAATATATTTGAGATTTTATAAAATATGTCAAATGTACCTTACAAAACATGTTTCCATTAGCGACGAGGCAAACACCTGTCTATTTCGTATTTTACCTGCATAAATGTGTGGTTTATGTGTGCCCGAATGCAGAAGAAAGTGTTGTCCAGAAATTTCAGCATCAATATTAAATACAACTTGATAAGAAATTTATTGATGAATCGATTGATTGATTGATCAATTAACTCAAGCCAAATGATGTGAACATTGCTCATATATTCGTGTTTCAGAAAGATTCCCCAGCTCGGCTAGCTTCGCCAGTGGAGACGGATTTCCCAGCCCGGCCAGTTTTGCCAGCGGAGACGGATTCCCCAGCTTGGCCAGCACAGATGGATTCCCCAGCTCGGCCAGCTTTGCCAGTGGAGACGGATTCCCAGCTCGGTCAGTGGAGACGAATTCCCCAGCTCGGCCAGTGGAGACGAATTCCCCAGCTCGGCCAGCGGAGACGGATTCCCCAGCTCTGCCAGTGGGAAAAGATTCCCCAGCTCTGCCAGTGGGAAAAGATTCCCCAGCTCTGCCTGTGGAGACGGAATCCCCAGCTCTACCAGTCGGAAAAGATTCCCCAGCTCTGCCTGTGGAGACGGAATCCCCAGCTCTGCCAGCTTTGCCAGCATAAACGAATTCCCCAGCTCTGCCAGTGGAGAAAGATTTCCCAGCTCTGTCAGCAGAGACGGATTTCTCAGCTTTGCCAGTGGAGACGGATTCCCCAGCTTGGCCAGCGGAGATGGATTCATCTGTGGGTGCTATAATTGGTGATTTCCAAAAAAAAATTGGACATCAACTTTGGCCTTAAAGTCATAGTAGCAAGGTATCATTGTATCCCCCGAACAAAGTTCGGCGGATACTATGGATTTGGCTTCGTCGTCCGCGTCCGCGTCCGCGTCCGCGCCCGCGTCCGCGTCCGCGTCCGTGTCCGCGTCCGTGTCCGCGTCCGCAGAGATTTTCTTGTGAACGCGCTACAGGCCGCAATTCTCATCCGATCACCATTATTTTTTGCAGGCACATATATAATGGTAAGATCCCGACACCAATCGATTTTGGTTGCCGTGGCAACTGAATTGGTCGTTTGGGGACACATTTTGCATTGAAAACAGCCTGTTTGAGACACATGGCTTGTGAACGCGCTATAGGCCGCAATTTTCACCCGATCACCATTATTTTTCGCAGGCACATATATTATGGTAAGATCCCGACACCAATCGATTTTGGTTGCCGTGGCAACTGAATTGGTCGTTTGGGGACACATTTTGCATTGAAAACAGCCTGTTTGAGACACATGGCTTGTGAACGCTCTACAGATGGCAATTTTTGACGAATCTCGATAATATTTGGAAGTGTTGTTGGGAAGGGCTGTCACACGAAACCAATCGTTTTTTAGAATGATCATATACATATTAATATGTTAACAGCCCAACTTATTACAGAATTTTGAAATATCCATTTTGACATGTACGATCATTCCAATAGCCTGTACAGTGGAAGGTAATGACACTGGTTTCTTGTTCAGAATGGAGAACTGAAGTTTCCAGTGAAAACAGGACAATATTACTGAATAAGTTAACATTAGTTCTATTAGTTAAGTCTATTATTGTCCACAATAAAAATAGTTAAGACGAGAAACGTTTATTATTAAGCTCAACAAGGTAAAGGTTTTGTCCAGTACAAATTTCATGGGTGTAACTGAATAAGTTAACATTATTTTTAATAGTTAAGTCTATTATTGACCACAATAAAAATAGTTAAGACAAGAAATATTTATTATTAACCTCAACAAGGTAAATGTTTTGTCCAGTACAAATTTCATTGGTGTAACTGAATAAGTTAACATTATTTTCACTAGTTAAGTCTATTATTGACCACAATAAAAATAGTTAAGTCTATTATTGACCACAATAAAAATAGTTAAGATGAGAAATATTTATTATTAAGCTCAACAAGGTGAAAGTATGTCCAGTACAGATTTCATGGGTGTACTGAATAAGTTAACATTATTTTTACTAGTTTAGTCTATTATTGACTACAATAAAAATAGTTAAGACAAGAAATATTTATCATTGGGCTCAACAAGGTAAAGATTCTGTCCAGTAGACATTTTATGTCTGTAACCAAATAAGTTAACATTTTTTTTGCTAGTTAAGTCTATTATTGACCTCAATAAAAATAGTTAAGATGAGAAACAATTATTATTGAGCTCAACAAGGTTAAGGTTTTGTCCGGTAGAAATTTCTGGGTGTAACCGAATAAGTTAACTTTATTTTTACATGTTAAGTCTATAAGTGACGACAATAAAAATAATTAAGACAAGAAATATTTATTATTGGGCTCAACAAGGTGAAGGCTTTGTCCAGTAGAGATTTTATGGCTGTGACCAAATAAGTCAACATTATTTTTTTGCTAGTTAAGTCTATTATTGATCACAATAGCTTTTTATGAAAACATTGATCAACTTTTACTTTGAATTTCAACTTGAGACCATGTTTGGCTCAAATTATGAGTTAAAATATAACTTATGGTGAAAAATTCGATCTGGCTCCAATTTTGTCATCTTGAAATGCAGTTTTGGTCAACTTTTACTTTGAATTTCAACTTGAAAGCATGTTTGGCACATATTATGAGTCGAAATATAACTTATGGTGAAAAGTTCGATTTGGCTCCATTTTCGTCATCTTGAAATGCAGTTTTGGTCAATTTTTAGTTTGAATTTCAACTTGAAACCAAGTTTGGCACATATTATGAGTTAAAATATAACTTATGATGGAAAGTTCGATCTGGCTCCATTTTCTTCATCTTGAAATGCAGTTTTGGTAAACTTTTAGCTTGAATTTCAACTTGAAACCAAGTTTGGCACAGATTATGAGTTAAAATATAACTTATGATGGAAAGTTCGATCTGGCTCCAATTTCTTCATCTTGAAATGCAGTTTTGGTAAACTTTTAGCTTGAATTTCAACTTGAAACCAAGTTTGGCACATATTATGAGTTAAAATATAACTTATGATGGAAAGTTCGATCTGGCTCCAATTTTGTCATCTTGAAATGCAGTTTTGATTACCTTTTACTTTGAATTTCAACTTGAAACCATGTTTGGCACATACATGTATTATGGATCGAAATATAACTTATGGTGAGAAGTTCAATCTAGCTCCAATTTTGTCATCTTGAAATGCATTTTTGGTCAAATTTTACTTTGAATTTCAACTTGGAACCAAGTTTGTAAAATATTCTGAGTTGAAATATAAATAGGTGAAAAGATTGATCTATCTGTATTTTCGTTATTTTATCAAACATGTCGAATGGAAATTCATATAAAGAGATTTCAGTGGTGATTTTGAATTCGACCTTCAATAACCTCGGAAAATCAGTGCAGCAATTTTGGTGGGGAAAAGAAAACAGTTGTGACTTGAGATTGAACATTTCTCTGGTAATCTTTTTTAGCCCTTACTCTAGTTTTTCACAATTGACAGCGATATATTTGGGGCAACAGAGATGATAGGGCTACGGGGGATACACCCAAGCGGTCGTAGGCGACCGGAAGCGTCTAGTTATATGGTTTCATTTCTGTTCAAATAAAGACATTTTGAACATTTGATGATAAAAAAAGGTGTTCGCGTTAATTGGTAACTGATAACAGCGACATGTAATGGAGTATATTGAGCCAGTATTGCAATCGCCTTCTCCAGCCGATGAAAGAAATAGCTTCGGCAATTTCCGTAATCGTGACGTCAGTTGAGGCAGAATGTGCTTTGATGTGCTCGTCGAAAACGTAAAATACGTAATTCGGTGGTCAGCTCTCTGTGGACGGAAAATCACTTCAAAGTGCATGCGATTCAACAGAAAACACGCAAAAACCAGCAAATACTGGACATCTTGCAGTTCAACAAACCTCTGTTCTGGGTGAATAAATAGTACTGATTCTAAATATCAAGACAAGAAATGCCACATTTCTGCCATGTCACCCCTTCACTTGAATTGCAAACATACATCAGGGGAATGAATATGCGACATGCAGTTTTATCTTGATGGCTACATGTACTTTCAGGTCTGCCTCAACTGACGTCACCAACCACGTGACCCACACTAAAATCGGGATCGGCAATTTACGGAAGGAGTGCCTATTGGCTCGATATCTGGAAACCCATTGACTGTATTTGTAAAATTCGTTAGAATTTATTGAAAACTATTCATAATAGACTAAATGAAAAGCACTTTCATCGGCATGCTACTAGGTCTTTAATTTTGATTTTGCCACTGTTGGAAGTGCTGAGCAGGGTGTGCTTCTCTTGGAAACTATATGGTATGTTCATGCAAACTTTGAAACAATAAATACGGTGGTCAAGCATAGGTGGTCTTGGTTTTGAATGAGCTCTTATGGACATGGTTGCAACTCCCTTCGATGGACATGACTGCAAATCACTTTGACAAAAAATACTGCAAATCCCTTTGATTGACTTTTCCTGCCAGTCTGTTTTACATGCAGGATTGCAACTTAGACAGACATGACTGCAACAGATTTTGACATGATTTTGTCTTGTGATGGCTGCAATTGTGAGTTGCAATGTCCAATAGTTGTGAGTTGCCATGTCCATAGTTGTGATGGCTGCAGTTATGAGTTGCAATGTCCAGAGTTGTGATGGCTGCAGTTGTGAGTTGCAATGTCCATAGTTGCGATGTCCGTAGTTATGAGTTGCAATGTCCATAGTTGTGATGGCTCCAGTTGTGAGTTGCAATGTCCATAGTTGTGATGGCTCCAGTTGTGAGTTGCAGTGTCCATAGTTGTGATGGCTGCAGTTGTGAGTTGCAATGTCCATAGTTGTGAGTTGCAATGTCCATAGTTGCGATGGCTGCAGTTGTGAGTTGCAATGTCCACAGTTGTGAGTTGCAATGTCCATAGTTGTGAGTTGCAATGTCCATAGTTGTGATGGCTACATTTGTGAGTTGCAATGTCCATTGTTGTGAGTTGCAATGTCCATAGTTGTGATGGCTCCAGTTGTAAGTTGCAATGTCCATAGTTGTGATGGCTCCAGTTGTGAGTTGCAGTGTCCATAGTTGTGATGGCTGCAGTTGTGAGTTGCAATGTCCATAGTTGTGAGTTGCAATGTCCATAGTTGCGATGGCTGCAGTTGTGAGTTGCAATGTCCACAGTTGTGAGTTGCAATTTCCATAGTTGTGAGTTGCAATGTCCATAGTTGTGATGGCTACATTTGTGAGTTGCAATGTCCATTGTTGTGAGTTGCAATGTCCATAGTTGTGATAGCTCCAGTTGTAAGTTGCAGTGTCCATAGTTGTGATGGCTGCAGTTGTGAGTTGCGATGTCCACAGTTGTGAGTTGCAATGTCCATAGTTGTGAGTTGCGATGTCTGTAGCTGTGAGTTGCAATGTCCATAGTTGTGATGGCTGCAGTTGTGAGTTGCAAGGTCCACAGTTGTAAGTTGCAATGTCCATAGTTGTGATGGCTGCAGTTGTGAGTTGCGATGTCCATTGTTGTGATGGCTGCAGTTGTGAGATGCAATGTCCATAGTTGTGAGTTGCGATGTCCATAGTTGTGATGGCTGCAGTTGTGAGTTGCAAGGTCCACAGTTGTGAGTTGCAATGTCCATAGTTGTGAGTTGTAATGTCTATAGTTGTGATGCCTGCAGTTGTGAGTTGCGATGTCAGTAGTTATGACTTGCAATGTCCATAGTTGTGATGGTTGCAGTTGTGAGTTGCAATGTCCACAGTTGTGAGTTGCAATGTCCATAGTTGTGAGTTGCAATGTCCATAGTTGTGAGTTGCAATGTCCATAGTTGTGATGGCTGCATTTGTGAGTTGCAATGTCCATTGTTGTGAGTTCCAATGTCCATAGGTGTGATGCCTGCAGTTGTGAGTTGCGATGTCCATAGTTGTGACTTGCAATGTCCTTAGTTGTGATGGCTGCAGTTGTGAGTTGCGATGTCCATTGTTGTGAGTTGCAATGTCCATAGGTGTGATGGCTGCAGTTGTGAGTTGCAAGGTCCATAGTTGTGAGTTCCAATGTCCATAGGTGTGATGCCTGCAGTTGTGAGTTGCGATGTCCATAGTTGTGACTTGCAATGTTCTTAGTTGTGATGGCTGCAGTTGTGAGTTGCGATGTCCATTGTTGTGAGTTGCAATGTCCATAGTTGTGATGGCTGCAGTTGTGAGTTGCGATGTCCGTAGTTGTGAGTTGCAATGTCCATAGTTGTGATGGCTGCAGTTGTGAGTTGCAATGTCCATAGTTGTTATGGCTGCAGTTGTGAGTTGCAATGTCCACAGTTGTGAGTTGCAATGTCCATAGTTGTGATGGCTGCAGTTGTGAGTTGCAAGGTCCACAGTTGTGAGTTGCAATGTCCATAGTTGTGAGTTGTAATGTCTATAGTTGTGATGCCTGCAGTTGTGAGTTGCGATGTCAGTAGTTATGACTTGCAATGTCCATAGTTGTGATGGTTGCAGTTGTGAGTTGCAATGTCCACAGTTGTGAGTTGCAATGTCCATAGTTGTGAGTTGCAATGTCCATAGTTGTGAGTTGCAATGTCCATAGTTGTGATGGCTGCATTTGTGAGTTGCAATGTCCATTGTTGTGAGTTCCAATGTCCATAGGTGTGATGCCTGCAGTTGTGAGTTGCGATGTCCATAGTTGTGACTTGCAATGTCCTTAGTTGTGATGGTTGCAGTTGTGAGTTGCGCTGTCCATTGTTGTGAGTTGCAATGTCCATAGGTGTGATGGCTGCAGTTGTGAGTTGCAAGGTCCATAGTTGTGAGTTCCAATGTCCATAGGTGTGATGCCTGCAGTTGTGAGTTGCGATGTCCATAGTTGTGACTTGCAATGTCCTTAGTTGTGATGGCTGCAGTTGTGAGTTGCGATGTCCATTGTTGTGAGTTGCAATGTCCATAGTTGTGATGGCTGCAGTTGTGAGTTGCGATGTCCGTAGTTGTGAGTTGCAATGTCCATAGTTGTGATGGCTGCAGTTGTGAGTTGCAATGTCCATAGTTGTTATGGCTGCAGTTGTGAGTTGCAATGTCCACAGTTGTGAGTTGCAATGTCCATAGTTGTGATGGCTGCAGTTGTGAGTTGCAAGGTCCATAGTTGTGAGTTGCAATGTCCATAGTTGTGAGTTGCAATGTCTATAGTTGTGATGGCTGCAGTTGTGAGTTGCGATGTCAGTAGTTGTGAGTTGCAATGTCCATAATTGTTATGGCTGCAGTTGTGAGTTGCAATGTCCACAGTTGTGAGTTGCGATGTCCGTAGTTGTGAGTTGCGATGTCCGTAGTTGTGAGTTGCGATGTCTGTAGTTGTGAGTTGCGATGTCCGTAGTTGTGAGTTGCAATGTCCACAGTTGCGAGTTGCAATGTCCATAGTTGTGAGTTGCGATGTCCGTAGTTGTGAGTTGCGATGTCTGTAGTTGTGAGGTGCAAAGTCTGTAGTTGTGAGTTGCTCCTCACATTTACGGACACTGAATATGCTACTCATAAGTATGAAATGTACCACCTGCACCTCACAAGTAAAAATATGCACAAGTGCTACTGAGGGAGTATAGCCGTCCGTCCGTCCGTCCGTCCGTCCGTCCGTCCGTCCGGGCAAACGGAACGGAGTTTTGGGGATTTCTTAGGGGGAATAAAGCTGAAAACGCCCCACAACCACAGTTTAAGCCAAAAGTGCGGTCTTATGGGGATTTTTTCAGGACTTATGGGGAAAGTTAAGATAGGAAATTTAACATTGGGTCCGCGCGTAACGCCCATCCGTTCACCCGTCCGGCCGTCCGTCCGTCCGTCCGTCCGGCGTTAACATTTTTATCTTTAAAGTTAACGATCGAATCTTTCTGAAATTTTGCACAAAAATGCCTAAAAATATTTTGAGAAGGAGGTATTTTTTTGTTTTTTGATTTTCACATTTTTTTCAAAATGGCGGCCGTTTTTGTCGAAAAACGCTAAATTTTGGACTTTGACGGCCATTTTCTCAAAAACTGTCTGATCAGTTTTGAGTTTTTGGTTTCAAAAGATTCCCCTCATATACCTCTGTGATATGTAAAAGTTTGGTTGCCCTAAATCTGCCGGTTTCCGTGTGGCGGCCATCTTGAATTTTTGGCGGGTCGGCGAAAAAAAATTTTTTCGCCCCAAATCGCATTACTATCCATTTTGGGCCATTTCTAGGGCAAAAAAAAATTTTCACCCTTTGAAAAAAATTTTGGACTTAGAAAATTTTCGGTACTTTTTCCCTTCATAATGGGAGCTGTCCGGACTGTACTCATAGAACGCATGAAGATAGAGCTTAGAAATTGGCACTTTCAAATGGGAAGTCATATATGGCGACTTGTGTGGTGACCTTGAATTTGACCTTCGATGACCTTGAGAGGTCAAAACAGCCATTTTGGGGTCAAAAAATGCCCAGATTTGCCTCTGTAGATGGAATGCTTGCAGAGAGAGCTCATGTTATGAACAGGGAGACATATATGGCACAACTAATGATGACCTTGAACTTGACGTCAGATGACCTTGAGTGCCAAATGTCTGACTTGGAATGTGTAAATTGACCTGAGCGGCCTAAACGATTCCACCCAACATATAGAATATCAAATGCCGCACACATACATGTAATGGTTACATCGAAGTTCATACGGATGACCTTGATTGGTAAATCCCAAGGTCATATGTTTACACTGCGAACCTTGATTGGTCAATCTCAAGGTCTGTTACCTGCCAATGCTGCCATGGCCAAACCAAAATTGTCCGGTAACCTATCTTAGCCTTTGGGCTAATTTTTTTTACTTTCCGTCGTTTTGGTTTCCGATCAATAACTCGGGAACGCCTGAACGGATCTTGTCCAAATTTACACCACTGGTCAGAAATATTACATGGAAGACCCCTATTGTTTTGGAGGCGGCTCCGGGGTCCGTGAGGTCCATGAGGATGAAATCAAGGTTGATTTTGAGACTTGGTTTCCGATCGATAACTCAAAAAGTATTCATGCAATGGCAAGTATTCTCTGCATGGGAGTTCATATACCACCAAGGAAGAACCCTATTGATTTTGGGATCACTCCGTCGAACGACCTTTGACCTAGAGCTCGGAAGAATTTTTGCTGATTCATCCTTGAGGCTTTCTTGCATATCTCGGAAACGGTGTGTCGTAGAGCGAAACGGAGCTCAATTTCGGCCTCCTGGCACTAGACAAACTAGTCTAGGGGGTATCTTGGGTTGAAACGACCCCTGGTGTCGATTTTTTTTTTCGCCGACTCGGCACTTCCTGTTTGGCCGTATCTCGGAAACGGTATGTCGTAGAGCGAAACGGAGCTCAATTTCCGCCTCCTGGCACTAGACAAACTAGTCTAGTGTGTATCTTGGGTCAAAACGACCCCTGGTGTCGATTTTTTTTTTCGCCGACTCGGCACTTCCTGTTTGGCCGTATCTCGGAAACGGTATGTCGTAGAGCGAAACGGAGCTCAATTTCGGCCTCCTGGCACTAGACAAACTAGTCTAGTGTGTATCTTGGGTCGAAACGACCCCTGGTGTTGATTTTTTTTTTCGCCGACTCGGCACTTCCTGTTTGGCCGTATCTCGGAAACGGTATGTCGTAGAGCGAAACGGAGCTCAATTTCGGCCTCCTGGCACTAGACAAATTAGTCTAGTGTGTATCTTCGGTCAAGACGTCCCCTGGTGTCAAATTTTTTTTTCGCCGACTCTGCACTTCCTGTTTGGCCGTATCTCGGAAACGGTGCGTCGTAGAGCGAAACGGAGCTCAATTTCGGCCTTTTGGCATTAGACAAACTAGTCTAGTGTGTATCTTGGGTCGAAACGACCACTGGTGTAGATTTTTTTTTGCCGACTCGGCACTTCCTGTTCGGCCGTATCTCGGAAATGGTGCGTCGTAGAGCGAAACGGAGCTCAATTTCGGCCTCCTGGCACTAGACAAACTAGTCTAGTGTGTATCTTGGGTCGAAACGACCCCTGGTGTCGATTTTTTTTTTCGCCGACTCGGCACTTCCTGTTTGGCCGTATCTCGGAAACGGTATGTCGTAGAGCAAAACGGAGCTCAATTTCGGCCTCCTGGCACTAGACAAATTAGTCTAGTGTGTATCTTCGGTCAAGACGTCCCCTGGTGTCAAATTTTTTTTTCGCCGACTCTGCACTTCCTGTTTGGCCGTATCTCGGAAACGGTGCGTCGTAGAGCGAAACGGAGCTCAATTTCGGCCTTTTGGCATTAGACAAACTAGTCTAGTGTGTATCTTGGGTCGAAACGACCACTGGTGTAGATTTTTTTTTTCGCCGACTCGGCAATTCCTGTTTGGCCGTATCTCGGAAACGGTTCGTCGTAGAGCGAAACGGAGCTCTATTTCGGCCTCCTGGCACTAGACAAACTAGTCTAGGGGGTATCTTGGGTCGAAACGACCCCTGGTGTCGATTTTTTTTTTCGCCGACTCGGCACTTCCTGTTTGGCCGTATCTCGGAAACGGTGCGTCGTAGAACGAAACGGAGCTCAATTTCGGCCTTTTGGCACTAGACAAACTAGCCTAGTGTGTATCTTGGGTCGAAACGACCACCGGTGTCGATTTTTTTTTTCGCCGACTCGGCACTTCCTGTTTGGCCGTATCTCGGAAACGGTGCATCGTAGAGCGAAACGGAGTTCAATTTCGGCCTGCTGGCACTAGACAAACTAGTCTAGAGGGTATCTTGCGTCGAGACGACTTAGAACTGGTGTCGAATTTTTTTTTGCCGACTCAGCACTTCCTGTTTGCCATATCTCAGAAACGGTCCGTCGTAGAGCGAAACGCAAAAATGCCTAAGGACGGGGTATGTCACTTAAACTTTGACCACGGACAGATTCAGAGTCATTATGGTTCTACGCGGTCTCTTAGGTAAATGTTAGGTAGGAATAGAACTCACACGAAATGCCCCAAGGCATCTTCAGGCCTTGACGTCTAGTTGTACTTGTACTTGTACTCAATGTTTTAAAAGGCATGTAATTTGTACTTGTACTCAAGTACAAAGAGAAAGTACTTCAAAATATCAATTACTTTTCAAGTACATTTCAAGTACAAAGTAACAATAATTAAATCAGACTGTTACACCTAAACAGAAGGAGCCCAGCCCCCTCCACATCCCATCACAGTCCTTAAATAAACTCAACTCTTTCTCACTATAGTTGGGCACCCCACTGATTGCAATAACCATGATAACAGTTTGACCAATGGCCAAACAATGAAGGATGGGTAACTGGAAACTTCAGTCACCATTTGAACTTGCTGAAGCTTTTTGGCATCATTTATCACATTGAATTGAACTTTTATGATGGGCAGGAGATGAAGGAAGGAGAGATCAAAGATATTACCAGTTCTATGAACACATGCTACTGTACAACAGAAATATTTTGGATATCAGGAACTAGTTGGCTCCCTGCTTGTGTAAACATGGAAAAGTTATAGGCCAAACCCCAACTCACAGTATGAACTTCTTATTGCATCACTGACCATGCTGACCACTGATCATTTCACTTAAACCTGAAGCTGAATTATAAAATATATATACAATGCCTTTTTCATAAGATTGTTCAGTGTTCATTTTCATAAAATTGATATAAATAAAATGTACTTTGTACTTGTACTTGAAGTACACTGATAGTACTTGTACTTGTACTCAAGTACAGACACAACTGAAGTAATTGTACTTGTACTTTGTACTTGACATCTTCATAGTACTTGTACTTGTACTCAAGTACTCTCCAATGTACTTGACCCCATGTCTGACGAGTAATCACTCTGCACAGCGCTGTACTAAAGTCAAGTTCAGCTGTCAGTGAAACACGCTTTATGGCCGTATTTTTGTTTTGGATGATCGAATCAACTTGAAATTTTGTGTGTCTTAATTTGGTATCATGCCGTAATTTTTCACTGAGCTTCAGAATTTTATCTCAAGAAATGAAAAAGTTGGCAATCTACCTCAATGTTATCTTAATCTTAATCGCGGTGGATATCTTAATCGCGGTGTATATTAAGTAAACATGTTTATTGTGAAGCAATATATAACTCAGACATCAAATAAAAGTCGTTTTTGTGTGCAGACCCTGAAATTTCATGTTGGGGCTGAATTTTACCTTGGGGTAGATTACCGACTTTTTCCATTTTTGAGATAGAATTCTGAAATTCAGTGAAAAATTACGGCATGATACTCAATTAAGACATACAAAGTTTCAAGTTGATTTGATCATCCAAAACAAAACTATGGCCAAAAAGCGTGTTTCACTGACAGATGAACTTTAGTATAGTAGCTGTACAGACATTAGGCAGTACAGCCATGGCAGCCAACAGCTGTAATGCTCTAGACTAGATCTATCATCAGCCAATCAGGAACCAAAAATTTGGTTGGGATTATGTCTAGTCTACCAGCATCCATTTGCTCATCGTTCACAGTTAAATCATTTTCCAAACGATTGAAACAACATCAAGATCTAGACGTCTACTTAGTCAATACTAACTTCATCGTCACCCAGTTACTGAAATCATAGATATGATAATATTCTTATTCTAAATTATCATCGATGACATACCGGTACTTGTCTTAGACACCAATTAGGCTTCGTTCGGTCAGTTCAAAATTAGAATGAAAAATTTGGGACATGCCACAAGCCTCAAGGCTTTAGTTTCTGTTTGTAATATAATTAATAAATTGTGGTTTGTAGTGATTATTTACCCATATATAGTAATAAACAATTGACCCGCTTTGTATTGTTTTAATTCTCCCCGCTTCTCCTCTCGTTTGTCATTAATTAAACTGCTGCTTATATTATCAATTATAACGGGTTCATCTAGCCCACAGAATGTAATATTCTTAAAGGGGGACCTCAAAACTGTAATATATGTATCTTCTGTGTTGTATGTATTAAAATGTACATATTTCAGTTTTGAAATAAAATTACATTACCGGTACATATGCACCATGATAATGATCTGAGTTCTGAAATTGACAGGCTGACACACTGCCACTGGCCTAACATAGTCACTGAACCTGACTAGTCACAGCACACACTTGAGTTGAGTGACTGATTGAGTCTAACACAACAAGCGACACAACAGTTAGATTTACAAAATTAGAGAGAATGGCAAAATTAAATAGGCAGATATGAGGAGTTTTGAATTGAATTGATCAAAGGAGTGCAAAAATCGAATATCAAAGGATTCTGATTACTAGTTGAGTGATCAGAAAGGGCCACATTCAGGAAAATGAGTAATGTCCAAAACGGCTCCCGTACCTACTAAGAAATCAATATACTATTTTGACGTGACCTGTGTGGATTGAAGATTTTCTCGCCCAACCGCTCCGTAGTAATCGATATTGGAATGCATGCACGTGGCATTGTTTACATCCTCATTGCTTATGAATGTGACGTCACAACGTGAGCCATGTCCAGATACCACCATACGTACAATTACGTAAATTGCGGGGCAATGCTGTTTTTCTATGGTGTTGATATTCACGTTGTGACGTCACAGCCTCTTGCGCTAAAAAAAGAACTGCCGTCTTTCGGATTAGTCGATTTTTCAAGCTGATCGCTTGATAAATGAATTGATTTCCTAAGATATACAGTGGATCTTGTGTTAAAGACCACCTGGTTTGAGAGACCACCATGTGTTTTAAGACCGCTACACTTGGTCCCAAGTGGCCTTTTATCATGTAAATGAACCTGTCATGAGAGACCACCTGTCATTTAAGACCATCTTTTTGGGGTCCCTTGGGTGGTCTTAAAACACAGGATCTACTGTATTGGTGATATGCCAACATAATATATCGCAAGAAACAGACAAATGCCTACTTGCGATAATTTGACAATGACTTTGTCATCGCATGTCTGGTAAATGAACATTCACAGGTTTAGTGTGATAACCAAGGGGTTTTGCTAGATTGTGGCTAACTTCTAATAGACGCCAGGTTTCTAATAGACGCCGGGTTCTAATAGACGCCGGGGGTTCAGGTATACTGAAATTAATAGTCACTGGCCAGAACCTGTCACGGAGATGTGACAACCGATTGGCACGGTCCTGTGCAGCGGTCGTTACACGGGGTCGACCAGATCTGGGGCGGTCATTGGAGGATCCTGTGGCATGGTACCGCTCAGCGAGATGCACAATAGTAGAATGCTGAACTCTAAACACCTTTGCTACGGTCCGAGTACTCTGTCCTACTTGAAGCATGCCAATGGCCCGATCTCTCTCTGATTGCAACAGTCGTGGCATCGTTAATAACTATATATTTAATTCCATTTTAATATCTTTTTATAGGGAATGGTTGTGTACAGTTGAGGAGTGGTCAAACTCATCGTTGAGTTTCATTCATAGGCAGGCATGAGTGAGAAATACGAAATTAAACTTCTCATTGCTCATCAAAATCAGTCAACTGAAACCAAGAGAACAATGTTGTAAATTCGACTCAATTTTGTACTGAACTCAATGTAGATTGTAGTACTGCAATGACAACAATACTTTTCATTAAAATATTGTTGTGACGTCACACCATTGTCTGAACAGTGGATTCGTCCGCACGAATCCACCGTTTGCCCCATACGAATTCATTGGTTCACTGATGCATGTAATGTCATGTTGCACAAGTTCATAATCAGTAATCTCAAGATCATCTAATGTTGAATTTCCAACATCGTTCAGAATGTTTGCAGCATTAAATGCGACCATACTATCCACGATTTCATTTTAAAATGTGTCCAAATTATCTGCGATGTTGAAATTTAATGTCAACCAGTCGATGTCCAGTAACAGAAATGCGAGAATGTGTGTGGTATAGGTCACTGTTACGCTGTGTTTTGAGTACAATATATATATTATTACAACTCACCATCATCCAATGGAGATGTCCATTGAAACACGTTCCACGCATCAAACCCTGCTCCTTAATACTACTCGCTCACTAAATGAATGCATTTAACCCGTGTGCCACCTTTTTAATCCTTATTGAATATATAGAGGAATGCGCGAGATATAGTACTTGGGCCGAAAACCATGTTGAGTTGAGCAATCTAAATTCACTCGGTTACCAGCTATTTATGAATACATCTTTGTCATGCTTGACTTGCAATAGATCTAACAGAAACAATATACATGTGTACGAGTAATATGTTGGTCGCATTGTGATTGTAAGAGCAATATTTTAAGTCGGATAAAACACTCGAAACAATGAATTCGTTCACGAATTCACTCGCGCGTTGCGCTCTTGAATTCGTAGGCACGAATTCACTGTTTCTCGTGCTTTATCCATGACAGAATTTTGAAAAACTTATGTGGTGCGTTTCTTTTTTCTTTGAGTGTAGTATTCATGGCCCGAAGCACCGACTGCGTGTTTCGTGCTGTGCTGAGTGTGAAACCGGAAATGTAAGCTTTGTGACGGCAAATGTGAAGGGCTTCATCTTTCCCATGTTTCTCCCATGTTTCAGCTTCATCTTCATCATGCAACGGGATCTTTTTCAGTGTCGCGACGTCGGCTAATTCAAATTGCGCACTACACATGTCGACAAATCTGTCACCTATCTATGGACATTGAATGTCTCGTACTAGTAAATAAAACTGTATCTGCACTATATGTCCAGGAAAGCTCTGTATCTTTGATTATATGGTAAAATTGCAGTGTCACGTTCAGAACCGACTTAGTCAAACTACATGTAGTTATGAAATTAGGCCTACAATAAGCATGTAGGCTTAACTCACCAGCCTGAGCGGCTGATAACTCGTGTGTCGTTCCCAACCTTTCCCAAATACCTGTTTTGATAAAAAATAATTACCACCTTGATATTGATATTTTGGCATTAAAATTACTAATCTTCTAGATTGCATATAGACATATTATTGGTAAGATTCGTTAAAGCTGTATTGAACAGATTCGCACTAGATCATAAGTCGCAGGGAAATTCTTCAGGCGCGCTGCCCCTTAACATTTCACCTCGCACGTCGTACTGCAATTTGAAAGTGAGCTGTAGGCTAACTAAATATTTGGGAAAGCTCAACTCAAACTCAAATCGAATTCAAAAACAACTCCAACTTGAACTCAAAAGCAACTCAACTCAAAAGCAACTCATTTTGAACTCGAAAGCAACTCAACTAAACGGAAATCAACCTAACTCAAACTCAACTCCGACTCAACTTGAACTGGCAAAGTTCTCAAACTGACAAAACCCCCACACTCACATGAGATATATTTGTGAGATCCCAACAGCTGAGTTGTAAATTTATCCTAATATACCGTATTGGTCCTAAAAGTGGCACGTGCCCTAATAGTAGAGCGCCCCCCTCTTTTCCCAAAAATGTTCGATTTTTGTCACCTTATAATTCACTTCATATCTTTCTACTGAGATCTTGGAGTGTTCCAATCCACACATTCATGTTATTTGAATCATACTAAAGGGGATTAAAGGCTATAAGTATATTATTCTGTGATTTTCATAAATTTGACCTCAAGTTTGACCTCATTTTTGTGCACGCTGCTGCCAGGGGTCTTGCTTCGGCTCGCTGTGCTACTATTAGGACCAATACGGTAATTAATTTAAAGGACTTCAATTTTCTTGTTTTTGAGTGCTGTTGAATAAACTGATTAATTGATCCTTAGTTTGGCTATAATGGTAGGTTTTAATTGGTCAAAAATTTGCTTCAGCTTTTCAAGACGGAACATGTATATTTCACCGATTACCATATCTGCCCATGTGATTCCATGTTGCTATGGCAAAATAATGAACACACAAGCCGGAGGTTTTCTTGTGGCACTAAAGTTGCAAGTAATTGGTCACAGTTTGGTTAGAGGGGCACTACAGTAAATTGGTGAATTTCACAACACTTTCCAAGGGCTAAACATATGGTTTTCATAGAACCAATGCAAGTGGTTTTATGACAGGTGTACAGTGTTGTTGGGATAATGAATTTATCAAACATTTTTAGCTACATATTTAGTGTCTCATAGGAGATTAATCTCGTAGGAGATTAATGTTGGGCTTTATAAGTTGCTTGTAGAGTATGAGATTCATCGATCCAAAATGGAATTTAGCTGGACTTCATGGAGACTTTACCAGTGTTGCAAACTTAATACACGTATCCTTCAAAATTTGATACATGTACTGAATTCTCAAAATAATAAATTCCCTATTAAAATCCTATAATGCATGCCACAGATGTCAATATAAATTTTGGCCATGCAGTGAATAACATTCTACTGATCAGAATGTAGTAAGGTTGTTTTGTTGTTGTCTGTTTTGCATTCTTAATCACTGGTTTGAACAGTCAGGTCTGTGAAAAACTATTTTGTGTACATATATGTTACACTTACGACACCAACGAGGTGACATACGTGCATAAGCAGAACTGAGTTGAATATAGGTCAGAAATTAGCTAGTGTTTGGCAGACCATTGTTGATAATCAGCTGTTTGAGTGATTTTTGCCCTGTTGTTATCACGTAACTTATGATAAACAAGAGCCAATTTTTATTCGGACTGTCAACCCTATTTATGATATGTTTCATTTGGTATGCAGTCCTTCAAGTGCTGATATCATAGTTAGTGATAAACACTGAAAATGCTCATTTACAGACTCACAAAAGACAAACACTGTTTTTTTTGCGTATTTAAAACACAGCACACTTATTTCAGGTATTTCACATCAGCGTGAGCGTTCACAATGTCGTCCTCGTCAGCCAGCCAAGCTTCAGTGCTCAGGGAAGTGCAGCAACGAATCCGGGACTTGGAGCAGGCGATCAGCCGTGTCAGCACCGCCCGAGACCACCTCAAACAGAGTGCACTGGAGGTAGGAGCATCGGCATAAATTTGATTTGGCATCTTACTTGTTCAGAGATATACGTGGTGTGAGCGTACTTTGGCTGCTGCTTTGAATGTGAAAATGGCCAGAATGGTAACAACTGTATAAATAAATCCAGGAGATGTGCAGTAATATAATACGATATTCTGTGACGTTTCAGGTGAAGTCTGACATCCAACGAGCGATGACGGAGCAGCTGGCTGGTCTGCGGGAGCGGGAGGTGGCACTGCTGAGGCAGGTGGACGTGGCCCAGCAGGCAAAGGACTCGGTCCTCCAGAGTCAGCAGCACAGGCTTCACGAGGCTCTTGGTGGTCTGACTCATCTATTAGACACCGGAGACCTCGCCTCCTCCATACAAAGGTCAGCTCAGCACTCAACAATACCAGTGTTTGGGTGTTATTCCGAGAGTTGGAGTTCGCCGATAGCCATGTTGTATGTTTCATCACTGTTCGTGTTACTTTCAGTTTGGGTTGTCAGGACTTGCAGCCAGCTGAGACCACTCACATTGCCTTCAAGGCCAATGTGCCAGTGTTGCATAATGCCATCAGTAGCTTTGGTTCTGTTGACATCCAGAGACTGCCTGTTTCTGCGATGTTTGATCACGATTACTCATCCAAGAGCCTGCCTAGTGCCTTTGAGGAGTATGAAGATGGTGATCACCATGTCTTGTACAAGACTGTAGCTGAGACTGGACAGGATCAAGGTCCTCGCCAGGTGAGATAACAGCGTCTAAAATTTATATCCTAAACACATATGTGTTCATCATGACTACCACAATATCACAGTGCAGTGGATTTGCATTATGTTATTAGTAAGTTACTATATTAATTATGAAGAGGAATACAATCACATCCATATGTATCTTTCAGATATCTGTGACAATCCCACAGCTGTCAAAGAAGCCAGAAGACTGGCTGCTGCAGCCGACATCCGAGCTGGAACCTGCAGTGGCGTCTCGCCCTTCCATGGATGCACTGTTTCCTCCCTTCATCTCTGAGAACCTGCTGGATTGCCTGGAGAGCCATGACCGCCTCAACCGCAGTGAGTCATCCGTGGCCAGCATCCAGCAATGGCTGTGTGAGCTACAGGGTCAGGGAGAGGGGGAGGAGAGCGATGCAGACTTTGAGGTCATCTCACCATCCTCATACCAGACAGGTATGTCCAACTCCCTGTCTTCCAGGAATACGTTAGTATTATCAGCAGATCATGATAAATGTGTCTCATGGAATGAAATTGAAATTGTTATCATGGTGTATCTGTATAAGTTTATTATTTCTTCCAAACTATTTATTCCAAATTCCAAAATGTTTCAGCCTCAACTAAGGGTTCAAGCATTGAGGTGCTCAACATTGAAGATGTGCAGCCGAACTTCTTCCTTCCGACTCAGGACAACATCATGAATGACCTGTCTAACCTGACCATTGCCCCAGAGATCCCAAGCCCTGCAACCCTCCCATACTTCAAGCAGGTGCTGACTGGGCCTTCCACGACCTGGCTGCTCAATGCAGTCGCCTCTTCCAACCAGGTCTCCAGCGCAGCATACTGTAACGAGATCCTGAGGTACTTCCGTGAGATTTCCAACAACACCAAAGATTGGCTGGTGCAGTACACCGAAAAGAAGGTATTGGTGCTTTGCAACTTATTTGTTGAATCACATGATTTCTCAAAAAAAATTGTAGCTCTCTCGATGTGATATTAACTTGAGCAAAATACAAATGTGTCTTGTAACTATTTTATTTTGTTGTTGAACAGGAGTGTGAGGATGCAGTTTGTGCTGTAAAAACCTTGCCCAAGCCACCGGTTGTGGACATTGAGAACCTGGACCAGCTGATTTGTGTACAGGACTCAGTGTTTGGCTACTTTGCACAGGTGGCCTCAGACCCGGGCTGCTGGCTGCTGGCCCCCAAGGATGAAGACTTGGACCGTGACGAGACGGAGGTAGATGAGAAAATTGCTGCTGTCTGCAAGGCCAACGAGCCCTGTCACAGCTTCCGGGAATGTGTCTGTGACGAGAATTGCTGTGGAATGATCCCTGCAGGTGTCCAGGCATCAGAAGTTAAGGATGAATTCAGAGAGGCATGCGAGTTTCCACCCTTTGCTGCTGCCATAGACAAGAACCATGTGGCTGACTGGTTGGTTGCTGCGGTTCAACTTGGCAGGATGACAGAGCTGGCTGAAGAAGAATTTCCTCCTTTCAAGCGAGGAGATTCAAGCGACTGGCTCGTGACTCCTCCAGTATCGTCCCAGGAGGCCTTCAGCAGAGTGCCTGATGTGTTCAGTACCATTGAGAAGTCTTCCTCCAGCCAGTGGCTCACTTCCCAGAAGGAAACCCCCTCAAATGATTTGAACAAGACGCCGCCGCAGGACCTGACTGGAGCCTGGGCTGTGATGTTCTCACACAGTGTCCCGTCTGTGGACCACACACACCAATCCAAGTTCAAAAGCGATAGTCAGTGGCTGCTGCATCCGAGAGGACCTAAAGATTTCTCTCCTCTAGATGCCGTCAATATCCCTGAAGGTCACCACACAGACGGGGAGATAGGTACAACCATTTCCTGGCTGCTGAACACCTCAGCTGACCGGGCCAGCGGCACAAAGGAGACGGAAAACCTGCTATGTATGAAACATACAGAGCTACCAGAATGTGAAGATGAACCCATCAGTGAAGCACAGCCCATGCAGAATGATTTCCTTTTCTCTTGCTTTCATAAGAAGCAACTAGATAACAATGTATGGTTAGCTGGTAATAGTATGCTTGTTGATTAACGTGTTCAATATTTCGAGGGTGAAGGTCGTTCAATGGAATTACCATACAAATGTTGTATTCAATTTTTGAGTTGATGAATGTAGTATTAGTCCATAAAGTACTTTATCATGCATGCCGATTGCTGAGTGTTGTTTCAGTCCACAGTTGCAGATTTTGTTGTGATTTTACTGTTGGTGACAAACTGTGTACTATACCAAATCGAGTACTACTGGTAAAGCAACTGCCATCGAAAACAGGCAATATTTTTTTAAAACTGTATCAAACATGTGAAAGTAACTGAACGGGGCGTACTCGAATCAAATATTATGACTACAACCAGCCCTATGGGAAATTTTACTCATTTGAACAGGCGTTTCACGTGGGATATTGAACGAATGTGCATATATGTGATGTGGACTTTTGAGGGCGATGTGAACATTTGTTTACACTTGGATTTGATAGGTAACGGTACACTTCGTTTGTTCATATACAAAACTCACATAAAATGTGCGTTAAAATGGATGGAAACACAAATTGGACGGATTGTAGCCATCATAATCGATAAGTACCGGATACATTTTTTGTCGTCTTGCATTAGATGTGTTGCATCAAAATTTGATTTTGAAAAATATATGGCATATTTTCGTAGGCATTTGCTTTAACACACTTTCAACAAGAGAAGTCACAGAGCAGAATCTGTTGATGTTATTTGATCTTACCTGTAGTTCACTCGTTAAATAATTGTGAAATAATGTGGACATAACATAATTCAACAAATATAGTTCCTGTAGCTAACATGAAGCATTACTTATTTTAGGAATGTGGTACTAATTATTGGTAGGCAAAGCTCCTAAGATCCCACGTAATATATTGTATATATATGGCTCCCGCTGTATTGATGATAATGAGACCTCAGTAAATGGATTCGGAATGGATGTAGAGCACATATTTGGCCCAGTGTGAACTGCAGATGTGATGCTCAACATCACTACAATAGTGCAATGACATGTATGTATACATACATAAATAAATGTATTTAAACATTGTTTCTTGTTAGAATTTTTGATGAGTGTTGGTTAGTGTCCTGAATTCATTCCACAAAATACAAAGAGTAAATACAGTGAGAGAAATCAGTTCTCAAACATAGCACCAAGGGTGCTGTAGCTTACCGGCAATCATGAGAAATGCAGAGTACGTATTGATTTTCCAACATATAAATTGTTACACTGATCTTGAACTCTATTGTGAAAACATGTTCGTAAATGTTGCTGGAAACACATTTTCCGTATGGACTTTAATACGGAATCAAATTACATCTTGAAAGTTTTGTTGCTTTTGAATTCACAGACCGTCAATTCAAAAGCAACAAAACTTTTACACATCACAAAGGTACACTTCACAAAGGTAGAATCTTATGCATTTTGAGGTAAATTACTTGAATAGGTTTTGAGAAAATGGCCACCAAAGACAAAATTCATCGTTTTTTCGACGAAAACGGTCCTTTTGACCTTTCAAGGTCATTGAAGGTCAAATTCAAGGTCACCACTAAAACCGCAATATATGATTTCCCTTTTGAATGTGCTCTATCTTAAAGTGTTTTATGAGTTTACTTTGCACAGCTCCCATTATGAAGGAAAAATTGAGTGAAGTCCAAAAAAATTTTCAATGGCCAAAAAAAAACAATTTTTTTTTTTGCTGGAAATTATGGAATTCCCATTACGAACCGCGAGCTGCGACGTGCGACCTGCGTACTGCGACCTGCGAGCTAATATAGAAACGAGAAATGATCGTATATGACTTATTCCGTAGTAAACCATTGTTTAATACGGAAAATGTATGTATACCTACCAATATGTTGTATTTTGTTGCAGTTTGTAGGCCTAATGCGAGTTCGCAGGTCGCAGTTTGTACCTCGCAGGTCACAGTTTTACCTCGCAGGTCGCAGTTGTACCTCGCAGGTCGCAGTTTTCACCTCGCAGGTCGCAGTTTTCACCTCGCAGGTCGCAATTATAACTCGCAGGTCACATGTCTGTATCAGTTTATAGCTCGCAGTACGCAGGTCGCAGCTCGCGGTTCGTAAAGGAAATTCCATAGGAAATGGCTCAAAACGAATACTGACTTGATTTGGGCGAAAAAAAATTTTTTCGTTGACCCGTCAAAAAATCAAAATGGCCGCCACACGCGAACCAGCAATTCAAGAGCAACGAAACCTATACACGTCATAGAAGTACATGAGAGGAATGTTTTGAAACAAAAATCTCAAAACTGATCAGACAGTTTTTGAGAAAATGGCCACCAAAGTCCAAAATTGGCAATTTTTCGTCAAAAATGGCTGCCAAATCGGCAAAAACCATTCAATCAAAAAAGTTTTAAAAAACGTCTTTAGATACTGGCCCAAGGTATGTTCTCAGAAATTTATGGGGAAATTCATAATGTCAAAAAAGTTACAGACCCGGACGGACGACGGACGGACGAAAAGCCACGACAATAGCTTATCGACCCAAAAGGGAATAGTGGTCATGTGTAGATAGTGCCTTGGCAATGATGGTCATGGGTAATGACAGTGGTCATGTGTAGATAGTGTCTGGGTAATGATAGTGGTCATGTGTAAATAGTGTCTGGGTAATGACAGTGGTCATGTGTAGATAGTGTCTGGGTAATGTTAGTGGTCATGTGTAGAGTGTCTGGGTAATGACAGTGGTCATGTGTAAATAGTGTCTGGGTAATGACAGTGGTCATGTGTAGATAGTGTCTGGGGAATGATAGTGGTCATGTGTAGATAGAGTCTGGGTAATGATAGTGGTCATGTGTAGATAGTGTCTGGGTAATGACAGCGGTCATGTGTGGATAGTGTCTGGGTAATGACAGTGGCCATGTGTGGATAGTATCTGGGTAATGACAATGATCATGTGTAGATAGTGTCTGGGTAATGACAGTGTTCATGTGTAGATAGTGTCTGGGTAATGACAGTGGTTATGTGTAGATAGTGTCTGGGTAAATATAGTGGCCATGTGTGGATAGTGTCTGGGTAATGACAATGATCATGTGTAGATAGTGTCTGGGTAAAGACAGTGGTCATGTGTAGATAGTGTCTGGGTAATGATAGTGGTCTTGTGTAGATAGTGTCTGGGTAATAACGGTGGTCATGTGAAGATAGTGTCTGGGTAATGACAGTGGTCATGTGTAGATAGTGTCTGGGTAATGACAGTGGTCATGTGTAGATAGTGTCTGGGTAATGACGGTGGTCATGTGTAGATAGTGTCTGGGTAATGACAGTGGTCATGTGTATATAGTGTCTGGGTAATGACAGTGGTCATGTGCAGATAGTGTCTGGGTACTGATAGTGGTCATATGTAGATAGTGTCTTGGTAATGACAGTGGTCATGTGTAGATAGTGTCTGGGTAATGACAGTGGTCATGTGTAGATAGTGTCTGGGTAAATATAGTGGTCATGTGTAAATAGTGTCTGGGTAATGATAGTGGTCATGTGTAGATAGTGTCTGGGTTATGACAGTGGTCATGTGTAGATAGTGTCTGGGTAAATATAGTGGTCATGTGTAAATAGTGTCTGGGTAATGATAGTGGTCATGTGTAGATAGTGTCTGGGTAGTGATAGTGGTCACGTGTAGATAGTGTCTGGGGAATGACAATGGTCATGTGTAGATAGTGTCTGGGTAATGACAGTGGTCATGTGTAGATAGTGTCTGGGTAGTGATAGTGGTCATGTGTAGATAGTGTCTTGGTAATGACAGTGGTCATGTGTAGATAATGTCTGGGTAATGATAGTGGTCATGTGTAGATAGTGCCTGGGTAGTGATAGTGCTCATGTGTAGATAGTTTCTGGGTAATGACAGTGGTCATGTGTAGATAGTGTCTGGGTAATGACAGTGGTTATGTGTAGATGCTGTCTGGGTAATGATAGTGGTCATGTGTAGATGGTGTCTGGGTAATGATAGTGGTCATGTGTAGATGGTGTCTGGGTAATGATAGTGGTCATGTGTAAATAGTGTCTTGGTAATGATAGTGGTCATGTGTAGATGGTGTCTGGGTAATGATAGTGGTCATGTGTAGATGCTGTCTGGGTAATGATAGTGGTCATGTGTAGATAGTGTCTGGGTAATGATAGCGGTCTTGTGTCTGGGGAATGACAGTGGTCATGTGTAGATAGTGTCTGGGTAAATATAGTGGTCATGTGTAAATAGTGTCTGGGTAATGATAGTGCTCATGTGTATATAGTGTCTGGGTAATGACAGTGGTCATGTGTAGATAGTGTCTGGGAAATGACAGTGGTCATGTGTAGATAGTGTCTGGGTAAATATAGTGGCCATGTGTGGATAGTGTCTGGGTAGTGACAATGATCATGTGTAGATAGTGTCTGGGTAATGACAGTGGTCATGTGTAGATAGTGTCTGGGTAATGATAGTGGTCTTGTGTAGATAGTGTCTGGGTAATGACGGTGGTCATGTGTAGATAGTGTCTGGGTAATGACAGTGGTCATGTGTAGATAGTGTCTGGGTAATGACAGTGGTCATGTGTAGATAGTGTCTGGGTAATGACAGTGGTCATGTGTAGATAGTGTCTGGGTAGTGATAGTGGTCATGTGTAGATAGTGTCTTGGTAATGACAGTGGTCATGTGTAGATAATGTCTGGGTAATGATAGTGGTCATATGTAGATAGTGCCTGGGTAGTGATAGTGCTCATGTGTAGATAGTTTTTGGGTAATGACAGTGGTCATGTGTAGATAGTGTCTGGGTAATGACAGCGGTCATGTGTAGATGCTGTCTGGGTAATGATAGTGGTCATGTGTAGATGGTGTATGGGTAATGATAGTGGTCATGTGTAAATAGTATCTTGATAATGATAGTGGTCATGTGTAGATGGTGTCTGGGTAATGATAGTGGTCATGTGTAGATGGTGTCTGGGTAACGATAGTGGTCATGTGTAAATAGTGTCTTGGTAATGATAGTGGTCATGTGGAGATGGTGTCTGAGTAATGATAATGGTCATGTGTAGATGCTGTCTGGGTAATGATAGTGGTCATGTGTAGATAGTGTCTTGGTAATGATAGTGGTCCTGTGTAGATGGTGTCTGGGTTATGACAGTGGTCATGTGTAGATGCTGTCTGGGTAATGATAGTGGTCATGTGTAGATAGAGTCTTGGTAATGATAGTGGTCATGTGTAGATGGTGACTGGGTTATGACAGTGGTCATGTGTAGATGGTGTCTGGGTAATGATAGTGGTCATGTGTAGATAGTGCCTGGGTAATGATAGTGCTCATGTGTAGATAGTTTCTGGGTAATGATAGTGGTGATGTGTAGATAGTGTCTGGGTAGTGATAATTGTCATGTGTAGATAGTGTCTGGGTAATGACAGTGGTCATGTGTAGATAATGTCTGGGTAATGACAGTGGTCATGTGTAGTGTCTGGGTAATGACAGTGGTCATGTGTAGTTAGTGTCTTGGTAATGACAGTGGTCATGTGTAAATAGTGTCTGGGTAATGACAGTGGCCATGTGTATATAGTGTCTGGGTAATGATAGTGGTCATCTGTAAATAGTGTCTGAGGAATGACAGTGGTCATGTGTAGATAGTGTCTGGGTAATGATAGTGGCCATGTGTAGATAGTGTATGAGTAATGATAGTGGTCATCTGTAAATAGTGTCTGAGGAACGACAGTGGTCATGTGTAGATAGTGTCTGGGTAGTGATAGTAGTCATGTGTTGATAGTGTCCGGGTAATGACAGTGGCCATGTGTAGATAGTGTCTGGGTAAATATAGTGGTCATGTGTAAATAGTGTCGGGGTAATGATAGTGGTCATGTGTATATAGTGTCTGGGTAAGTAATGATAGCGGTCTTGTGTCTGGGGAATGACAGTGGTCATGTGTAGATAGTGTCTGGGTAAATATAGTGGTCATGTGTAAATAGTGTCTGGGTAATGATAGTGCTCATGTGTATATAGTGTCTGGGTAATGACAGTGGTCATGTGTAGATAGTGTCTGGGAAATGACAGTGGTCATGTGTAGATAGTGTCTGGGTAAATATAGTGGCCATGTGTGGATAGTGTCTGGGTAGTGACAATGATCATGTGTAGATAGTGTCTGGGTAATGACAGTGGTCATGTGTAGATAGTTTCTGGGTAATGACAGTGGTCATGTGTAGATAGTGTCTGGGTAATGACAGCGGTCATGTGTAGATGCTGTCTGGGTAATGATAGTGGTCATGTGTAGATGGTGTCTGGGTAATGATAGTGGTCATGTGTAAATAGTATCTTGATAATGATAGTGGTCATGTGTAGATGGTGTCTGGGTAATGATAGTGGTCATGTGTAGATGGTGTCTGGGTAACGATAGTGGTCATGTGTAAATAGTGTCTTGGTAATGATAGTGGTCATGTGTAGATGGTGTCTGAGTAATGATAGTGGTCATGTGTAGATGCTGTCTGGGTAATGATAGTGGTCATGTGTAGATAGTGTCTTGGTAATGATAATGGTCCTGTGTAGATGGTGTCTGGGTTATGACAGTGGTCATGTGTAGATGGTGTCTGGGTGATGATAGTGGTCATGTGTAGATAGTTTCTGGGTAATGATAGTGCTCATGTGTAGATAGTTTCTGGGTAATGCTAGTGGTGATGTGTAGATAGTGTCTGGGTAGTGATAATGGTCATGTGTAGATAGTGTCTGGGTAATGACAGTGGTCATGTGTAGTGTCTGGGTAATGACAGTGGTCATGTGTAGTTAGTGTCTTGGTAATGACAGTGGTCATGTGTAAATAGTGTCTGGGTAATGACAGTGGCCATGTGTATATAGTGTCTGGGTAATGATAGTGGTCATCTGTAAATAGTGTCTGAGGAATGACAGTGGTCATGTGTAGATAGTGTCTGGGTAATGATAGTGGCCATGTGTAGATAGTGTATGGGTAATGATAGTGGTCATCTGTGAATAGTGTCTGAGGAACGACAGTGGTCATGTGTAGATAGTGTCTGGGTAGTGATAGTAGTCATGTGTTGATAGTGTCCGGGTAATGACAGTGGCCATGTGTAGATAGTGTCTGGGTAATGACAGTGGTCATGTGTAGTGTCTGGGTAATGACAGTGGTCATGTGTAGTTAGTGTCTTGGTAATGACAGTGGTCATGTGTAAATAGTGTCTGGGTAGTGACAGTGGCCATGTGTATATAGTGTCTGGGTAATGATAGTGGTCATCTGTAAATAGTGTCTGAGGAATGACAGTGGTCATGTGTAGATAGTGTCTGGGTAATGATAGTGGCCATGTGTAGATAGTGTATGGGTAATGATAGTGGTCATCTGTGAATAGTGTCTGAGGAAAGACAGTGGTCATGTGTAGATAGTGTTTGGGTAGTGATAGTAGTCATGTGTTGATAGTGTCCGGGTAATGACAGTGGCCATGTGTAGATAGTGTCTGGGTAAATATAGTGGTCATGTGTAAATAGTGTCGGGGTAATGATAGTGGTCATGTGTATATAGTGTCTGGGTAATGATAGCGGTCTTGTGTCTGGGGAATGACAGTGGTCATGTGTAGATAGTGTCTGGGTAAATATAGTGGTCATGTGTAAATAGTGTCTGGGTAATGATAGTGCTCATGTGTATATAGTGTCTGGGTAATGACAGTGGTCATGTGTAGATAGTGTCTGGGAAATGACAGTGGTCATGTGTAGATAGTGTCTGGGTAAATATAGTGGCCATGTGTGGATAGTGTCTGGGTAGTGACAATGATCATGTGTAGATAGTGTCTGGGTAATGACAGTGGTCATGTGTAGATAGTGTCTGGGTAATGATAGTGGTCTTGTGTAGATAGTGTCTGGGTAATGACGGTGGTCATGTGTAGATAGTGTCTGGGTAATGACAGTGGTCATGTGTAGATAGTGTCTGGGTAATGACAGTGGTCATGTGTAGATAGTGTCTGGGTAATGACGGTGGTCATGTGTAGATAGTGTCTGGGTAATGACAGTGGTCATGTGTATATAGTGTCTGGGTAATGACAGTGGTCATGTGTAGATAGTGTCTGGGTACTGATAGTGGTCATATGTAGATAGTGTCTTGGTAATGACAGTGGTCATGTGTAGATAGTGTCTGGGTAATGACAGTGGTCATGTGTAGATAGTGTCTGGGTAAATATAGTGGTCATGTGTAAATAGTGTCTGGGTAATGATAGTGTCATGTGTAGATAGTGTCTGGGTTATGACAGTGGTCATGTGTAGATAGTGTCTGGGTAAATATAGTGGTCATGTGTAAATAGTGTCTGGGTAATGATAGTGGTCATGTGTAGATAGTGGTCACGTGTAGATAGTGTCTGGGGAATGACAATGGTCATGTGTAGATAGTGTCTGGGTAATGACAGTGGTCATGTGTAGATAGTGTCTGGGTAGTGATAGTGGTCATGTGTAGATAGTGTCTTGGTAATGACAGTGGTCATGTGTAGATAATGTCTGGGTAATGATAGTGGTCATGTGTAGATAGTGCCTGAGTAGGGATAGTGCTCATGTGTAGATAGTTTCTGGGTAATGATAGTGCTCATGTGTAGATAGTGTCTGGGTAATGACAGCGGTCATGTGTAGATGCTGTCTGGGTAATGATAGTGGTCATGTGTAGATGGTGTCTGGGTAATGATAGTGGTCATATGTAAATAGTGTCTTGATAATGATAGTGGTCATGTGTAGATGGTGTCTGGGTAATGATAGTGGTCATGTGTAGATGCTGTCTGGGTAACGATAGTGGTCATGTGTAAATAGTGTTTTGGTAATGATAGTGGTCATGTGTAGATGGTGTCTGGGTAATGATAGTGGTCATGTGTAGATGCTGTCTGGGTAATGATAGTGGTCATGTGTAGATAGTGTCTTGGTAATGATAGTGGTCATGTGTAGATGGTGTCTGGGTTATGACAGTGGTCATGTGTAGATGGTGTCTGGGTAATGATAGTGGTCATGTGTAGATAGTGCCTGGGTAATGATAGTGCTCATGTGTAGATAGTTTCTGGGTAATGATAGTGGTGATGTGTAGATAGTGTCTGGGTAGTGATAATGGTCATGTGTAGATAGTGTCTGGGTAATGACAGTGGTCATGTGTAGATAATGTCTGGGTAATGACAGTGGTCATGTGTAGTGTCTGGGTAATGACAGTGGTCATGTGTAGTTAGTGTCTTGGTAATGACAGTGGTCATGTGTAAATAGTGTCTGGGTAATGACAGTGGCCATGTGTATATAGTGTCTGGGTAATGATAGTGGTCATCTGTAAATAGTGTCTGAGGAATGACAGTGGTCATGTGTAGATAGTGTCTGGGTAATGATAGTGGTCATCTGTAAATAGTGTCTGAGGAATGACAGTGGTCATGTGTAGATAGTGTCTGGGTAGTGATAGTGGTCATGTGTTGATAATGTCTGGGTAATGACAGTGGCCATGTGTAGATAGTGTCTGGGTAATGATAGTGGTCATCTGTAGATAGTGTCTGGGTAGTGATAGTGGACATGTGTTGATAGTGTCTGGGTAATGACAGTGGCCATGTGTAGATAGTGTCTGGGTAATGATAGTGGTCATCTGTAGATAGTGTCTGGGTAGTGATAGTGGTCATGTGTTGATAGTGTCTGGGGAATGACAGTGGTCATGTGTAGATAGTGTCTGGGTAATGATAGTGGTCATGTGTAGATAGTGTCTGGGTAATGACAGTGGTCATGTGTAAATAGTGTCTGGGCAATGACAGTGTCATGTGTAGATAGTGTCTGGGTAATGACGGTGGTCATGTGTAGATAGTGTCTGGGTAATGACAGTGGTCATGTGCAGATAGTGTCTGGGTAATGACAGTGGTCATGTGTAGATAGTGTTTGGGGGAATGATAGTAGTCATGTGTAGATAGTGTCTGGGTAATGACAATGGTCATGTGTAGATAGTGTCTGGGGAATGATAGTGGTCATATGTAGATAGTGTCTTGGTAATGACAGTGGTAATGTGTAGATAGTGTCTGGGTAATGACAGTGGTCATGTTTAGATAGTGTCTGGGTAAATATAGTGGTCATGTGTAAATAGTGTCTGGGTAATGATAGTGGTCAGGTGTAGATAGTGTCTGGGTAGTGACAATGGTCATGTGTAGATAGTGTCTGGGTAATGACAATGGTCATGTGTAGATAGTGTCTGGATAATGACAGTGGTCATGTGTAGATAGTGTCTGGGTTATGATAGTGGTCATGCGTAGATAGTGTCTGGGTAATGATAGTGGTCATGTTTAGATAGTGTCTGGGTAGTGATAGTGGTCATGTGTTGATAGTGTCTTGGTAATGATAGTGGTCATGTGTAGTGTCTGGGTAATGACAGTGGCCATGTGTAGATAGTGTCTGGGTAATGACAGTGGTCATGTGTAGATAGTGTCTGGGTAATGATAGTGGTCATGTGTAGATAGTGTCTGGGTAATGATAGTGGTCATCTGTAAATAGTGTCTGATGAATGACAGTGGTCATGTGTAGAGTGTCTGGGTAGTGATAGTGGTCATGTGTAGATAATGTCTGGGTAATGATAGTGGTCATGTGTAGATAGTGTCTTAATTGGTAATGACAGTGGTCATGTGTAGATAATGTCTGGGTAGTGATAGTGCTCATGTGTAGATAGTTTCTGGGTAATGATAGTGGTCATGTGTAGATAGTGTCTGGGTAATGATAGTGGTCATGTGTAAATAGTGTCTTGGTAATGATAGTGGTCATGTGTATATGGTGTCTGGGTAATGACAGTGGTCATGTGTAGATGGTGTCTGGGTAATGATAGTGGTCATGTGTAGATAGTGCCTGGGTAATGATAGTGCTCATGTGTAGATAGTTGCTGGGTAATGATAGTGGTCATGTTTAGATAGTGTCTGGGTAGTGATAGTGGTCATGTGTTGATAGTGTCTGGGGAATGACAGTGGTCATGTGTAGATAGTGTCTTGGTAATGATAGTGGTCATGTTTAGATAGTGTCTGGGTAGTGATAGTGGTCATGTGTTGATAGTGTCTGGGGAATGACAGTGGTCATGTGTAGATAGTGTCTGGGTAATGACAATGGTCATGTGTAGATAGTGTCTGGGTAATGATAGTGGTCATGTGTAGATAGTGTCTGGGTAGTGATAGTGGTCATGTTTAGATAGTGTCTGGGTAGTGATAGTGGTCATGTGTTGATAGTGTCTGGGGAATGACAGTGGTCATGTGTAGATAGTGTCTGGGTAATGATAGTGGTCATGTGTAGATAGTGTCTGGGTAGTGATAGTGGTCATGTGTAGATAGTGTCTTGGTAATGATAGTGGTCATGTGTAGTGTCTGGGTAATGACAGTGGCCATGTGTAGATAGTGTCTGGGTAATGACAGTGGTCATGTGTAGATAGTGTCTGGGTAATGATAGTGGTCATGTGTAGATAGTGTCTGGGTAATGATAGTGGTCATCTGTAAATAGTGTCTGATGAATGACAGTGGTCATGTGTAGAGTGTCTGGGTAGTGATAGTGGTCATGTGTAGATAGTGTATTAATTGGTAATGACAGTGGTCATGTGTAGATAATGTCTGGGTAGTGATAGTGCTCATGTGTAGATAGTTTCTGGGTAATGATAGTGGTCATGTGTAGATAGTGTCTGGGTAATGATAGTGGTCATGTGTAAATAGTGTCTTGGTAATGATAGTGGTCATGTGTATATGGTGTCTGGGTAATGACAGTGGTCATGTGTAGATGGTGTCTGGGTAATGATAGTGGTCATGTGTAGATAGTGCCTGGGTAATGATAGTGCTCATGTGTAGATAGTTGCTGGGTAATGATAGTGGTCATGTGTGGATAGTGTCTGGGTAGTGATAATGGTCATGTGTAGATAGTGTCTTGGTAATGATAGTGGTCATGTGTAGATGGTGTCTGGGTTATGACAGTGGTCATGTGTAGATGGTGTCTGGGTAATGATAGTGGTCATGTGTAGATAGTGCCTGGGTAATGATAGTGCTCATGTGTAGATAGTTTCTGGGTAATGATAGTGGCCATGTGTAGATAGTGTCTGGGTAATGACAGTGGTCATGTGTAGTGTCTGGGTAATGACAGTGGTCATGTGTAGTTAGTGTCTTGGTAATGACAGTGGTCATGTGTAGATAGTGTCTGGGTAATGACAGTGGCCATGTGTAGATAGTGTCTGGGTAATGATAGTGGTCATGTGTTGATAGTGTCTGGGGAATGACAGTGGTCATGTGTAGTTAGTGTCTTGGTAATGACAGTGGTCATGTGTAGATAGTGTCTGGGTAATGACAGTGGCCATGTGTAGATAGTGTCTGGGTAATGATAGTGGTCATCTGTAAATAGTGTCTGATGAATGACAGTGGTCATGTGTAGATAGTGTCTGGGTAGTGATAGTGGTCATGTGTTGATAGTGTCTGGGGAATGACAGTGGTCATGTGTAGATAGTGTCTGGGTAATGACAGTGGTCATGTGTAGACAGTGTCTGGGTAATGATAGTGGTCATGTGTAGTGTCTGGGTAATGACAGTGGCCATGTGTAGATAGTGCCTGGGTAATGATAGTGGTCATCTGTAAATAGTGTCTGAGGAATGACAGTGGTCATGTGTAGATAGTGTCTGGGTAGTGATAGTGGTCATGTGTTGATAGTGTCTGGGGAATGACAGTGGTCATGTGTAGATAGTGTCTGGGTAATGATAGTGGTCATGTGTAGATAGTTTCTGGGTAATGATAGTGCTCATGTGTAGATAGTTTCTGGGTAATGATAGTGGTCATGTGTAGATAGTGTCTTGGTAATGACAGTGGTCATGTGTAGATAATGTCTGGGTAATGATAGTGGTCATGTGTAGATAGTGTCTGGGTAATGACAGTGGTCATGTGTAGATAGTTTCTGGGTAATGATAGTGGTCATGTGTAGATAGAGTCTGGGTAATGATAGTGGTCATGTGTAGATAGTGTCTGGGTAATGACAGTGGTCATGTGTAGATAGTTTCTGGGTAATGATAGTGGTCATGTGTAGATAGTCTGGGTAATGATAGTGGTCATGTGTAGATAGTGTCTGGGTAGTGATAGTGCTCATGTGTAGATAGTTTCTGGGTAATGATAGTGGTCATGTGTAGATAGTGTCTTGGTAATGACAGTGGTCATGTGTAGATAATGTCTGGGTAATGATAGTGGTCATGTGTAGATAGTGTCTGGGTAATGACAGTGGTCATGTGTAGATAGTTTCTGGGTAATGATAGTGGTCATGTGTAGATAGAGTCTGGGTAAGGATAGTGGTCATGTGTAGATAGTGTCTGGATTTTTAGTCTGTTATCTGGTAAAATAAGTATATTATTATGCACATTTGATTGAAATTTTTATTCTCATATATATACAAATAGATCACTAACTTTTACGAAGTAATTTATTGAATCCTTGATGGTTTATGTCTTTCAAAAGTGTTAACAATGGCATTGTCTTGCACTTTATTTCTCTAACAGCAAACAACAACAGGACTGGTGATAAAAATGATCTACACAGCACGAGTAGTCGATTACATGTAGTCCATCAAAACCAATTCCATGTTACATGTGTTATGACAACCAATCACACCACTCCCATTGAGACATCCATACAGTTGATGATATCAGAAATAGTTCATGATTTCCAAATAGTGAACATCACTTTGTAAGGAATAGAATTTGCAGTGGTGTATTCTCAAACAGAGTAAAAAAAGCTGTGCCGAACAAGATTAACGAGATTCAGGTAAACAGAACATTTCTAGGTAAAAAAAATGTTATCATTACCAGTTTCGGTAACTTACATTTACATGCACATGATCAATGGGTCAATTTTAACAATGCATAATTTAAACAAAGTAGATACTTCGAATGGTCCGATTCTCAAAATCACTCGCTGTTGTGATATGATGGTACAATCTTACATTAAACAAGGACGAGGATGGCTTGCCTCGTTCCATTACATTACAAAATTAATTTTGGATACAGTAGTTTGTGCAATGTATGCTGGGATTTGTGTGAAAGGCGCTTTAGCATGATTCCCCATAAAAATCATATCAATGGCAATATTTGTGAGTAGTCAAAAGATTTTCATGCCACAATTTCACAAATCACTTCTGCTCTTCAAAGTTAAGCCATAGACATGTACAATCATAAAATTGGCTCCATACCTATTGGTAGACTTATCTACAGCGAAGAACTACTGGTAACAACAGAAATATCACAAGTTTGCATTGCATGAACAGAAACCTAATTTAATGCTGTTTTTTTTTTCGTGAATATAGACCAATATTTGCCATTGAATAACATCAACCAATGTAGTAACAAATACATGTATTCTAGTACTAGAAATAGATTGGTAAAGATTGGAAATAAGCTTAGAAATGTCATATCACTATATTGTCAAAGAATGGATATATGCAAGAGATTAAAGGTAGTGTTATATAAACCCGTCAAGTTACGTTTCAGTCCAACAATGACAGAATAAATAATCATACTCGAAGAGCAATACAAAAATATTTTACATCACACTGTCTGTTGTACAAAATGATATCCTCTTCAGTATAAAAATCAGTTCTGGTATTTTTTTTACATATTGTACACTGTATATTACATGAATTAGCTGAACAGGTATTAAAATGGATTGATTGTTTAAAGGTGGAAACTCTTGTAGTGCAATGTTCCAATATGTACACACCAACATCACTCGTGGATTATTTGACAGGTGCTAGTTATTCACACAACATTCGGACTTGGCAATCACAGGCCTCACACCTTGCTCAATCATCTCCACAGTCCAGGAAAACACAGCTTTGCTTGGGTTGACAGAATTCGTATTACCAGCAACATGGCATACCAACGAATCCGTCACTGCCAACAGTCTCAAACAAACATTAACAGAAGATAACAACAACAGTGATCCTCCGGCCCCAGCGGTTTCTGGAGCTAGGAAGAGGACTTTGGGGTTTTGGCGTATTTATCCAGAATATCTTGTACGTATCCAGCCACATCAACATCCTCCTGTTCGTACTTTTTCAGGAACGGATGCACCAGCAATGCTTGGTAGTTGGGTCGATCATTCTTGGACTTCAGCAGGCTGAGGAATATCAAAGTTCATGGTTATGTTTGTGCATGGTTTCCATACCCATGAACTGCAATCACCATATCTGATACACATGATTCAGCAAGATACAGTAAATATTTCATCACTCTTCGCAAAAGACCTGATAAATCACACATTCTTATATCTATACAAATTGACAATATTATGACCGAACAAACCAAAATTATTTTGAACGGTTAGTTTGCGTCGATTACTATTTCCTGGCTGATCATCACTAACCAAAGATTGATGAAGTCGTTGAAGTCTGGGGAGAACTCGCCCTCTGGTAGTCGTGGAGGCGCATCCTTTACGACTTGTTTGAGCTGCTCAAACGGTGTCCTGGCTCTGCTGTAAGGAAACTTGCCAGTCGCCAGCTCAAACTGAAACCAATACAAAGTGTATCAGATAATGATGGATGAGGGCTGCACAGCACGACACCGAATGTTCTACTTACACTGCACAATAAAATATACTTCATGCTCAGAAAGTTCAGCTACTGACCATAGCAATTCCAAGACTCCAGACATCAGATTTGATGTCATACCCTTGACCTCCTGTCTCTGGATCTATTCGCTCCGGCTACAAGGGCAGAAACAGATATCACAACACTAGTGAGTTGTACATGTGATACAGCGAATACACAACAAGTAATGCCATGTATATGCCATCTCGCTCATTTGGCTTTCGCCAAATTCCCAGCAGGGGATCGAATAAACATGTAGCACAAAATAGTCCTGCTATGGCCCTTAGTTATTTAAATACTCAGTTGTCACTATGATTAGGCATATGATGTAAAGGTGAACATTTGTTGTATATCTGGTAAAAGTGTACCTCAAATACAGATCACCACACTGAATGTACTATGAAAGGGGATTATTTCGTGAAGGTTTGAATTTCTCAACTTTTGTGATTCTCGACAATGTGCAATCGTGAAATTTAGCACTCACGAAATAATCCTCTTTCACAGTAACTAATCATAATGTACTCACTGCCATATATGGCTTGCAGCCGGCCTCCATGGTTTTGGCCACCGAATCGACCAAGTGCCCACTAATTCCGAAGTCACATATTTTCACTTCTCCTTTACGGTTAATCAATATGTTGCTAGGCTTCACGTCACGATGGATCACATTCAGCTTCATTTTTAGGTAGTGAAGGGCATTTACAACCTGCAAAATAAATTTGAACACCACAATATAAATACATCCAAAATTGTCAAAGTAACTATCAAACTACTGCAAGGGTTTGATTAAAGACAGGGCACTTTATCATGCTTAGTTGGCAATAAAGTTTTATCCTAAGCGCTCTACTAAGACAGGCACATTTCGACAGACAGGCGCTAATTGAAGCCATTAAACCGCTGTTACAAATTGTGTTGTTAGGGTCACAATACTCACAGAGACAGCTATTTTTCCTAGAATGCTTTCTGGTATCTTATGTCCATTCTTGTAGACCATGTCATAGAACTTGTCCAATGATGTGTCCATAACCTCCATACAGATCCAAACATCTCCCTGGCACAAAAAATAACAACACAATGCACAGTTGTTTCTGTGACATCAAAATGCATGGATCGATGAGATACACTAATTGGAACAAATACATACCTCCCTGAAGAGAGCACCATAGAACAACACAGTGTAAGGACAGTTGCCTGTCCTCATGTTGATATCCAAGTCCATCAGAAGTCTCTTCTGCTCCTGAGAGTTGATCGTGTACGGAATCCTCTGCAATGAACAAATAAGGAGTAAACAAATCAACAAATAATGGACCAAGCAAACTCAAAACATTCTCATCGAAAACTGAAGAACTGAAGACGATTGTACCTTGACAGCCATGACAGTTCCACTGGGAGTGTGCAACATGCGGTCCACAATGCCGTATGCCCCACGGCCCAGGTTTTCCAGCAGTTTCAGGTCATCAGCATTCACTTCAAAAGTCTCATCACCAATCGAAATTGTGGCCTTGTCGTCCAGATTAGGGGGCCTGAAATAACAACGCCCACTTTTCAGTAAACTAGACACCCTTGGTTGCCCATTCCACAACTTGCATTCTGGGAGTGTCAACATCAACATGGATGACCATCTAATGTCAAAATTTATAATGATGTCAACTGAAATTACTAATATATATTGATTTAAATGAGCAGTTGAATGCGATATATGTTTCAACTTACGCCACTGGTGGTGGAGGTTCTGCCTGTCCATCCATCTTTATCTTGAGACCCGGACCCTTTTTCCTCTTCCCTGGAACACATCAATTTGTGAAAATTTATAATACAAAATATCTCCATGCACAAAAGGATGTCTCTAATGGTAGTGAGTTTTATCAATGAAATATGATATTTGTTTTGTTTTTTCGCATCTTGTTTTTCGCATCTACAGATAATATTGTGTTTGGCTCGATGTCTGTGACATGACAAGAATCCATCCAGAGGGATCTCTGATCATTGTGATCTGAGTCAAGAGATGTAAAGCCTCAAGTGTCTCAGATCACTAGGGAGATCCCAAGGGTCAGATCTAGAGGATAGATCTTGTAAGAATGTGTTGTAGATTCTAATCAGGAGAAAATGTGTTTGTCTTGATATCTGTTTTTGACAAAAGTCTATCTTGAGTCTTGGATCATCATTATCATTTGAGGACCTCGAATTGATGCTCTCATTTAACATTTATAAATTTGAGGGTCTTCGAAGGCTAGAAGTCAAAAGTTAAAAGACAAGCTTACTGAGAAATCTAATTGCTAATGATGCCAATGATTTTAAATGATGCTAGTTTTTCAGCAGTTTTTTTTTCAATCTCAAGATAAGAAGATCCGACAAAGACATAGCTCATTCCATTTGAAAAATTCTATGGTGACACCATTCATTTTCCCGAGAATGATCACATAATGATGTGCAGAAAAACTATGTCTTTTTGCCTGAATGAAATAGTGTGAAGTGAAAGGTAGTCGTACAGGAACCAGTGCTCATACAGTCAATGAAATACCGGTAATCAAATTATGGCCGATAATTTTTTTTTATGATTCTGCAGACATAAGAATGAATAGGGTGACTAGGGGTATATTTACATGGAAATAAAAAATTACAATTTCACACCATGTGCCCATGTCAGCAGCTTATGGTATGCCATATGTTGCAATATTCAAAGTCTAAATTATTTTTGAAAGAGGTGGGGGTGGGGGCGGGAGGAGGGTTAGGCGGGAGAGGCGCGATTTCAGGTGTGACTAGATTAAAAATATTCGATTTTATTTGATATACTAGTATTAATTGTATTAAATATACATCCACAAGATATGTCAGCTAACGATATTTTCACAAGACAAGACGTGTAATATCGAACCGACTTGTGTCCTTTTTCAAATGCTTGCATCTTTTTCAAACACAGAGCATGTGTAACTTTGTGATACATTCGAAAATGTGTGCCATTCGTTTTCGAAAGGGGGATTATGGGATCGACGAGTACTGCCCCTCACTGAAAGGGGTCAATTTGATTGGCTGCTAGTCTCTTGGCGCCCAACCAACCACAGCGTTCAATCCTTTCCTCGTCCCACTTCCACCATGTGCAGCGTTCAATCGTTCCCACATCTCCCCCTTCCACTGGACCAATGTATTTTCTCGCAGTAGGCCTATTAATTCCACATTCACAATTTAGTGTTATGTTATCTCTAAAGTCAGGTTACAATTATGAATACGCAGAATACATGCTGTCTTGTGAAGTGTAATATTTCTCAGATATATTTTAAATATAAATTATATACACGGGTCTTATCTCATGTATTTGAATATATTTGAGCCGAAGGTTCAAGATATTCAAGTTGATATTTTCTCTGATTTTCCGACAAAACGATAATGAGCATTGAACTAACTGTATTCCGTCAGTACGCTAATGTTTTTTTTTTGACATTAGAGCGTTGGGGGCGAAGCCCCCAACTCTCTACATGTCTATGTGCTGACTTTTTTATGGAGGTTTCATGCCAACCTATCGACGCCCGTTTTCGCATGTAAACCTTTGTACACCTACTTCAAATGAGGATTTTCTTCGTCCTTGACATAAAATCTCTCGATTTGATGGCGAGCTTTGAATATTCCACATATATATAATGCATAAATCGATGTGTTAGGTTTGAGAAAATTACGCAAAATGGTCAGCTCGTCTGGAAAACGTCAAAATGGCGGAGCCGATGGAAATTCACGTTCCCAGAATGCAAAGCAAATTTTACCGCAATGACGCGTACTTTGGAACGCACAATTTTCTGTGCAGCATTTTGTGCATGCATGTACATGTAACCTTGCGTGTGGCCTTCTTTGGCGTCATGAAGTAAACACAACGATTCGTCTGCGGTACCACGACTACATTCACCGTAATTGGACATATTTTATCACATGACAAGGTGTTCCATGCTGGGTTGCGAAACCTTTTTATTTGAAACTGGTCTTTTAATTTGCTCAGTATGCATGTGTTATCTATATCATGATATCAGATGCAGATATCCCTCATAGTTTCCAATATTTTAAGGATATTTTATTGAGGTTCAATATCATTTTATCAGGCGTTTTATGTTTACTCAATAGGAATATGATTGAAGTAGGCCTATATGTGTTTCATCATAATATACGGGAATGAATTGGAATCATGTGGGACATGATATGTTTCAATTTTCTTTTTTTTGTGAGGGGGGGGGGGGGGGGAGCGAGGGGGGAACGTTGTGTAAGATATATTCAGGTCTCGTGGTGCTGATGGTGTGCTCGAGCTCTAATGTCGTCTCCCGCAGTTAGCTGCATTTTCTTGTTACACTTTCTGTCACCTGTTTGTGGGAAAATCCCCTCGTTGTGTTGAAGGCATGGGACAATTTCTTGACAAACTTCTTGATCCGTTAATCATTAATCTACGGAAGCGTATTGCTATCAAGGGTGTAAAAAATATTATCTCGTATGTACGACTTATATCTCGTACGTACGACTTAATAACCCGTACGTACGACTTAATAACTTGTACGTACGACTTATTAACTCGTACGTACGACTTGTTAACCCGTACGTACGACTTAGTATCTCGTACGTACGACATAGTAACTCGTACATACGACTTATTAACTCCTACGTATGACTTATTAACCCGTACGTACGACTTATTAACTCATACGTACGAGTTAGTAAGTCGTACTTATGAGATACTAAGTCATACGTATGAGTTATTAAGTCGTACATACGAGTTAATAGGTCGTACATACGACTTAATAAGTCGTATGTATGAGATATAACTCATACGTACGAGAAAAGAAATTTTTCACACTTGATAGCAATACGCTTCCGTAGTGAAACGTATTGTTATCAAGTGTGCAAAAAAATGTATCTCGTACGTATGACTTATATGTCATATGTACGACTTATTAACTCGTACGTACGAGTTAATAAGTCGTACATACGAGTTAATAAGTCGTACGTACGAGTTAGTAAGTCGTACGTACGAGTTAGTAAGTCGTACGTACGAGTTAGTAAGTCGTACGTACGAGTTAGTAAGTCGTACGTACGAGTTAGTAAGTCGTACGTATGACTTAATAAGTCGTACATACGACTTAATAAGTCGTACGTATGACTTAATAAGTCGTACATACGAGTTAGTAAGTCGTACGTACGAGATACAAATTTTTACACACTTGATAGCAATACGCTTCCGTATTAATCAGAGAATGCGGGTCCCAAACCGAGAATGCAGGTTAAAATTGTGCTCACAGAATGCGGGCTGTTTATGAAACGTGGATTTACGTATACATGCATATAAGAGTGACGAGCTACATTTATATTTCATGCATGATGTTAATTTGATGGATTATGACTACTTTTGATGGCATTGCTCTCCTAACAAAAGTCGAGGGCAAAATGACGTCGTCGAATGACCCGACGGAGCGACGTAGGGTCATTGACAGTGATTTCGCTTGATTTTATCCTGAAAATGCAGGGAAAATCCCAATGAGACATGCAAGCAATATAATTCCGTCTGGATGCACTAAATTAGAATATAATATGTAAGCATTGACACGTTTCCGTACACTTTTTTATTCGTGAGACGGAAAAATTTACAAAAGTATATTACTTTCATGAACACATGGTATAGGCTGATGTGTTGTCAGCTATAACGCACCGAACTATCATGAAAATAAGAGATGGTCAACACACAATGCATGTTATAATTTTACGTGAAACCGTCAAATCACGAAGGAGAGCTAGACGATTTCAAAAGTTACAAATAAGTTCTAGGTAGAGATAAAGATCACGGGGGACTAGGCCTATCTGTTCCGCATAGAACGGTTTACGGCGGTTTGGTTCCGATTTACGTGTGGTTATATTGTTTGTTTCACCATAAGTGAGAAATTATGGGCAAAGGTCAGCTTAACAGATAGTATGTGAGACCCGTGTGCCTATTTCTATAATGTAACGCTTAGGAGCATAATATATGAAAATATCATTCGCTTGGGGAAAATTCTAGTTTTGGTGTAGTATGGGGTATATTGGATGATATGTTCCCATTTACCGAAACGAGCACAGGTCACAGTTCAGATTTACGTGGTTGTGCGTTGGGATTTACGAGACTTGTAAAAACATTAGAATAGACAATGCTATCAACTGTTTCTAATATTATTTTGGCATAAGTTGGAAATATTGGAATACTATCTGACCCAATGACGTTTGATGGATGAAGGTGCCTTATATAGAACGGGATATGACATGGTTCTGCTCTATTCTAATATACTTGCTTTAAGCCATTGTAAATTGTATTCATTTATATTCTGCCATGGTTAATTAACCCCGCCCGCCTGTCGATTTGGTTAATAGTGATCTCGTGAATTCCCCAATAATTCAATCATATACACATTGGATTCATGCCGTTTTTCTCGTTTACACTCTCCCGTTTTATTGGTTATTTTCTTCGATCACTCACCTACTGCGTATTTATCTCTAATCGAACTATATAGTTTGAAACGACAATAACCAACGTGTGGTGCATATTGAGGCGCACGATTCTTGTGTTGTAGACTCCTGATTATTATGCAATTAGATTATGTAATTAGCGGTAATTTTGTGTTGTCGTGATGCAGTGTCTAAGTCGCCTGATTTGACACACACGTAATACACATTGATGGACAATATGAATAGTGTCATCATTAAAACAGAATTCATTCACAAAAATAAAAATTCATTGATTTAAAATAACAGTTCTGAACATGTTTACCGATGATATCAGAAATTTGATCTGTTTGTTGCCTATATTAACGGCGGAATTCAAAAGTCCTCCTAGCTAAAGGAATTATTAAAGATCAACTGTTTCACTGATGCCATATCGGATATATTATCATGATATAGTTTTACTCTCCTAAACGAATACTAATTTATATAGGAACCCATATTATGAACGCAAACTTATTTCGAGCAGAGCCTCCTCACTCCAATTATAAACGGCCCCATAGCCTCTTCCCATAAGCACAAAAGTGTATGCTCGTATATCCTTCATCTCGGCGATTATAGCATTCGAAGTATCTGTTGTTATGCAATTTGTTATTCAATTGTTGACTTAGCCCGAGTGTATTTTGATAAGAGATCTGGGCACGCTAAGCTTCCCAGCACGATCAGTGTCCATGCCCATAGACCTATAGGCACATCAGACACGAATTTAGTACTTGGGTAAATTAGTTCAGAGTTCTTAGTTATTTCAAGTGTATAACTCTTGTACCTCATGATTCAAAGAGCTTCTTTCATTCGTGCGTTTATATAATAATGTTTATATAGTAATTTCCATACCATCCTGTTAATGAGTGTAAATTGCTCCACATCCTGATGTGGGGAATCGGACATCTTCCCACATCTGGTTTATAGCAAAGTGGCTCCAGATGAGCCATATTCATTCGAAGACTAATCTGACTTACAAAGTATCCTTTGTATTCAATTTTATTAGCAGTCCAAACCTGCGAGAGCTCGAAATTTGAACCACAACGTTTATTTCTTTATCATTTCTTGGATAAGGGACTTACAATAGTGTACATGTGAGAAATGAATACAAGTGTTCCTATTCCCACCAATTATTCGGACAATATATTTACAAGTGACTAAATACTACAGTACAGCAAACAATATGCATGTCGATTGTGCCTTCAGTTATTTTGCGATACCAATATTAAGTTTAAGTCTGCAAATATATCATATCATATATCAATAATCATTATCGACCGTGTCTCACATTCGTTCTTGGATGTTGATAGACAGATCAATCCACTTATAGCGCAATATAATGTGTGGATCGTACGACATGAACCAGTATGTGCAGCGATTTATGCATTTCCCTGACCCCAGTCTACATTTTGTGAAAATGATTTAAATTCACTTATATGAGTTAATATAATCACAAAATAAATGTGTACAGTTAAGTCTTAGAATCTTTTGTAAAATCACTTTTACCTCAAAATAAATTTTCCACAAGTAAATTGTTCTGAGAACATAAACTGATATTAGATACAAATTTCTGGTTGAACAAAATTTCACATAATTATATGGCAATGGACAAAATACTCTCAAACGGTGTTTTCCGACTTGTATGATATTTTGAGTGGAATGGGGAAAGGCATTACTGATAAATATTTCGTTTTCAGTTTATATTAACTTGGATACCGTTCAATGGGAATTTTTCATTTTATTTTATTTCGAACTCATAGTACATTAACAATGACATAACGGATACGTAAAAGAAGAGATCACAGACAGAAAAGATTATTAAAAAAAAGTAAAAAAACAGATACAGATACGCACAAATGTTCAACTGTTCAGATGTATAAAATACTGTTCCATCATGCTGAAATACTGGAGTGAAAAGGTACAACAAAATGTACAATACCTTCAATTAGGGTAGATTCAGGTAGACCGGTACACATAAGGACTAAAATTCTCTTGCTAACCTACCTTTAACTGTTAACCCGTATTATTATTTCCATATCACACCGAGGGAAGGTAGTCAACAAAATGATCAGTTGATACAGGATATGATTCCAATCTTTGTTTCTTTTTAATAGTTGTTGAGAGAGAGTGTAGTAATTTTGTTACAAAATGTTGGTACATATTATGCGATCGATCGTGTATTTATCGATATATCCTGGTGCACAGCCATTTTATGCGTATTTTAAACTACCGTTTGGGAAGTTATAACCAAAAAAAGTGTGCGTATGGTAAACTACTGTTGTAGTGGAGTTATAACGCAAAAGACCATTGTCTGTAATAGTATGTATGTTCTCTTAAAGGACCACATTCTTGTAGAAAAGCTTATAAGGTTTGAACTTCATTCCCCGGTTTTAATATTCAATTCCAGGTTTTAATATTTAATTCCTGGTTTTAACGTAGTCCGCTACAATCAGAAAGTTATTTTTGAAAGTTATTTCTTGAATATTATCTCATCAAAATAACTTATTTTTATAGAGTAATTGATCAGCATCCTAATAATGAAAAGAAAATAGGGGGTCACCGTGCTGGTTTCTTCGACATATTCGATCGAAATCACAAACATTTACCTAAAATGACTTAAATTATGATATTTTTGCACATTTTTTCGTCCATATTCACATCTTGCATCGGGTTTTCTATGCGAACGGAAACGGTAACCCCCTATTTCCTTTTCAGTTTTAGGATGCTGATCAGTTACTCTATAAAATATGTCATTTTGAAGCTCTAGAATATGTTGATACAGTTATTTATTTAAAAATAAACTCTTTGGCCCCCTCCCCCCACCGTTTGGAGCGGACTACCTTTATTCCAGGCTCGATTGTTTAATTCTCAGTTGGAATATTTAATTCTGGGTTTTGAACACTTAATTCCAGGTTTGAACATTTATTTCTCAGTTTTAATACTTAATTCCGAGTTCCAGATTTGAATATTTAATTCCGGCTTTGAACGTTTATTTCCAGGTTTTACTGTTTATTTCCCGGTTTTAACATTTAATTCCAGGTTTTAATATTCATATCCGGTTTTCAAATATTTAATGCCCCAAAAATTTGAAAATTGAAGACTCTCAGATTACTTTTGAGGTGTACCAGAAGATACTTTTACATACACTTTCGTACATTATTGAGATTGCAAGATGAATATGGTTTTAGATGTGGTGGAATGTCATTTTTGAGGTTACAATTCAGTGTCGGGCCTTGACGCCCCTCTGCTTCTCTCGCCGATTTTAGGACGGGCCGAATTTTAGGTCCGCCAATGTCAGTAGATAATATAAAGTTAATGATAAAAGAACAAAAACATATCCAAAGGCGCAGCATGTCGTGACTGACGACACAGGAACGAGAACGTGTTGTTGGAATGTTACGTTTAAAAAGTATTTATAACCTCAACCTTTTGACATCAAATGCAAATCAGGCATTTTTCGTCGAAAACGGCCGCCATTTTGAAAAAAACGCGAAAATCTGAAAACTGAAAAAATCTTTCTTGGAATATTTTCAGAGTATTTTTGTGCAAAATTTCCGAAAGATTCGACCGTAAACTTTAAAGATAAAAATGTGAACGGACGACGGACGGACGACGGACGCAACGCCACGGCAATAGGTTGTCGGACCAAAGGTCCGGTAATCGAATATGTAGATGTTCTGTATCTTCGGCGTATATAGTTCTATTTGATAGGAGTTCGATATATCTAGTCAACTATGCACATTATTTTTAATATATTCGGATTTTTCTAACTCGTTTACACTATTTTTCGCTAATATCTTTGTGATGCTAAACGCTATCGTTCTATAACTTGGCATGCTTCACCTGGGAGTCAAACGGCAATTTTCTACCAAACGAGTTAGAAAAATCCGAGTATACATCAAAATTTAGAAACGGATCTTCACGGTGTGATATTATATAATCTGTGATCATCCATCACTTGGAACAGAAAAACATAAGACACTCTGCTTGGAATTAATTAAAAAATAAAACGGGGAAGTTCAAACTGAAACCGCATCTTTCAGATACATCAGATGAAATCCTGTGTATATATGTTTAGTTTCACAAGAGGCACACGAGAGTGGTTAAATATGTTTTATCCAGAAGGTCATTTGATAGAGTCACGAACCGATTGTGGGCTGCAATCGTTATGATATCTAACGGTCAGTGAAGATGAATGAGGCTGGGTTGCAGAAACGACAATCATTTATTGTGGACGAATTCAACGATAAAGGCCGCCTGGGTGGGTGGGTAGGGAGCTTTACAAAAGAGATGTGTGCAGGGCGCTGCCAAAGTCAGGAATGAGGCAAGTGATACAACAAACAGTGACCTGGATCTGACCCGGGTCATAAAAAACAGATGACCATTATATCCGGAACTGGAACCTCACTGAGTCTCTCACAGCAACACATCAAAAACATATAAAGTAGTCATGAACGCAGCAAAAAAGGGAAGGCATTTATAATACAATAACCCGTTATTTTTTACATAAAAATAGTCTTGAAACGGGAACTCTGCATCTCCGTATGCCTGCTTATATTTCGATGATTAAGTAATGAAACATGAAATACTAGTTTTGTGTAGCATCACGAAAGATACCAAACAATTGTGATTATAATAACATGAGGCACTTCTCTGATAGAAACCCTTTGTAGTGATGTTGGAGGACATAAGGGTGCTGGGGAGGGGAGGGATAATCGGACTTGCTACTTTTCTTTGCGGGGGGGGGGGGGGGGCTGTTTTACAACTGATTCAAGCCAAATAAAATTACATTATTGGTATTGAATGAATATACTATTGGTTTTCACACACGTGAGATATGAGTAAAACACATAGATACATGTAGGCCTACACATGCAATTGTTATTGAGGCGTCCATATGGAAAGTCCCTTCGATCGAAAGCCCTTCGGTCATGATCCCCTCGGTGAAATGTGCTCAGTAGAAAACTCTATAGGATCAGAACCCTTCCGGTCAAAACGCCCGTTTGTATACTAATTTTCGTGAATTATTAAATGTTAAGTATATTAAATATAAGTATAAAAACGTGGCCAAAACGTTCTACCCTTGGAAACTTGCTGGGAATCATTTCCCGAGCACGTGATAATCATATACGCATACATCTATTGCACAAATGCTCGACAATATAATATGATAACACATTTCTCGTCACATGAATGAGCTGTGATGTGATCAGATAGTTAGCAACTTATCTATATTTCCCACAAATTCCAATGAAGTCGCTGTTCTCCATTTTCTCTTAATTATATGCCTGTTGCTACATTTCCCCTACTACTATGCCTACTAGGAATGGCGGCTAGACCTGCCCATAGACACTGTGGCTTGCCACCGTTCAGTGCAGGATCAGTGGGAGGTCCCAAACAAAAAAGGGGCGGGCCTTCAGCGATCCCATAATTCCTCGATCAAATAACTTACACGATATCGAAAAAGTATGTGCAACTCGATTGTTCAACAGGTAATTCGACGTATGAGGAGATTGTGTGATGTTGGTGCTGCTGTATTCGATATGATATCATTGATGAGTAATAATTAGGTTAAACTACCACAGAGAATAGGTAGGATTCGTTTAATATTTACGAGGAAAATGGAAACGAATGCATGTAAAATTTAGAACCATGTGGTATTTTCAAAACAATTGTTAAATTATCGAAAACATGATAGGTATCGAATATTGCAACATTTGGCGTGCCATAGCAGCTCATATGACACATTCATTTCATTTAATGTACAAGCACTGGTCCTAGTACGAACACTGGTCACCACAGTCCACACCGAAGAGACTTTCATTCGACCACATGGTGAGTGGTGACAAATAAGACAAAAGACGTTTTCTTCTATAAATAGAACAGACATGAAGCGTCGGTCGACAAATCTTAGAAATCCCCAAATAACAGAATCACATATAGACGTCTAGTGCCCCTTTAATATAAAAAATCAGTTACATGATTTGATGATAGGCCCCGGCCCTATTAAATTTATGTGTACAAATCTGAAATAGACTAATATTAGATCTCTAAAATGTTCAAATCTAGATCTATGACTGTCACCTTTTGTTGATCCACTCATGTTGACTGTGGTGTCTTCAAGCCAGGGGAATTTCAGGCTCAGTCAGCAGTCAGTCAGCAGAGTGAGCGGTCTTGTTTTTGCAGCAACTTCCAAACAAACTTGACAATCACAATCAACAAAATGACAGCAGTCGCAGCACCAGGAACAACTTTCAATTGTCCAAATTTACACAAATATGCATGCAAAATTGCCGAAACAGCGACCGAAATGGCCTATGGTTCTTAAGTAAGCGTCCAAAAGTTATTATATTTGTGTATTCAATTGGGAAGGGCGTGATCGCACGCCGCGAAGATCGCTTGAAGAAACTCGTTGCTTTCTCATACACGGTGATTCACCAGCCAGAGGGACACCCTGTGACGTCAGTGCATGACTCATGGCTAGCGCACGTGGGGTCAAAGTTCAGAGAGACGTATTCGTTTTTGTACTTATGGAAAACACCATTATTCGCATCGCTGACAGTCGTTTCAATCTGGGCGTATTGTTTCTCGGCTCATACTAGTAACCATGTATCTTACATACTATACAGCTGCTATAGGATCCTTGTTGTAACGTAGGCCTATAAGTTCCATATTTTTCATAGGACTAAGCACTTTACTAAACATTTGATTGCACATATATATTGCGATTATCCAGCATGCAAAAATATATACAGAAAAGCTAAAGGGTCAGACTTACTATTTAGTCCTCAAAATATCGATCGTCCCAGCTGGATTGTCTTCGGATATTATAGGGTTATTGCACAATATGGAGTTTTATGCCCGAGGGTCAGGCCTTCTTGAAGACTTGACCCGAGGGCATGAAACCCCATATTCTGCAATAACACGTTTATCAATATTATGCCAGTTGATGTTGGGGGACATTTGAGTATTTTTCGAATGACCAAATTATATCCGATTCGAAAATATGTAGACCTATTTAAGGTATATGTAGGCCTATTCAAGGTAGTCCATTCCAAACAGTGAGGGGAGGGGGTCAAAGAGGTTTTTTTTAAAAAAATAAATAACTATCACTAAAATCTAGAGCTTCAAAATGACATATTTTATAGAGTAACTGATCAGTATCCTAGAACTGAAAAGAAAATAGGGGGTCATCGTATCCGTTCGCTTGGAAAACACGATGCATGATGTGAATATTGGCGAAAAAATGTGCCAAAAATATCATAGTTTATGTCATTTCATGTAAATGTCTGTGATTTCGGTCGAATATGTCGAAGAAACCAACACAGTGACACCCTATTTTCTTTTCAGTATTAGGATGCTGATCAGTTACTCTATTAAAATTGGTCACTTTGAAGAGATAATATTCAAGAAATAAGTTTTACATTTTGACTATTCATCACCTCATTGTTTGTAGTGTAATGTGTAAAAAAAAACAACAACAAAAAACGAGTCCATACAGTCGAATACTAAGATGCTTCGCTCGTGAAACTCCTACAGTCTTATGTTTATTGTAAGGATCGTCCGCGGCCCGTACAAGTATATTTAGATTTCTAGCTATTATGACTTATGGTAAGTATATAATAATAATACTATTCCCAACAAAATTCACTTTCAAATATTCTAACTCGCCAATTCCCTACACATGGTAATTAATTTAGATTAGATCACATGTATGGACAGATCTCTTGCGCGTTATCTCCTTGTTTCAGGACTGATGAAATGATGATCAGAGCCCTGCTGTGTGGACCCCCGCTGCCTCCAGATGTACTTCCTGGACCAGACAAGCGCATGCAGACACAACGACAACCGACAGACCCCGAGGATGAATTCCCCGAGGATGACATCATCTCTCAGCATGGCACCTTATCACCCACGATCCAAGATACACCTGCTCTTGTTACAAGCTGCTCGCTAACACACCAGTGGAACTAGTCAGACCGATGACCTGCCTCTCAGGGACTTCACTCGACACCTTAATTAAATACAATCCGGATACCTAGTGACTGTTATCATTAAATGCACAGCGGGGATTATCTCGATGTACTGGGACACCATTGATGTATTTGAATTTGCTATTCATTCCTATTCACCCGAGTGCATGACCGGTTTTATCATGTTGTAAGTGTGTGTGGGCTTGGCGTCAGCTGGGTCAGACTGTATGGTGACCATGCAATGATTGGTGGTTCAATATCGCCTGGCACTGTCCTGTCAGGGCCGCCAGGGTTCTACGAGTTGAATCACCTTGAGGCTGTCTAGGGTGGCTCCTCCCCTAATTTGTGATCGAGCAAGCACATTGGTTAGTGGGATGGGGTCGGCCCATGACAGGGATACATGTGAAGGATATAAAAGCGGGGTGAATATTTTAATAAATCAGATTTTGATATCTATCCTAAAACTGTGTTGTTGCGTTACTCATGGTTCCTTAAACTACGGATTATTCCAAGGAACAGCCATGCAGAGATGACCAGTGCAGTGACCAGAATTACTTTGAGAAGCAAAGACATAACTGTTAACTGTCAAGTACCTGATGTGAGTTTGTGACAAAGGGACAAACTTACATTATGTAACGTTTGACGTCCGCTACCTAGGGCGCAAGCGCCCCACACCTTGGGCACGGTCATGGCAGGTGTCGTGATTACTTAACTACAACCAGGTAACAGTCACCGCTGAACAAGTCCGGTCTTGATACATTATTCAGACATTGCATCATCATAGTAATGTAGCCTGGTGTGACGATCCCGAGAGCCATGGGCGCGGCTCCCAGAACACATGCACGTGGGCGTGCTGCTGGCCGGCTTGCCGACGGTCCGCCACGGGGATAGAACCCCAGACAGCCCGACGGTCTGCCAGAGCCTGTACACACCATCCCAGGGCGAGAGACTACCAATCTATGGGGGCGTGAGCCCCCGGATCAAAGCATCCTCCTTCCTGGGCCCCCAAGTGGAATCTCCGGGGTATCGCGGACCCTCTAGCCAGGAAAACGGGACTGGGAGCGCATGGCCACGCTCACCATCGTCCTCTCGCCTCGCTTACTCTGAGACGACTCAAAGAAAACCAGACGGGCTGCTAGCTATAAAGCTAGCAGCGCATGAGAGCAAGGGTGTAACGTCATGGCCATTATTACAGTATAGTGGAGTGAGCAAAGACAATACGTTGCCAAGGCGGTGTACGAGTTTTGAATGTGAAGCGACCGAAACAGGTGTATGAGGTATGGAGTACGATAGCAGCTGAAACTTCTTTCGCAATCTTTGGGCAAAATCGCCACATTTAGACAAAACAGCACTTCACATATACATGTAACGTTTGACACTCGGTGCCTAGGGCGCAAGCGCCCTGCACTGTGGCATGGTCACGGCGGGCATTGTGATTACTTTAAATAAAACCAGGTATCAGTCCATCCGGACGAATCCAGCCGTCATACACCACATCATAACACATCATAGACATACAAAATACATTATACATCAGTTATGGTAATGTAGCCCATTGTCTGGAGCCTGGGATGTTATGGGAGCGGCGCCCCAGAACCCGCACACATGGATCTCGGACAGCCCAACGGTCTGCCAGAGCCTGTGTCACAACTTCCCAGGGCGAGAGACTGGTGATTCACAGGGTGCGAGCCCCCGAGTCAGCACAGTCACCCTCCTGAGCCCCCAATTTGAAATTGCCCCCAGAGCCATTACGAGCCCTCTAGCCGGTAAAAGGGGACTCGGAGCACATGGCTGGCCCTCCGTCATCCTCTCGCCTTGCTAGCTCTGAGACAACTCAGAGTAGACAAAGCGGGCTGGCAGTATTAATACTGTCATAATGCCATCAACCTTGAACTTCGCAAAGTATCAATAAAAATTGTCTAGGCCTACATCAGAGTTGACAAACATTTGACTAGCACTGCAGCTCTAGGCTTATATAACCTCTAAATCCATCGCTTATGTGGTAAAAAAAACCTGTGGAAATATGCGAATAAAGATGGCAAATAGAAAGCAGAAATTACGGTGTGGAAAGATGGTCATCGTGAGAGCGTCATCGTGGGAGATTTTCACGCTGACGCAAAATGCTGACGTACATGTATTTATACCGGTAGAGTCAATTTCAACACAAAACCTCGTATGATTTTTGGCGATAACTTCTTTTAGGATGGTCGGATCAATTTGAAATTTTATATGCTTCCATTTCGTACAAAACCGTATTTTTTCACTAAATTTCAGACCTATATCTTGAAAACTGAAAAAGTTGGCAATCTATCCCAATGTTAAATGTTGGGCACTAATCGGATCACAGGAATTCAAGTAAATTTGGGGATTTCACGATCTTCATTCTGCTAAGAAATGTAATATGAGGAAAGTTTTTGAGTTAGAAGAATCATACAGATGTATTCTAATACGATATCATTCTTACAAAGTACTGTGCAGTGTGAAAATCGAACAACATGCCAAATTCTGTTCAAACATGCAAATTTCACGTTTGATGTGAAATTTAACATTGGAGCAGATTGCCAACTTGTTCAATTTTCAAGATAGAAGTCTGAGATTTGGTGAATAAATACGGTTTTATGCCAAATGCACTGTAGGAACCCCACTACCGTAACGCGGCGTTACGGTAGTACGGCACGATGACGGCAGGCGAGTGGTTCGATTGGTTTTCTTGAGATTATCGTTTATAGAACACATGTCACTCTTCTGCGACGGTGTGCTTTGATGCCTCTTGAAGTTTCGCATCTATTGGCATATTGTTTTGTGGGAATATTGCTCTTAATCAGTCAGAAAATGGAAAATGAATATCGAGTGATTACTACGGTAACGTCAGATCAGTAGATGCGGGGTACTACCGTAACGCCAAGCATGTACTACCGTAACGTTAATCTTGGTCCCATACTAGGTCTTTCGTAATATGTCTTTTGCATCGTTTCAGATAAGAATTTCGAATATGAGGAGCTTGCATATACGGAATTGATTTCGAGGTACAATTAACTGTTATATTATACTACTGATACTGTTTGATGTCATGTAAAATGACGAAATGTGGTGTTTAACTGGTGTATAACTGAACACGGGATTGTCGATTACACAGGTTGTCGAAGGAGCAGAAAGTGAGCAAGCAAATAAGCAAAGTTCATACATTGAATGATGGCATTTTCGAATGTTACCAGGTTACCCCAGCGTGAAAAATTTTGTTGTACTAATTTTATGATAAGGCATGAGTGAGGAAATAATATTGACAAGATACTTTTATCTTAACTAAGATAATGATGTTGATGTTCTGATTTATTTCAATGCCATATATTGTTGTCGTATTAATATATAAAATGTAAAGATACATTTGTGTATTCCGAGCCGTATAATTTACACGAACATGCAAACGTTGACCGTTGCACAGCATTACACACTCGTTTGAGGAAAAAGTAATGAAGTTTACAACAATGATTTAATTGGCATCAATTATGAATATAGATTCGCACAGTGATATGCATCAGATATGGTCTCTTTTTGACATTTGATTTTTTATCGACGTTTGTAAAATCATATCAAAAGATAATGCATACTATGAAAGAGTGAATCCTTATTTATGTACCATGTTCCGTTTGGTGTCAGTCAAACTTTTAAACGTACGGTATAAGATGAACTTGAACTTTGAGGTGAACTTGATAAGGTCGCCACTGGTCCAACCGCAAGGTATCCACAGAAGAACGGCAAAGCTTTGCTCTTAAAACATGTATACACCGTCCCCAAAAAATCATTTTCACAAAGCTGTAACGATTATTGAATTTCTGTTAGGATACCAGGTATTCTTTAATTACAGTTTATGAGTAAGTGTCTGGAGTCAAAATCGTACCAGGACCCAAAGCCTCGAATTCCATTCCAAAGTGAACGGAACACCGTGAATCATTACCAGATTCATCGTCTAGACATCTGAGTCTGATGCTAAAATGAGACTTTGAATGATGTTCAATAACATGCTCTAAAATTCTGTTTGGCGAATGGCTGGTCAAAGGGCAGTAATAACATATGTATCCTGATATATTGTTCACATTGTATTATTTATCCATAACGAAAATCCTAAAGTATGATCAAAATCAAAGTTTTACATCATGGTAATTTTATAAATATGCAAGTGTTACGGTAGTACTCGAAATCTGGAAATTGGCGTTACGGTAGTGGGCCGCTAACGTTACGGTAGTAATCGTCGCATATTTCAAACCGTTTTTACTCGCAAATCGATCAGATTCACAGTTTAATTATATTGCCACACTACAAAACATATCTAGACAATTCGCGTCGTGTAGGTGTTATGTGCGAAACCTGCCTAATACCTAGTTTATCGTGAAATAACTTTTCGAAGCTAATACCTTCCGCCATCGTTAGGACTACCGTAACGTCGCGTTACGGTAGTAGGGTTCCTACAGTGAAATGGAAACAAATAAAATTACAAATTGATCCGACCATCCTAAACGAAGTTATCGCCAAAAATCATATGGGGTTTTCTGTTGAACTTGAGTTTAGTCACCTCCAGAACAGAAAGGTCAAGGCCAAAACAAAGTGTTTTCATGACAAAGCTGTCAGTTCAATGTTTTTTGTGATTAACTTGATAACACATAACACACAACATGGTTAATGTTATGAAGGGAATCTTAGTAGAATGGTAAGAAACAATATTGAAGAGATATATTTGTGTTGTCAGCTTAGCACCGAACATACATGTCTCAGTAACCTATTATCGCTCACGCAGACTAGTGACAACGAGCCATCTATGATCTATGCTGCGTTCCAATCATGTTGTGCAAATGGTGTGCACTAGCGGGAAGTTGGAGAGTACCAGTTGTTGCGTTCTATTGACAAAAGGCACACATTTTGCCACCCTAATTATTGCATAAAAATTCGAACTAACTCAGGCCAAAAATAATTGAAAATTCAGTCAAATCTTCACTTTAAACTTCAGTCTCGAATCATTTCATTCATATACTGTATGTATGACACTAGGTAAAACTAACAAAATGTTTCTATTCTGTATTACGTTTATACAATACCCCATTTGGCGCCATGTTTTTCCTACTTGTGCGCATTGAGTCTGAACAACTGCCTCAACTTCACAGGTTGTGCAAATGGGAATTTCCCAGTTGTGTCACGAATAGAACGCAAAATACTCCTCGGAAACCCGTGTGCACCATTTGCACAACGTGATTGGAACGCAGCACTAGACATGGGAAGACGAAGGCGGCCCCGGCCTCCTCCTTCGTCCTTCAGGGCTACCGATTATGCAGTATGGCAACAATATTATTGTTTGGCCATAGTGCAACATGACAAAACTATTATGCAGTATGGCAACATGATTATTCATTATGTCTGCTCTACATTTATCAGACTAAATTTATGCATTCTATGTACATATGTGCATATTAATTTATTTGATTTTTATTGACTCTCTGTTTGTTATATTTTGTTATTTTACTTCCAGTGATCCAGCAATGAAGCAACTCCTCCTGCACTTGGATGAGAAAAATGAGCTTGGAAGGAAATTTGTTATACAAGATCTGGACGAAACTCACCTTTTCATATCAGCAGATGTTTTGGAGATATTACAGAATAAAATTGATGATTTCATGGACAAGATAAACTTCCCTGTTGCTGCACAGTGAAAGCTTCTATTACTAGGGAATCATCAGATGTGATGGAATCTGTTTGGTGCTTGAGCAGAAAGTGGGATACAGCATGCTACCAGTGTTACCAGGAATCTGCTTTCTGAACAGAAGCACTATTATCAGGTCGCGGTGCTACCGCAGATTGAAGTACGTACTTCGTTTGTAGTACGTACTTCGTTCGTAGTACGACGTACTTGGAAGGAAGTACATACGTTATGAAAGCGGGTGCTGTTGAAATATTGCAATGGTTTCAGCTGCTTAAACTGTACGATATTATGACACCTGGCATGATTTTTGAGAACATGAAACGTTATGCTTTATTTCTAAATTTTTTGCAATGTTACAAGTGGCTGTGGGAAATCGTCAGAAGGTGCTGAAAGTTGACCTTCCAAAACAACGCAGAATTGTTAAAACTTTTTTGTTTATTATGGAAACTCAGGTCATAGGGCAGCAACGGTTAAATAATGAACTGACAGTTGAATATATGTAAATATAGAATAGTCTTGTTTGCAATACATTCTATGTCCTATTAATTAGCTGACGAGTATAATTTATCTTTCCAAGACATAACATACTTCCATTCAAGTACGGTGTACCACGATCGAAGTACGTACTTCCATTGAAGGTCGTACTTGGATCGAAGTACGAACAGGCTGATATGTAGCATTCACATAGGTGATCGTTGGATAAAAATGTTCATGATATAAGTTTAGGCCATAGAAATCTGGTCAAACCAGTGAGATAATTTAGAAGAAGCATTCATATTACATATAACACACTACACAACATTGCTGTTTTGGAAATATTACGACACTGATGCATTTTAGGTTGCCGGACCTTTGGTCCGATAACCTATTGGCATGGCGTTGCGTCCGTCGTCCGTCCGTCCGTCCGTCCGTCCGTCCGTCCGTCCGTCCGTCCGGCGTTAACATTTTTATCTTTAAAGTTAACGATCGAATCTTTCTGAAATTTTGCACAAAAATGCCTAAAAATATTTTGAGAAGGAGGTATTTTTTTGTTTTTTGATTTTCGCATTTTTTTCAAAATGGGGGCCGTTTTTGTCGAAAAACGCTCAATTTTGGACTTTGACGGCCATTTTCTCAAAAACTGTCTGATCAGTTTTGAGTTTTTGGTTTCAAAAGATTCCCCTCATATACCTCTGTGATATGTATAAGTTTGGATGCCCTAAATCTGCCGGTTTCCGTGTGGCGGCCATTTTGAATTTTTGGCGGGTCGGCGAAAAAAAAATTTTTCGCCCCAAATCGCATTACTATCCATTTTGGGCCATTTCTAGTGCAAAAATTTTTTTTCACCCTTTGAAAAAAATTTTGGACTTAGAAAATTTTCGGCACTTTTTCCCTTCATAATGGGAGCTGTCCGGACTGTACTCATAAAATGCTTGAAGATAGAGCTTAGAAATTGGCACTTTCAAATGGGAAGTCATATATGGCGACTTGTGTGGTGACCTTGAATTTGACCTTGGATGACCTTGAAAGGTCAAAATAGCCATTTTTGGGTCGAAAAATGCCCAAATTTGCAGCTTTTCTGTCTTTTCTCGAAAACTGTCTGATCAGTTTTGAGATTTTCGTTTTCAGAAGATTCCCCTTATGTACCTTTATGATGTGTATAAGTTTTGTTGCCCTTGAATCACCGGTCTCCGTGTGGCGGCCATTTTGAATTTTTGACGGGTCGACGAAAAAATTTTTTTTTGCCCCAAATTGCGTTACTATCCATTTTGGGCCATTTCTAGGCAAAAAAAAATTTTTCACCCTTTGAAAAAAATTTGGGACTTGGAAAATTTTCGGCACTTTTTTCCTTCATAATGGGAGCTGCCTAGACTGTACTCATAGAATGGTTGAAGATAGAGCTTAGAAATTAGCACTTTCAAATGGGAAGTCATATATGAAGACTTGTGTGGTGACCTTGAATTGCTCAAAAGGCTAGAAATTTAGGCTGAATAGGCCCAAAATTTAATTTTTGGTCGTTTTCCTTCAAATTTATCTGATCAGTTTTGAGATTTTTGTTATAAAACATGCTAATTGGGGTCCCTGACATTGTGTATGAAGATGGAGTGCTTTGAATTGCTTAAAAGGCCCCTTGAGTGTGTAAATTGGCCTCTACAGCCAAAAAATGTTTGTAGGTATAGCTGGAATTGGAAGTCATATACATGTATACCACATATATATGTGGCTTTTTTGGGTGACGTTGAACTTGACGTCAGATGACATTGAGTGCTATATCTCACGTCCAACAAGAAATGTGTAAATTTCGTTTATAGACAAAAGACTTGTAGATAGACCTTGTATTTGTATTTTGAACATACATGAATACAAGGTTATATGCTGCACACTTAATGATGACATTGAAGTTCACGAAGATGATTGGTTTATCTTAACGTCATATCTCACCTGTCCTGTTTCAACTAAAGTTGTCCGGTAACCTATCTTAGCCCTTGGGCTAATTTTATTTTTCCCATAGCCGCTTGCCAAATGAATATTTGGGCCGAATCGACCAATGACATCACAACTATATATAGAATGCACACCAGGTGGCCTGAGTGTTTACAATATTGATTATTTTGCTTCTAATGATACGGTTTCTGAATCAAACACGCGTACTATAAACGAAGTACGTACTACGAAGCAAGTACGTACTTCGATCTGCGGTGCGCCGCGACCTGATTATTATGAACTTGGTGATTAGTGACAGTGCTCCCGTGACTGGAAGAGTTCGTCCCTGTTGCAAATGAGTGCAATGTCGATAAACACCAGATCTACTGGTTTAAAGAGAATTGTGAATTTGACTTAAATGATGCACAATGGCATACAATAAACTTAACAAGTCACATTTATCAATGTATTCAGATTATATATTTGAAAGGGTTAGCTGATAATTTGTTCATCACTGATATTAAATATTTGTTGTGAGATGAGCACAATTATTTGAATGTGGTAATTCATGTCAAAAATGTTGGAGTTTTGGAGCATCATATCGTCATATTATTGCATTATTTTTTTGTGGATTTTGTTCAAAGTCTACTTTACTTTTGCAAATGCTATAGCAGTTTTCCTTTAAAGTGTTGTGCTTCTACTATGGCCAATATTGTCAATATTCACAACCGGCTGAATGTTGGCACCCAATTGGTTGGTACCAATTTGGTTAGTTATAATTTTGCAGTTTTGTGTTGTTGTAAAGTCTCACTATTACTGGATGGTGTTTATGATTGCAGTTGTGAAAATAAGACCACTGTTCTAAGTATGTGTGATCAAACTGAGTATCATTGGAATGTCCAGTTTTTGGGGCTTACTACTATATCTGTGCTCGGTTATCAAGTGGGAACCACTGTTCTAAGTATGTGTGATCTACACGAGTATCATTAAAATGTCTAGTTTTGGGGCTTACTACTATAACTGTGTATCGGTTATCAAGTGGGATAGCACATTTCAGGATATTGCAAACATTCTATGATTTATCTGTGTACATGTATCTGCAAATACTACAAATTTAACGGCTACTTGATAACTGTTTGTGCATTGAGATGCAAGATATCGATGGGAAACTATGAAATGGGATCATACATATATCATCAACATAAAATTTGTCTTCACTGAGTTTTTTTAGATTTCAGAACCAACATACGATTCATATTTATCACATATATTGCAAATATGATATACATGCATAGTAATGTACAATACTTCATATTTTTAATCACGGTGTTATGAACAATAATAAGCTTGAAACGATGCTCACAATTTCTCTGGTGAAAACCTACATATTTTTTGGGCCAAATGGAAGACCGCTCAAAGCTAATTTGGTCCCTCAATTTTCATTACAACTACTAGTTTTCCCTTTCCATCATCTGATCATTGTATAACCTTATTGATTCTGTGTGAAAATTGAATAAATTCCTATCCTAATCTATCCTTATATGTAGTTCCATAAATAGATTTATATCGTCAACAGCACTGTGAAATTTTATACAAATGGGACAGTTACAAACACAGAATCCCCTGCATGTCACATTTAGCACCATCACAACAAATCAATATAGGTGTACGAAATTTGTATTTCCTGGAATGAAAGAGCCACAATGCCACTTCTATCATGATCTGCAAACAGTAAATTCTTAAGAAACTAGACGTCAAGGCCTAAAGATGCCTTGGAGGCATTTCGGTGTGATGATTAATTTATAATATATACTAGATATCGACGAAAAAGAAAAATGCCGACTCGGCAAAAAAATTTCGGGTCAAGGTCAAAGTTCATCCATAATACCAATTAGACATGTTTGTCTAGGGCGACGAGTCCAAAAATAACGTCCGTTTCGCTCTACGAAGCACCGTTTCCGAGATATCGACGAAAACGAAAAATGCCGACTCGGCAAAAAATTTTCGGGTCAAGGTCAAAGTTCATCAATAATACCCCTTAGACATGTTAGTCTAGGGCGACGAGTCTGAAAATAACGTCCGTTTCGCTCTACAACGCACCGTTTCCGAGATATCGACGAAAACGAAAAATGCCGACTCGGCAAAAAAATTTCGGGTCAAGGTCAAAGTTCATCCATAATACCATCTAGACATGTTTGTCTAGGGCGACGAGTCCGAAAATAACGTCTGTTTCGCTCTACGACGCACTGTTTCCGAGATATCGACGAAAACGAAAAATGCCGACTCGGCAAAAAAATTCAAGGTCAAGGTCAAAGTTCATCCATAATACCCTTTAGACATGTTTGTCTAGGGCAACAAGTCCGAAAATAACGTCCGTTTCGCTCTACGACGCACCGTTTCCGAGATATCGACGAAAACGAAAAATGCCGACTCGGCCAAAAAATTTCGGGTCAAGGTCAAAGTTCATCCATAATACCCCTTAGATATGTTTGTCTGGGGCGACGAGTCCGAAAATAACGTCCGTTTCGCTCTACGATGCACCGTTTCCGAGATATCGACGAAAACGAAAAATGCCGACTCGGCAAAAAAATTTCGGGTCAAGGTCAAAGTTCATCCATTATACCCCTCAGACATGTTTGTCTAGGGCGACGAGTCCGAAAATAACGTCCGTTTCGCTCTACGACACACCGTTTCCGAGATATCGACGAAAACGAAAAATGCCGACTCGGCAAAAAATTTTCGGGTCAAGGTCAAAGTTCATCCATAATACCCCTTAGACATGTTTGTCTAGGGCGACGAGTCCGAAAATAACGTCCGTTTCGCTCTACGACACACCGTTTCCGAGATATCGACGAAAACGAAAAATGCCGACTCGGCAAAAAATTTTCGGGTCAAGGTCAAAGTTCATCAATAATACCAATTAGACATGTTTGTCTAGGGCGACGAGTCCGAAAATAACGTCCGTTTCGCTCTACGACGCACCGTTTCCGAGATATCGACGAAAACGAAAAATGCCGACTCGGCAAAAAAATTTCGGGTCAAGGTCAAAGTTCATCCATAATACCCCTTAGACATGTTTGTCTAGGGCGACGAGTCCGAAAATAACGTCCGTTTCGCTCTACGACGCACCGTTTCCGAGATATCGACGAAAACGAAAAATGCCGACTCGGCAAAAAAATTCAAGGTCAAGGTCAAAGTTCATCCATAATACCCTTTAGACATGTTTGTCTAGGGCGACGAGTCCGAAAATAACGTCCGTTTCGCTCTACGATGTACCGTTTCCGAGATATGCATGATGCCTCAAGGATGACTCAGCAAAAAATTATTTCGACCTCTAGGTCAAAGGTCGTTTGAGGTATCGATCCCAAAATCAATAGGGTTCTTCCCTGGTGATATATAAACCTCCGTGCAAAATTCTGCAACTATTGCCTGAATATTTTTTGAGTTATCGTCCGGAAACCAAGTTCCTCGATTTCATCCTCACGGACCTCACGGACCTCGGAGCCGGATCAAAAAAAAAAGTACACCCTAGAGATGTTTGTCTAGGGCGACGAGTCCGAAAATAACGTCCGTTTCGCTCTACGACGCACGGTTTCCGAGATATGCAGGAAGCCTCAAGGATGAATCAGCAAAAAATTATTTTGACCTCTAGGTCAAAGGTCGTTTGACGGATCGATCCCAAAATCAATAGGGTTCTTCCCTGGTGGCATATGAACCTCCATGCAGAGTTCTGCAACTATTGCATAAATATTTTTCCAGTTATCGTCCGGAAACCAAGTTTTAAAATTAGCCTTGATTTCATCCTCACGGACCTCACGGACCTCGGATCCGGCTCAAAAAGAATAGGGTTCTTCCACATATCATTTCTGACTTGCGGTGAAAATTTGACAAGGATCCGTCAAGGCAATCTAAAGTTATCGTCCGGAAACCAAAAGTGGCGGAAGAAGAAAAAAAAAAAAAAAAAAAAAAAATTCTGCTAAAACCATAAAGGCATTTCTGCCGAAATGCCTTAAATATGCTATTAGGCACTAATGATACAAGATGTACACACTTTAACACTCGATCCCAACAAAACACCAAAGTAAATGAACTAATCTGTCACTGAAATACTAAAAATAACTTCAAAATAGCGAACACAACAAAATGCTACCCATAACATGATGAACACCGATGAAAACAAATACACTATTGATTCAGCAAAACCATGATGACAACATACTCTCCTCAGTCTTTTTGATGTTTATTTTTGCGTTTTTCCATTTTGCCTAGGTGTCTGTATATCTGTTTCTTGATTTCCTTAGACTTCTGTTCCTTGCTGGCGTCAATCTTGGCCTGTGTTTTCTGGTGAGATGCCGCTCGGGCACGCATGGCTTGGTTCCGCTGCTGTGCCTTGTGAGAGTGCAGCACTTTCAGCATTTTCATTAGCTGGGCAACCTGGGAAATAGAGATGACCAGATATATTTTGTTCAAACAACTCCGTTTTTTGCTTGAAAGCTGAATAAGCCAACTTGACTGTCCGCGATTAATTAGTGGCTTCTCAGTAAACAAACGATAACACGGCATGTCACACCTTTCTCTCTCTTGGTTCCCGGACAACTGCGACTCTGCCAGCCTGCACTGGGTCCTTTGTGCTTTTAGCTGGTTTCGGTTTGTAGGTGAATGGCAAATCTTTCTGGAGATCTTTCGGAATGACGAGAGGTTTGAACGCTTTTGCTTTCCTCACTACAGGCTACAAAACAAATATAGCACTGAATGTAACTTGTGAGGACAAATTAAAATTCACTCGTAAAAGAAGCAGAAATGCACAATGGGCTTTATCACACTAGTGTGAAGATGAAAGCAGACTTCTGCCCTGAAACGAAAACCAGTACAGATGTTACTGTGTCATACCTTGTACAGATGATCCTTGTCGACTTCACGCTGGATGTTCTTCTCCCGTCGAAGCTGACCTGCCGTCTTCATGCCTTGCCACTGGTTTTTCTGCTCGGCTGGCAGCAGCAGCGTGGTCACAGGGTTGTAGTAGTTTGGAACCTCCACAGGGTACCACGTCCTCACGAACACAATATCTGTCAAATATTAACATACAGACCTCATCACTGATGAGATTACAATCAAAAAGCACCCGAACTGCCCTGACGAAGCATTCAATCTAATGCCCATGACAATTCAGTTGTTTTCAACTCAACAACACAGAACAGAAATTCCATAACACACTCCCAAAGTAATCATTTTACAGATATTCAAATATTCTTACCACTTAGTAAGATTTTATCTTCGAAGGTGGCTCGGAAAGATCCCTGAGTGTTTTCCCGTACAGCTTTTTTGATCTGTCCACGAATACCACTCACAGTCCGGATGTTGGTACCTTCAAATTTGGCTACCTCCAGGGCAGAATTGAACATTCCCTGTGGAGAAATCAAAGAAACTAATTTTTTTTCTCTTTAATTGTCTTGTCATTATCAAATCAGCAAAACACATTCACAATTATTGTTTAAACAATATTCACTACTACTAGAATTCAAATGCAACTAGACGTTCTGTTGCTACAGGCAACAAGGTTATATTTCTTTATCAATATCGCAGCTCCCTTGTAATGAAATCTGACAGAATTACAACTAAATATGAGCAAGCCAGCCAACAGGCATTCCCTGTTCCACTGTAGGGTACATGTATTACAAATGAGATCAGCCAAATAGTGTTTCATTTCTACAGGTCATTCAAGGTCAAAGTCACAACTTCAAAGGTAATTTCCTTATTCCAATCTTGTGATGAATAGTAATAAAGTCTGTATCTGTAAGCTCCAGGCTCTATACCTTCTTTTAAGAATAACCTAGGCTAAAACCCTGTGGTAACATGGCCTACACCATGATGTCCTCTGGAGATCCAATTCCATGAATTTACTCTCATTACTCTGAGGTAAGATGGGATAATGTCATAGCTTTCAACCAACCTGAATGAAAGCAGTTTTCTTGTATATTTTGTAAGGGGTACCAGTCAGTTTGAGCTTCTTGACGACGGTGATGGACTTGTCTAATTCCAGTACAACACCAGTTGCTGAAATTCTGAATTCCGGCTGAAAAACATTTTTTTACCATATATTGAAATCACAAATGATCAGTATATTTTATCAGTGTCTGTAAAATGATTGCTCCACATGTACAGGTACGCGGCACTGGAGACTTACATTGTTTCCTGCGACAGACTGTACAGCCAGAAGCCCAGTCCCTTGTGGAGTTATTGGTCCTGCATGAGTATTACAATGTGAAAATTTACAAACAACGCAAAATGTGCACGCTGAATTGCAATAATAATATGTTTACAGTACAGAAGGCAATTTGCATAGACAAATATATACATGCTATCCATTTACCAATACCAACCACTATTTTGTATTGGACTGACCCCAGAATGTAGCCTCACAGTGGAGGTGTTCTGGTGTGTACTTGAGCAAGCGGTGTCGTCCATTGTGATCCTGTATAGAGTAGAGTACAAGGCTCTGGAAGCGACGCCATCCCAGTGAGATTATCAAAGGGTCTCTCGTCTTCAGGATTTTCTTGTGCCATCGGTGCTTCTTTAATCTCACCTGGTGCAACACATATCAAGGTATAGACTCATCATGATAAGCATACAGTCAGGCATGAATTAAGTTGAATTTCAATTTGTGTTCCTACATCGTATAGTAACCATTTACTAGCCGTTTGGTCGTGCAAGGCAAAACATATTGGTACAATAATAATGCAAAATACATATGGCTCGTGACTCACATGGACATATCCAATGTTCTGCTCAGCACTGAGCAGTCCTCCCAGGATGACAGGATAAGTGGGGTCAAAGTGATCAACAAACTCACTGGGCATCTTGTTGACCTGTATTCTGGCATAAAGTCCAGGACGAAATCCCTCAAGTTGAACTCGCACATCTTCATCCAAGTTCTCAAACTCAGCCCTGTTAAGCTGTGCAAGAGAATAGACATACCATAGACATGAGAGGAGTACCGGTAATCTGGGACCAAATGTGCTAGTCGGTTTGATGTTACTGTCAGTGTATTACCGGTACAAATTTCATTCCAATGATGGAATGACTTGTTGAAGTATCTTGTAATAAGGCTATCAAACATGCAAGTGCTTGACAGCTTATAACTCACTTTAGCCTGCTGTTCCATCTCTGCCTTCCACTCATCAAAGTAGTTGCTGGCATTGCCTCCTTTGTTATCATACTCCGCATCAAACATTGCCTTCAGGCGTTGTTTCTTGGCCTCTCTCTTCTCCTTTACTTTCTGTGCTCGCTCTTCTTTTGTAAGTGGCTTAGATTTCCCATAGGGGTCTACAAAAAGATGAAATTTTCATGTAAAACTGACTCAAACATCTATTCTTCCATGAACTTCCATGTCAAAGGCACCAATCTTTCATTACACTTTCAGATTTGGAGGGACATAGTTTTGCTGCTTTGTCTATCTTATTGATCACCAATCTTTCAATACACTTTCAGATTTGGAGGGCATAGTTTCGCTGGTTTGTGTATCGACATACCCTCCTCATCTTGCCCGATCTCTGCAGTATCACTGCCGTCCTCTCCACTATCTCCATCGCTGGCGCTTCTGTCCGGATCTCCAGAAAACTTCTCTCCAGTCTCCAAATCCTCAAAATCACCAAACAGCTCATCTGCTCATAAAAAAAATGATTTATCAAATGTAAACCTCGACACTGACAGTCATGTACATACCTAGCTGGTTCTTTTCATAGATGCTTTATATGTCATACATGTAAACAATTTAGTTGCATAACACAAACAGCACAATCTATGATAAGTGCAATCTGCATTTTCAAAACAAACGCTGATTTAACCAACTCAAAGGTACCTACCATCTTGTTCCAGGAGGGTCTTAGCATCCTCGCTTCCATCCCAATTTCCAGTCACAAAACAATCCCTGATTTTGTCAATCACCTGAGATTATTAGAAGTAATGCTAGTATCGTGGTCTTATGATTTATCACTGATGTATCTACTCAACAAACTAATACTAAAAGAATTTGCGCTGTACCTCATCAAGTTCCCAGTTTTGTAGATGTTCGACAGGGAACAGCGAGCAGTCTCTGTTATTAGCGACAGCTTGTGCAGACCTTCGTTCCTGCTGAGACTGGCTCGCCTTCTTAAAAAGTCCCCCAACCTCTTTCTCAGCATCGCTGTCCCCCTCATTGTCTTGATGTGCTAATCGGTAGAACAGTCCCAGATAAATTAGGATATTGTTATGCGTATGCACACCCTGTACCCTACTGAAAATTGTGGTCAATATGATTTGTAAGGTGAGTTATACACACCTGAGCCATACACCAACTTCCGCAGGTTCGGGGTCTCTCTCTGTCGATTGAGAAACATCTCCGAGGCCTTCTGTGCCAAGTTCTCCTTCCACTTTAGACCAGCTGGAAAAACACATTAAAACATTGATCCATAAGTAATTTCAAATCCTTGTGTAGAGGTTGATGACGGACTAACTGGCCAAACCTATTTACCTGCTTCATCTTCACTGTTGTTACCAGTACTTCCATCATCGGTTGCATGATCCACATCCATATCGGAGGGATCCTGATGATCAGAATCACTCATACCAGTGTCTAAGCTACACTCACTATCACTACCAGTGGAATCTTCTTTGGGTTTGAGGAGTATCACGGCAGATTTCACATCTTTGTGAGTACCTTTCAATCTGACTGAATTTGCAAGACTATTTTCCTTATTAGAAGTGATCTTTGAACTGTCCGTGGAAAGGTCCACATCAGAGTCACTGCTTCCACTGTCAACCTCCCCATCATCATCCTCTGAAGAATCAACTTCCTCATTAGTCAGATCATCACCGCTGCTATCCTGCTCATACATGTACTTGTCTGTAATTTTCCTTTGCTTTCTGGAGTCATTTCCCAGTTTCAACTTAGATGATGTTTTCAGTTCATCTAATTCATCTTGATCCTCCTCATCAGCATCATCAGCCAGAGTCAGGTTCTGCAAATCCTACAGAAAAATGGATCCCATTCAGTTATTGAATTGGCAGACAAGATTTCAAAATATCTTGCTCTCCCAAAGGCTGTAAGATTGCTCTTTCAAAAGCTGTGATACAGGTTAGGTAGCTCAACGTACAGGAGTGCACATTAGATAAGTACAAACCATTCTGTCCTTTTTCTTTGATGATTGCTCTTCATCTTCTTCAGAGCAACCCTGAATGAGTGCAAAATATATTTCCTACAAAATTCTGGTAAATTTAACATATACTCATATATTTGTGCAAAGAGTATTGTTCCATTCTTTTCCTCCTTGAATATTCCAAATATTAAATGTACAGGGTATTACACAGATACTGATTTGAAGATATCCAAGTCCCGTACCTCTTCTCCATCCTCATCTTCCTCCAGTGCTTCCTCCTCCTCTGTGTCTGTGTCTTCGTCACTGGAGTTCTCACCGACATCCACCTCCATGTCATCAAACACCGCTTTCCGTCGCTCTCTACCCTCACCGTCCACCACCTTCACTTCTCTAGGGTATGGACTGCAAAACAAAGGTACTTGATCTTCACAAATTCTACGGAACATCATGGCAATTCTGTCTTTTCAATATTCATTGATTGACGAAAGCCAAGAAAGTACAAACCTTTGGATATCTTCAGCAGAGACTGGAGCTGCTCCAGTGAAAAGAGAAACTTGACTTGCTGCCATCTTCGTATCCAAGGTGTCTTGTGTCGATATCAGAGAGGATACCAGCTCATTTGAAGGTTTCTTTTCCTGCAAATCAATACAAAGGAGTCGATAGGAGGAAAAATACAGCAATTTGCACAGCAATTTGCATTTGCATAGCTTAATCGACAGGCAGTACATGCTTGAACACATTTTTCCAAAATTTTGTGATTGACATTTAGCTAATTGTAACATTAACCTCCTCTTGTTGCTTCTTCATTGAGTGACTGCCACCGAGATCAATGTACACTGCATCCTTGTCATACACGATACCCCCAACCCCCGACATTGGTGCATACACCAGTCGCTCTTTCTCGTTCAGCGCTCGTTTCTTCTCCTTGTCCGGTAGTGGGCAAGGGTCGGGCAGGAAACTCATCTCCTGGATCGTGTAGTCTCCACAACCTGTGACACATGAGGACATACTACAGCCAATTGTACATAGCATGATAGCAAACAATATCCACACCAAAGTACATGTACACAGACACAGTGTGCAAAGATGTGACCACCACTCAGGGAACTGGACTGACCTGGGATGTGTATCTGACTGTTGTTTTTCATGTGAGTGCCACGAACATAGCCATAGAGACACACAGAACGGTCAGCAGTTGGATTCTGTCTCAGGACTTCAGGATCAGTAACATCTTCCATCCTGCAATGGGGTATCAACTGTGTATTCACATGTATGATAATGCACTAAACAGGAGGCTACATTCTGTATTATCACATGTACATCTGCAATACAATTTGCAACATCCAAACCTGTCTGCCAGCACATAAGGATGGGTTGTCCTCCACTGTAATGGTCTGAACTTCATCACGGATATGAAGCGTCCAAGATTGTGGATCTCTGTACGTTGGTATTCACCATTCACCATTCCAGACAAGTAAAACAGTTTTGCCCCCTGTTGTATGAATAACGAACATACCAACATACAACAGTATTTCACATTTTTTTAATCACAAGTGTTCACCACCAGACACCTAGTAGAAAATATCAAGTTTATTGATATGAGACATGTATATGTAAAAAGATGTAAACTTGGAAAAGATATATGATTTGTAAGTTCACACATGAAAGCAGAAAGGTAAAATTCATGCTTTCCCACTAGATCTACATGATAAGTATGTAAAATGATTATACCTCATGTATTGCTGTATTAATTGTAGTCCTTACCTGGTAAACTTCAGTCCAAAATCGGTGCTTCAATTTTTTCTTAGTCCTCCTGAGCTGCTTGTTGTTTTTGAACATATCTAAGTGTGTGAGAACCCCCATTATCTTTGGAAAGCCATGCACTTGGCAGATATTCAGGAATTCAAATATTTCCATCTCAAAGCCAAAACTGGCATCAACGAGCAGCAAAACCTGAAAGTAGAATATTTTAGGAATTGTGCAGTTACCAAAAAAAAAAATTTAATTTGTATGCTTTGTCATGAGAAATGTGAATGCTTGTTAATATCAATTAAATGGGCATTCACATTTGAAAATGCACAAGTATACAAATACACACTTCAATAAAACTTAATAGAATCTCTCACCAGATCAGCTATTTTTGCCATGTCTATCATGGAGTTGATATCATTGTTGCATTCCATAAACGTCAGCCTCCGCTTCTTGCCTATTCAGTAGTGTAGCAATCAAAATTCTCAGATCAATTCCTAGTACAAAGCAATCAACTTGGAAACACATATGAAGGAATAGAAGTTATCCATGCAACACGTCAATAATACAAACCAGATACGATGGTAACAGGTCCCTTGATTTCTGACAGTTTCTGTCTTGTGGAATTCTTTATCAAGCAGTTTATAAGAGTGCTTTTTCCCACTTTAGGTGGACCCACAACAGCAATGAGAACGGGGGGTGGTTCAACAGGTGTTCTATCAACAACCGGAATGTGATGTTTCTTTTCTTTGACATCCAAAGTTCTGGAAGGTAGATTGAACATTCAAACATATACTTGTGAAACTAGAAGTCAAAGTCTGAAAGAAATTTGTTAGATCTGATGGCTATACCTTCTGACAGCTCTGGCCACTTTATTGACAGAGTGGTAGGCGAATGCCTTGGGATTCCTTTGCTGAGGTGTAAGTTCCTGCTCATGCTTGACTTTTGACTTTTTCTTGTCAGCCTTGGGACCTGCTTGACGCTTTCTATGGACCTTCCTAGCCCCTCCTTCTTCCTCCATGGCTCAAAATGAACCTGTTTCTAACCAGAAAACAGAATATGTTTGTGGAAAACATTCAAACAAATGAATATACCAGAATCAAACATATCACGCTGGTGAACAGAGCTGTCAATTAGAACATTTATCACACACTATAAACTACACTGCTATAGGACTCCAAAAGGTGTGATAACCTTTTCTGTATCACCCTACTTCAAATATAATCTGTATCACTCGCTGAGCCACATCGGGCCGAAACTACTTTGTTACTGCAGATTACGTAAAGACCATTATTGCGTAAAGAAACAATGTTATGTACGTAAAGTAACCTAGCAATCGAGAGTTACTTTCCTAGCTCAGACAGAGAGTGTAGAACACTCTGCTTGAGGTTTTTCGGACATCACGGGCATATTCATGAATATTATTAAATTAATATTATTATCTTAATGATCATTGTCAATTTTCGTATGATAACGATAGTATCTAAAATTATGTCTGAACAGTTGTGTGTGATAAAATAAAAACCACGCTCGTGTGTTTTCCGCAAAAAGATATCGGTCTCGTTTGTTCTGGCGGATGAACACAGAATACAATCGTCCTTCGGACTCGTGCATCCTGAATTCATCCGCCAGACCAAACTCGACCGATATCTTTTTGCTGAAAACACACTCGCATGGTTTTATATATGTATCACCATTCTTGGCGATCCACTTCACCTTTAGGGGAAGTACTTTATTTCATGTAAATGTATATCACCATGATACAAAAAACCCCCAAATTTTAGTGAGGATTTACAGAAAAAGGCAGTACCAAGTTCGAATTAGGCTTGATGGGTGTGTATGGTTGTTATTTTAGGTCATATTTGTTTACAAGTTGTTTGATGAGTATAGAAGCAGTTTCACAAGACCATGAGAAAAACCATCATCAGTGATTATTACCGATTACAAGGACGCTAAGCAGGCAATCTTATCTGTTTATAGCTGTGTGAATGAGTGTTGACCCAATTTCAAACGTAAAGATATGAGCCGTTATTTTCACTTGAAGTTCGATTTTTCGTTTCAAACGTCATTTGACGCCCGCATACTGTTATTCTCATTTGAAGCCCAATTTTTCGTTTCAAATGTCATTTGACGCCCGCGTTTTATGTTCAAACGGTATTTGCGTTCCATACGGTGAAGCCAAAAAAGCCGCGTTGTAAGCTGTTCACCATAAGGCTTGTTTGGTCTTGTTTTATTCAATAAACATGATAGAAATATACTCCCACAGCTATTAAAACTTGGTTGATCGGTAATAATAGTAATAATATGTTTTTTTAATGTGCATTATGGCAGGGATGGGGTCAAATACAAATTGTCAAATACAAATACAAATACAAATACTCAAAGCCAAATTCAAATACAAATACACACTCCCAGAGATGACCAAATACAAATACAAATACAAATACATTTCTTCAAATACAAATACAAATGCAAATATTTATTTCTTAGTCATTCGTCGTTTTTTAGTCATATTTTTTATGCATTCAGTGGAATTTTTTGTCGCTGTCCTAAATTTCCCCTTCATATCACTATCATTGGTTATCTAATATACATGTACACAAGAAAATATAAGTTATGAGACGGATAATCCCTTCTGTGTATTTGACTGTATTTGATTCCAAATACATCAAATACAGACCTCAAATACAAATTCAAATACAAATACGCCAGTATTGAAATTGTCAAATACAAATACAAATACAAATACGAGATTTAGTGTATTTCAAATACAAGTACAAATACAAATACGTATTTGACCCCATCCCTGCATTATGGTTAATTGAGGCCCTGTTGGATGATTTGAAGCCCTCCATGGCCATTTGAATCCCTCGCTAGTGCTCGGGCTTCAAATGGTCCATGTCGGGCTTCAAATCATCCAAGGCGGGCCTCAAATAACCATAACACCCAAACAAAACATATTATTGTTATATTATAATGGCACACTGTGTAGTCCAGTATACCATGTACATTCATCTGTTTATACGCTATACCTATGTCATTTCTCCTGTACGTGTGAGGTTACCTGTTCTATCAATATTACTGTCTGTACGAGCCATCCGTCCTAAATTCGCCGCATCCCAAATTTCGCCAACTTGATATTATCAGAACTCATAAGCTCGTTTTGTGGAAAATAAATTACTGGAACAAATATTGGATATCAGAGTCTCGATTGACTATCGACTTTGTTAGGTTCATTTACATTACAATGCCTGAAATCCACGTTGGCGAATTTTGAAATGCGGCGAATTTAGCAAGTCTGGTAGTGGAATGACTTGCACGTCATCGCAACCATGTGTACATGTAATTGTAAATACTACAGTCAGGGTACCTAATCATCGACCTTGTCCTTAATCATCGACCCCTGCAAACACTGCCCAACAGCTGTGCAATACAGACATCTGACAAAAAACACATTGAAAGTATCTCTAATACACATTTCAGCCCACTTCACATTTTAGTTTATTCAAGTTTTGCTCAGCCGTTTGCAGGGGTCGACAATTAGGGAGAGGGTCGATGATTAGGTACTCTGACGCTACACGGATGGGCCATGCACATGAGCGATAATACAATAATATAAGTTCTCGCAGGCATCCCATCGTTTCAATGCATGTTATTGAAACTGATAATACCTTGTAATTTATTCGGGAATTTTTTCTGAGAATAATATATCACGGAAATCATGGAAATTGCTTCAAACAACTTGTTAAACACTTGTAAACTGGTCACCAATATAAACGTGTTATCCTGTCTGAAATTCGATCATTTTCCATCCCTACGTCATGTACGGGTGAAATATTGATCTCACGGGAGAAATGATTTTCTCGCAGGGAAAACGTTTTCCTCGCGTGGGAGACTTTTCCCGCGGCGTGGGGAATCGTTAACCTCGTGGGAAACGTGTTCCTCACGGGAAAAATAGTTTCCCTCGCGGAGGAAACGTTTTTTTATCTTGCAAGGAAAACATTTTCCTCGTGGGGGAAATAGCTTTCTTTGTAGGAAAAACGTTTACCTCGCAGGGAAACATTTCCTTCGTGGGGGAAACGTTTCTCTCGTGGGAGTTTCCCCCATAGTTGATATCATTTAATATATTCTTCCAGGGGCACAACAAATTTCATAATATCCTACATAGGAATAATAATTATATATGAGCCACGGAAGCCTACCACTGAATATAGTGACACAGGCCTTAAGTTAAGTTCATCTGTCAGTGAAACACGCTTTTTGGCCGTAGGCCTATTTTTGTTTTGGACAATCGAATCAACTTGAAATTGTGTGTGTCTTAATTGGGTATCGAGCCGTAATTTTTCACCAAATATCAGATTTTTATCTCGAGAAATGAAAAAATTGGCAATCTACCTCAATGTTAAATTTCAGTCCAAAATGGGATCAAATGAATTCAATCAAATCCAGGGCTTTTATGGTGTTTATGCCAGTACAGAATGAATTCATTGCGTTGATTTGAAGTCGGTAGGCATAGTCGCGGTGTTTATTGAGTAAATATGTTTATTTTGAAGCAATATAAAAACTACGGCCAAAAACATGAATTCCATGGAAAACGTCACCCTGGGGTCGATTTATTTTTTTGCGAATTGTTCATCGCAGTTGACTCTATTTTATTGGAGAGTGTCGGCCGCATCTAAATTTTCGACAACAAATGAGTCCAGAGATCGTCCTTTTGAAGAAACATGTGGTCAAGTACGGTAAACCGGAAGTGGATTTCGTCGAAAAAAGGCGCGAAATTCAAAGGTAAACACGTGTTCACTACTAGGGCCCTAGTTGCCATAAATACAAGAAAAACGCCCCCATTTATGTCATTACGTGAATAAGGTGGTTACTTAGTTAAATCAGGAAGATATATATCACAATTTATCACCGATAGCAGAGCAGTTTCAACATGTTGTGGATTGTTTAGAAATATTGGTTGGGCCGGTGCTCGTGATTCCGTCACGCTCCACACACAGAAAGTTTGTTTTAAAACAAATGTGTATATACAATGTTGTTCTTGTTTACATTTCGAATAAAAAATCATGAATGTCTGGTAACAAAACACAGTCAGTAATGCTTTTTCGGTCTCATAACGAAGATAAATTACGTGACGGAATCACCGACAAAGCGTGACGGAATCACCAAGAACAGTCGGTCATTCTGTATCCCATACTGCATGCATGTGCGAGCATGAAATAAATATAATTATTTCATATTTTCAATATTATATGTGTATGACAGTAGTCTTCCATTCCGACATTACATATATTTAACTGTATGCCTATGATGATGTGTTGGCTATGTGTTTGTGTGTGTGTGTGTGTGTGGGGGGGGGGGGGGTATTACAGTAACACATGTCATGAAAACAATGTACAGGGACCCACGAAATACAATCTCTATTTTGTTTTTCATGTAGGGACTAAATAAAATGTAAATAATTTAGATAAATTCAATGCAATATATATATATACGTATATATGCTATGCATGGTCAACTAATAAAGCTATAAAATCACATTAATATCAATATTTAGGTCCAAGTGTCACGCTGTGGTTTTATAAAATTCATATAATTTATATCCTTCAACGAATCAATATTTTCCGCTTATATGTACTGCAACAAAATTGTCAACGCCCGGTCGATTATAAATTCTTACAAACACAACATTTGTTAATAGCGTTAGCCATGTTAGTACCAATAGTATTAAATATTGTAGGCTATGATGTCTTTATGACACACCTCCATGTCAAATTTTTCTTGTTAGTTGGTCCGATTGAAGATTGATGTAGGCCTGATAATAAAACTATACAACAGTTGTATTTATAAGTAGCGAATGAACTACCTACTATTATTTCATTTATTCCTTCTTAACGTTAGTTACAAAAAAAATAATGCTAAATTGGAAATAATACCAATTTCGATATTCAAGATTGTCAAATCAAGATCTGTCAATATCAAGATAGTCAAATCAAGTTCAGGTCAGTTGTCATTCTTATTGCATCACATGATTCTTGCGTATCGTGTACTTGCTTATTTGATTACCCTATCGTGGTTACTGTAACGAGGCCCAAGTAAGGGTCACTTGAATGTGATCAGATTTATCTGACATGTACTAAAATACATACTGTACACAATTTATTGCAGGCTGAGAAAATGCTCGGAGTCTCGAAGGTCCTCCCGAAAACTGCTGCCGAATGGCAGAGGGCACGTCGGGCACGTGTAAAGGCTGACAGAGAAGTCTATGCACTCCACCTGGAAAAAGATCGCATTAGGAAACAGCTGGGTCGCATGGAGATGACGGAAGTTGGGCTGAAGGAGGTACGGAAGCGTGGGAAGGCAGCCACCAGGAAGTGGAGAGCATCCATCAATGCAACACGTGACGATGATGGTGTTGATCTGACGTCGGGACTGGGGACATTCAAGTCACCAGCGACATTCGGCAAGGCGAGAAGACGCGCTGAAAGTGCATTGCCATCAAGTCCCAAAAAGAGAGCAGCAATTGTTAAGAGGCTGGCAAATGATGTTCTCAAAGTAAAGCTCCCGAAGCCCACACCTAGCTCTGGAATTTCGGAAGTGGAAGAGAAGGTAATGCTGTTCTTCGAGAGCGACTCCATCTCGCGAGTGATGCCAGGCAAGGCAGACTGTATGGTGGTCAAAGTCGATGGTCAGAAGCAGACGAAGCAAAAGCGCCACATGATTATGACAATAGCGGAGGCATTTCAAATCTTTCAAACAGAGAATCCCGGCCACAAAATCGGCAAATCGAAGTTTGCCGAACTAAGACCCGTACATGTGCTGTTAGTCAGCAAAACGCCACAAAATGTTTGCGGCTGCAAGTACCACAGCAACACAATCTTGGCACTGGAAGCACTCCATAGAAAATGCCCTACCGTCCCACTGTATTCGAAGGAAGCATTCGGCCAGATATGTGTGTGTGATATTGAAAATGAGTTGTGTATGTCCAACAATTGCGACAACTGCCAAGACAATGTGCTGTACAACAAGTACATGACAGAGGCCACCCAGCAGGTGAAAGATGACGTCATTCGATGGTTCGAGTGGGGCAATGATGAGTCTGGATACGTGGCAAAACTACCAAAACAAGGCATAGTCGAAGAACTGGTGAGTTCTCTGGGGAAGAAGTTGATCCAGTTCTGGTGGCATGTGTTCATCAAGGACCGACAAGCGAAAGCCTACGAACAGGACAAGCGAGCTTCCACAGAAGCCGAGAGTACTGAGTGCACCATCCAGATGGACTTCTCTGAAAATTATGCTGCACTCTATCAGGACGAAATCCAATCAGCCCACTGGTCACAGAGGCACGTTACAGTGTACACTATAGTAATGTGGCACCGAACGTCCACCGTTTCATGGGTGTTAGTTTCCGACTTCAAGGAGAAGGATAAGACATCGGTGACAGCCTTCACCAACATCATCCTTGCAGGGGCGAAGTTGAGATTCTCGACCGCACAGAGTGTCAACATTTGGACGGATGGCCCCAGCAGCCAATACAAGAACAAGTATGTCTTCTCCATGTTGCCTCTTTTCGAGGAAGTCCATGGTTTCCGGGTACAGTGGAACTTTTTCGCTACCAGTCATGGAAAAGGACCTGTCGATGCAATCGGCGGCACAGTCAAGCGGGTTGTACAGCGGAAGGTTCTGTCCCGGGCATGCTCTGTTACCAGTGCAAGAAGTTTTGTTACTGCTCTGGAAAGCGCCCATACCTCAATAAAGGTTTCCTTAGTTGAAGAACAGGATATCCATGCAGAGTGTTCGAAGCTTGGAGCAGTCGACAGATGGGCTTCACTTGGCACCATGAGTGGGATCGTGAACATCCACTGCGTTCGAGCGATCAACAGCACTTCCCTGGCCCTCAGGTACTACTCCAGTGCAGTTGAGCTGAACGAGCAAACTCTGAATGTCAAGGCAGCAAAACAGCAAAGAGGGAAAGAAAAACGGAAGCGGGTCGCATCGACAACAGAGTCCAAGTATCCGTGCACAGTGTGCGGTCGTGTCTATGGTGACGAAGCTGACCCCAAGAAAGGAGAAGATTGGATCAAGTGTGGTGCAGCATGCCAGAAGTGGTTCCATGAGAGCTGCGCAGAAGAGAATGGAATACTGGATGATAATCAGTTCACATGTATTGGTTGCTGTTAATCTGGATTCTCCCACGTAGAAAAGGAATGAACAAATGAACAAAATAGTCGTTTCCAGTTTGACACATTGTTTTGTGGTAGTAATATGAACATATGACATGATAACATGTAGATACTAAGGTCCAATGGTTACTGTACATGTCTTGATCGAGGCATTCGTGATGAAAATACATGTATTAGAATTGAAATTACATACGTTTAAATGCAACATACATATATTCATAAGATGTGATGATACATATTTATAAAATGTGGGGACAGATTATAAGGACAACATTGCAATAGTTCATGAACAGAAAATGCCAGAATTTCATGTCGGCCATGTGTCAAAGTGTTGCACGCATAACGTCACTAATAAATTTGATTCAAATGCAGCGTTATGACGTGGTGGCTACCTAGTGGTGACACCACGGTTATAGCGTGAACGTGCGGACAGGTTTATAAGACATTCGGCGACACTCCAGTAATTGGGTATACCTCTTTATCGTGGGGTCGGCGAACCCTACATTGGTACCGTACCTTTCGAACCACTGGGTTCTCTCGGTGTCGTTCCTGGGGTCAGCCCCTCACTGAGATTCACATCGCAGCCAAGTATGTGTACATAATCGGGTAGCTGCGGCGCCCTTGATCTTCGGTGCTGTGATGTGACTGGGCAGTGGGATATAGCTGACCTCGGGGACGAGGTCTCCGAAAGGGGAAAGCACTGTAGCGTTATGACGTGGTGGCTACCTAGTAGTGACACCACGATTATAGCGTGAACGTGCGGACAGGTTTATAAGACATTCGGCGACACTCCAGTAATGGGGTATACCGGTACCTCTTTATCGTGGGGTCGCCGAACCCTACACAAACTTACAATTCTGTTGACAGTTTTCATTTCCGAATGATTTATTCATTATCAATAGACACATAATTATGTGAATATACATGTATATAGGGCTGCACATAGTATTTCAATATGGTACATAATAGTTATTATTGCGAAAATTATATTTGTACACAACACTATGCATTAGTTTCAGTCTAATATCTAACAGTTTAAGGATGCTTATCAGTCAGGATCCATGCCTTATCAGCAGAATTCTGGTATGTTTTGTTTGGCCTATAACTCTGCAGTTTGGTAATTGATTGCGCTGAAAATTTTAATGTAGGTTCTATTCACGACTACAATGCTTGTCCAATTGCCATATTGAAGACCCAGTCGATATTCATACAGATCCTGAACGTTATACACCGCCAATCAAATGTAACTTACATAGAAAACTGACAGCGTTTTAGGGTACAGTTTCTTGACTATGGGTAGATTACCTACCATAGAACAATAACCTACTGCCTGTTTTGGGATTTACCTAACCACTTGATGGGAGTTTGATGGTCAAAATAGCATGTTATATATCATCCGCATTGAAAATACACTGAGCAAAAGAAATTGATTGTCAATCGTATTAATAACGTCTATATCCGTTGGCATTGTAAACTCAACCGCAAACTACATCAAGAATTCAGCGACTCTAATATTTTCTAAGTGCAGTATAGAACCAAAATCACAACAACATCTCACTCCTGAGTTACAACGTTCTCGACAGCTGAGCATTGACGGTATTTGCCATACGAATAATCCGCTGATCTGTACTTAGCGCTTCACTGACCAGCGGCACGAGACATTTTCGCGGGATCGCAATAGATAAACACATTTGCGCATCAATTTGACATATTATCGATGGGATACTTAAAATTCAAGGGTAGGTTGTTGATCACGGATATGTGCACTCGCTGCAGTTAAGAAACTACACCATGTAATGCTTCGTGTACGCAACGTAAGTTACATTTGTTCAAGCAACATTCAACTCCATTTATATTCTCATTTATCAATGAAATCTTCAATTTTTTATTCAAGTCAGCTTTATAGATATATACAGATTATATATTCCAAATTTCATGTAAGTTTGTTATGAAACGGCCGAGATATGAACCAAAATTGCACGTGGTATGAAACCATTGAAACTACGTGGATCGTGATCGATACTCAATCTTAAATAATGATTGACACAGAATTTTGCCACTAATTTTATTGGTTGATCCGAATTAAGCAGACTTAATCCACTACAAATGGGCAACATATTGCACGGTGATTCCGTCACGATATTTTCGGTGATACCGTCACGGCGTTTATCGCTTCCGCAAATAATTAATATGAAGGAAAGTAATGAAAGAAAACTTCATACAAATAGTCGAGGTAGTGTTTTTCTCAATAACACTGACAACAATTTTGTTTATTCTTCAACAGAGCAGAGTTTTAGGAAATACACAAAATACTTTTTCGATGGGTTAAAACTCTCGTGATTCCGTCACACTGATTAATGAGTGTATACTTCATGACTGGTTATATTTATTGTCACAAAACCCACTGAACCTAACAGTATTCACCCTTTTAAACTACACAAGACTAAAAATTATTCAACATTGTGTGATAATCAACACAAAAACGGACTGTGAACTGTGAATTTAGTGCCCAAATGGTGATTCCGTCACGCTGGAATTCATGAAAAGCGTGGTTCACTGACAGATGAAGTTAAGTATAGATACATTATTACGTTGATATAATTACCGGTAATATGTTTTTACATTGACAAAGAAGATGCTTTTTAATTACCAGAACTGCAAGAACATCAGGATATTTGTGCCATACGAAGCACCGGGTGGTAGGTAGTCTAGCCTAGCATGTCGATGACTGCGGCAACACCAGCTCTCTTAACGACGTGTGACTACAGGGTACTTACCCAAATGAAACGATCACGTACAGAAAGAATCTCAAAATCCTTAAAAGAATTAGTCGAGTAGGCCTAGCCTGAAACGGCTAACCTATAGGCGGAAATGAATCCGTATGAATAATAATTATGCCTGCAGCTCTTGGACTCGCATTGTACCAACGGCGTCGAGTTACCACTCATCTAGGCCTACATGCATCAATATAATTTTATGTTAGACTATATATATTTGGGTCACTGCTGAGTTGACGACACATCATGCGTTGTAGCTAGGCCTACGATACAGTCATACAAACTTACCCGGTAGTATAATATTGATGGCTGGTATGATATTGGCTGGTAGAGTGTGGCTGGTATAATATTACTAAATCAATTAACCAGACATAAAATATACACCAAAGATCAATTGAATATGATCTTTGTATGTACTACTGGGAATAAACAGGATCGTCCCGATATAAACGTAGGCCTATAATCATATACATGTATACTTGTGCAACAACGTTTCTGCCTCACACCGTAGAGAGCGCAAGTTGCTTGGAGTCGAAGGTGGACGTCTAAGCCACACTTTGGCGACTTGGCCCCGTACCTACGTCCGCAACGAACGTAGCCGCTCATCTACATGTACTCAGAATAGGCGAAGGGACAGGAGGGCCCATTCACCTTCCACGCTCCTTCGCGGCCTTTTGATGAACTGTCGGTGAAAGGAGAGGCTAATCCAGTGTGCTATTGCTGAATACGCGTGTGGACAGGCCTTATGGTGAATACGGTGTATTCTGTCTTAACCACCACGGGAACAGCCTTGGCAGGATTGCAGGCCCAGTTCCTCATCCTGGCGACTCCACCTGCACAGGCCCTTCGCTGCTCATGTACCTAGCCCCAGGTACAGTTAGACGGAGCTCAAGGCTATCCTCATCAAATAAATCATCGACAGACAGTAGTACTACATCTGGTACCTGCCGGCCGCCCATGAAAAGCCGACGATGAAGGAGGCGGTAAACTTAGCTTTCACCCTAGAGGTGGTGGTCAGAAGAGACAGCAGCCAGCGGTCCTGTAGCCAGCAGCTACCACGTCGGTCAGCAATGTGCAGCCACAAACCAATCCTTATAGGAAACAACAGCTCCTCAGGAATATGCCGCATGGCCTATGTCTCAGCTGGTGACCACATCAACCCATGCACCCTTAACCCAGTGGCAGTGCAGGCGACTCCAGTCACCACCCCATAAGAACTCCCAGTTAGTGGTGTACAAAGAGGAGGAGTACGAACTCGACGCCGTGCAGACGATTGTACAGTAGGTCCTGGAAGTATTGGATGCAAGCGAGTGCTGCACCGTCTCATCCGGCCCTGGTGCTAATAGCCCCTACTTCTATTGCCCGAAGCAGTGCCACTTCTGGCTCCAATGCCGGGCTTGCTGGTGAAAGTGCTGGCTAGTGGCTACCGAAACAATATGCCTAATTTCTAGATAACATCCCCAGAAGCGAAACTGACCTCAGACGAAGTGCAGTACTGCAAGGTCCAGCCCACGGGCAGACGAGCCTGTCGGTTCCCAGGTCGATATAACTCCTTTAGGGGTGGTCCCCACGGAGCTGTGAGGCTCCCCTTCCGCTGAAGCAGACGACAAGGATTTCGCCATGAAGCCGTTTAGGACAGCAAAGCCCTCTGGGGCTAAGATGATCTGTTTGTGTGTCTGGAAGTCTTGCTCGTATCTGTCCTTGGAATTTGTAAGTGATCCAGTATGATTCCTGGTGGATTCCGGATCGGAGGTCAACCTCGTATGGAGCAGTACTTCCAAGCGTGAATCTGCATCACACAACATCGTGTTGTGTGACCCTGGCTGGGATCGGCAATGACTGTGTCCCTACCAGTAGAATGATCAATCTGCCATTCATGCTCGAGGGCAATGTGTATATGACAGAAGAGATTGTTGCTGATATTACCACAGCCAGGATTATAGGAATCAACTTCCTCCAGAAACATCGAGTGTCCACAAATTTAAGCAAGGGGAACTCAATGTTGAGGGGTGGTCCACTTCCTATTCCAGACGGGCCCACCCTGTTACTTTCAACTCGGGGTAACGTGCGCTAAATTTGTGCCACCCTACAGTGAGATTATTGTGGACACGTGCATGATTCTTGATGGTCACGCTTGCATAGTACTACCTGCGAGCATGTTCACACAGGACCAGTAGCGGATTTAGAGGGGGGGTTACTGGGGTCAGGACCCCCCCCCCCCCCCTTTCGAAAAAAGATACATGTAAATATTAGGCGGGTTCAGACTTCCTGCCCGAAAAATAATGATGTCAAAATACCATGTACAAGAACAAGTTGATCATGGTGAGTTTGTTCGAAATGTATACTCAAGAGAGACCGGGAAGCTACCGCGGGACATAAAAAGGGGTCTGGCTTCTGGGGTCCTTCAGCGGGCCCCGGACCCCCACCGAAATGTGCAGATTCCCTCCTACATTTTTTTTATTACAAACTTTTCAGGATATAGTCATCAATGAAATTTTGAGTGCAACCAGGAGAGTCACTAAATTAATTCAGAATATAAACAAGCTATGATTTCTGGGGCATTTCAGTGGGGTCCAGACCCCCGGCCCGAATGTCCAGCTTCTCTTCCACCTTTTCACAAACTTTCCAGAACATGGTCATCAATGACTTCTTAAGTGCAACCGTTCCCAGGAAAGGCCACAAAATTAGTTCAGAACATAAGGAAGGCTATGACTTCTGGGGCCTTTGGGCGGGCCACAGGACCCCCGGCCCAAATGTGTAGCTTCTCTTCTACATGTACATTTTTCACAAACTTTCCAGAACATGGTCATCGATGAAGTTTTAAGTGCAATTTATTCCCAGGAGAAGGCCACAAAATAAGTTCAGAACATTAAAATGGCTATGACTTCTGGGGCCTGCTTAAGGGCCCCAGACCCCCGGCTAAAATAAGTAGCTTCCCTTCTACTTTCTACCAAAGTTTCCTGAACATGGTCATCGATGAATTTTTAAGTGCTATTTATTCCCAGGAGGAGGCCACAAAATTAGTTCAGAACATAAAAAGGGCTATGACTTCTGGGGCCCTTAAGCGGGCCCCAGACCCCCGGCTAAAATGGGTAACCAAAGTTTCCAGAACATGGTCATCGATGAATTTCTAAATGCAATATATTCCCAGGAGAAGGCCACAAAATTAGCTCAGAACATAAAAAGGGCTATGACTTCTGGGGCCCTTAAGCTTTCTACCAAAGTTTCCAGAACATGGTCATCGATGAATTTTTAAGTGCAATTTATTCCCAGGACAGGCCACAAAACTAAATCTAATTTAGAACATAAAAAGGCTCTGATTTCTGGGCCCTTCAGCAGGCCCTTCCCCGCCCCCTCCCCCTCCCCTCTAAGCTGAGACAGGTTCGCTTCGTTTCTAGTTTTTGCATTTATTATGAAAGTGTGGCGATCAATGGGTATTCAAATGAAATTTATACCCAGGAGATGACATCAACTTACCTCAATTCATAAATAAGACTCTGGCTTCAGGGTCTCTTGAGCGGGCCCCAGACCCATACTGAGACAGGCTCGCTTCACTCACAACTTTTTTACAAATATACCAAGAAGTGGGATTCACACCCAGGAGATACCAGGAAACTACCACAGGACAGAACAAAGGCTCTTGCTTCTGGGGCCCTTGAGCGGGCCCCAGACCCCATGCCGTATAATGTTGGACCCCCTCTTTTCAAATTCCTGGATCCGCCCCTGAGGACACAGAACTCGCTGTTGGTGGGGCTCTGGTCATGTCTGACTGCAGAGGAATCCCCATTCTCGTGGGAACACTACAAACGATCCGGTTGTAGGCTACTCCACTCCAACGTCCATGAAAATCTTTTTCCAAGAGGGTGTCGACCAGGGGGTGTAGAAAGGAAGTTTTAACGCTCTCTCCAATGGTTCAAACGGTTCTGAGAGTAAGCAATTTAGAATGAGTGAAAGATCCCATAATGAGACTGGATTTCTGTTCAGTAACGCAGACAAACTAGCATCCTGACTAAAATCAACCCCAGTCTTGGGCTTGATAGTTTTAGCAATCACGGTCCTATAACCCACGAGAGTAGACGGAGCTCTGCCCTCCGGAAACTTCTCCAAGAGGAACTCCGAAATCACAAGAGCAAAGACTTTGAATGGACTAATCTTCCGGCGATGACACCAAGCACAGAATCTTACCCATTTGGACTCATACACTGCCAGAGAAGATCGTCTATTTGTTCTGGCGATCCTGGCTGACACTTCTTTAGAAAAGCCCTTCTTTCAGTAACATCGCTCGACAGGAGCCACGCATGAAGCTTGCGTGTGCTCGGAGCTTGATGGAAGGCGTCAGACCGAGGTTGTTTGAGCAGATCTCATCGATCCGGAAGAGTTACCGGACTGTCAACCAGAAGTTCTAGAAGGTCCGGGAACCATGACTTCTGAGGCAGCAGAGGAGCAATGAGAACCATTCTGGCCTGACGAGACTTGAACTCGGCCAGAACTCTCTCCAAGAGGATTACCGGCGGATAGGCATACATAAACATTCCTTCCTAGTCCACCGACAGAGCATTGACCTCCATTGCCCGATGATCCGACGGTAGAATTGTCGGTGGTCAGCAAGTGGCGTTCCCAATGCCGTAGTGCCAGGAACACCACTCTCATTATAGCATATTGATGTCCTCATCCTGTTGAGCCTCAGACCACAGACCAAAAACCTCCTGAGATTCTAAATGCCTCCCCCCCCCCCCCCCCGAGCCTTCCATACTGACATCCGTAAACTGACGCCTGGAGGGAGGCCACTGACGGAATGGTGACCTGCGGAAAAGGTTGGACGAATCCAACCACCACGTCAAATCGGCGACCATCTTCGGGGACACCGGAACCAGGTGTGACATATCCTCGAGGCCTGGGACCAATGAACATGAAGCTGCAGCTGAAGTGATCTCATATGCAGATGACCCAAAGGAACCATCTTTTCCGTGGACGTTAAGGTCCCTATGAGAGTCTGCCAGCAGGATGCTGGTTGAGGCTTGCAGTCCAAAAATTGATAACCCAAGAAGACGAAGTCTCGCCATGGAGACAAGTCTGACTTCTTTTGGTTGACTTTGAGGCCCATCGACTGGCAAAATTGATTACCAATGGTGCTTGATCAGCCAATCGTCGAGATACTGATAGATAACTATCCTGTTGCAATGAGCCAACACCTGAAGTTCCCTGATGCACATCGTGAAAGTCCATGGAGCCGTAGACAGGCCGATCGGCAAGGCCCGGAACTTCCACACTTGGCCCTGGTGAAAAAACCTGAAGGTACTTCCTGATCGATCTCCGCATGGGCACATGGAATTATGCGTCCTTGAGGTCGATGATTTTGACCCAAGCATTCAAGGGCATTGCCGACATGACCACCTCCGGAGTTTCCATGGTGAGGGTTGGAATGTGAAGATAACGATTGAGGGCGGAAAGATCTATGACCAGTCTCCCCATCCGCCCGACACCTTCGGAACAACGAACAGAGTAGTGTAGATACCAAGGCCCAGCATCGTCACGGGCTCTACTGCTCGCTTCTGAATCATGGCCGAAATCTTGTCTACCAATGAGGCAGAGAAAATACCCTTGGAGTGAGCGTCAAAGGTGGAAACTGAAGCAACTTGAGATCAAACCCCCGACACAGGGTCTCAACTATCCAAAAGCTGGCCCCGAGTTCCCGCCAATGAGGCCAAAAACTGCCCAGTCACGCGCCTACAGGTTCATCTATATCCAAGATATTTACGGCGCCAAGTCGACTTGGATACTCGACCATACGCGAGGTGTCCGGAGATGATAACGAGGGATTTACCTGAATTCTTCCCTCCTGCTGGCTTGGCTGGGCTGGCTTGACGTCCATGGCCACGACTGTCAAAAGCATGCCGTTCCAAAGCGTGCCCTCTACCATGCGCTGACCAGGAGGCCCCAGTACTGGGAGAGGACTGAGGTACTAGTAGCTGCTGTGCACGCTTCCGCTGCTGTTGCTGCAGCAGTAGCATCTTGGACCATCTCTCCGTGGCCTTCGATTGCTGTAAGGAGGCATCCATGGAGGCCTTGGCCCTATCACGCTCCTCCTGCTGGCACTTCACGGCATCTAACTCCTGGTGGACGTCCGCCGGGAACAAAAAAGGGAACATTGGGCCTGACTCCGGCAACACTGGATGGAGGTGAAGCCTTTGCAAAAGCTGTACCAAGACCTTAAAGTCCAGACGCTGTAACACCGCGTCCCTACGCCACAGCTCCGAGGACCACCAGATGTGAGTATCCAGCACCACTGTATCTGCCGCAGCTCTGCCCAGCGACTGGAGGAGACCGACTGAACCAAGGAGAACATCAATAACTCGGCTCTGTCCAAGTTCTCATTGTCCATGTCTTGCTCATGGCATGCTCTGGTAGCCCAGGTGACGGCGTGGACTAGCCAATCCATAGAAGAATTCACCGCCACCCCTAGGCGAACACAGACTGGACATCCGACAGCTGAGTGTTCAGTAAGGAAATCGACTTGGGGTGCACTAACAGATCCTGTTATTGCAGCTTAGTCAGTCCGCGTCCAACGTGGAAGACGTGTAAAAATCCAAAACCTTCCTTGGACGTGCAAGGAAGGTTCTGACCTGGGTCTTACTGCGCTTGGCCATATCCCCAAACTTAGCTGCCAAAGTATTCCTGACCAACGGGAACCTATGCGAATCCCTAGGCTGGTGAAGATCCTGCTCTGTGAGAGATCAAGTCCGCTCAGCTGGGGGAGGAGAGTCAGACTGCAAATCAGGCCACTCCTCTCCGGTAAGGCAGCGGACATAATCCAGCTTATCGGCCCACGGCCTAGCATAGGGATTGTTAGCCTCCTTATCATCCTGGGAAGACCAGTCTTGCTCATGCAAGCGCTTTGGCCAGACTAAACCAGACGGATCCGTCAAAGGCACTATTCCGTCCTCCTGAGCCACGAAAGAGGCATCATCAGACTCCCTAACAGAAGAAATCATTTCTCATAGCCTGCATTTCTGCACGAAATTTCCCACGAGAGAGGAGTGCTCATGGGAGTACGGAATGCCAAGGCTGGCCACGGAAACCGACCCAGTAGTGGCTACCACCGGAGAAGCTGCCGTGGTGACAGCCGTAAGTGGAACAGACGCAGCCGGAGCAGACCGTTGAAGGTCACTGAGATGATTTGGGGCTGGAGGAACCTCACCCTCCTGGAAATCCTCCGCAAAACCACATTAGGATCAAATGATACTGCCTTTTGGGTAACATGAGAAACCGAAACAGTACCACGAGTCTTAGGCTCACACACAGTTCGAGGCTGGTTAACTTTAACCATAGGAGACAGTGGATACCTGGGCACTGACGCCTTAGGGCTCTGTGTGGAGGAAGAATCCCGGAGACCTGGGAGAAACCAAGTATACTCAATCCCTAGTCTCTAGGTGCGCGACAACCTCCTGTATTGGGGATATGAGTGTTCACACTCCAAGTCCATCATCTGGCAGCTGGTGTGCCTCTGCCCTGCAGTGTCAAGTGTGCAAAGGAGTTCCAGGCCACCACAGTTAAGGCCTGCATGCCATTTGACTGGATTGTGTAGGCATGGTTCATACAGGACATCAACACATTGTTTTCCAGGGATATTTAAGCCTAAAAGTACTTGTTTTAGGGGCAAATAATAATTTTCCAGGGTATATATGCCTTATTTTTCCTGTCTGCTGGACATCAATGGAGCAAAACTTGTGTGTATAATTAAAATACATTGTATGATACTACGGCAAGATATAATTAATTCACTGCCATTTTTATTGGATTAAATGTGATTGTTCAATGTTAATTTTCATTTCCAGGGGTTTCCAGGGATAATTACAAAATTCCAGGGGTTTTCTGACCCCCCCAAAATCCAGGGTTTACCAGTAATTCCAGGGGCCGTGCGAACCCTGGTAGGACATACTGGACACACACATGGTTACGCCCCATGGGTACTGCTACATTATGGTGATCTTGGGATTACTTCAACAAATACACCAATGCGTTAACAGATCGACGCCAAATCACAGACGAGGTGGCTCGGCTGTACGTCAGGAAGTGGGTTGTTTTCCAGGGTGTCTAAAAGCCGGTATACTCAGTTAAGGCACACAATTTGAGAGCGGCCTGTTCTGATGCCTGGCACAAATGCTGGGCAGTTCTAAGGTGCATAGTGCATACCACCCCATAGTGGTTGAAAGATTATATCTTTATCTATATTTGATAATCTTCGCAGCATTCAAATTAATCAGGCTTTTCCACCGAGTTTCTCCTGACTTTAAATGAATGTTGGATAGGCCAACTGCACTAAATTTGATCGTAGATGAAATGTAGATCTTTTGAAAGTAAAATGCAATACGAATTGTGAACATAATAATGGTCACAATATTGTATTTAGTAACGAAGGACCCTTTTTCATCACTTGCACTTTGCAATACCATCTTTCACCAAAGATAATCCACTACCATAGATAATCCGCACCCCCATTTTGGTTGACCAAGAAGCAAGGAGAGAAGTGACATGGCCTAGGATCCACTGATTTGAACTGTTTTGAAAAACTGGCAATTTCAGAGTAATTTATGAAAGATCAAGCTATTTACCCATCTTTATATAAAGCTACATGTAACAACATATTTTTGAATATAATTTTCTTTTAATAACATTCCTATAAAGCTTGGAGTACATACATATACCGAATATGAATAGCACAATAACTTAAAGCTTTACATGAAAACTACCATGTTATCTAACTGCTTGTTCAACAAGCATTTATGAAACAATATACTACCACTGTCTTGTGCTTGTTCCCTTGATAAAGCAAATCACAGAAGTAAAATGTCATCACATAACCATCAATACATTTGTGACCTTCCTTCCTAATCTCACGATTATGAAATACACCACTGACACAACGAATGGATAGTCCACTCACGACCAAGCAGAAATTGATAGGACATTCTCTCCGTTTATACATATTTACTGTTAATCAGATATATGAACACAAAATGACTTCCAATGGTGGAACTAGTACTGAGACGGACTTGGAGTTGTATAGCATAGATTAATAATAATTAAAATACAATTGGCATCCCTAGATGCAAAATTCAAGGGAATAAAGGTACTTCGATATTCATTGGTACTCGTTATGGTTGCAAACAATACACAATACACATGTATTGTTATTCTAAACTTGTAGATCAGTAAAAGGTACTGTATGTATTGTTTCTGTGAAACATTTCACAAGTCCCCATCAAGGTAAGGGTTCTATCCATAACCCATAATATGACAAAATAATGTTATCAATGAAAAAATTAGCCCAAGGGCTAAGATAGGTTACCGGACAACTTTAGTTGAAACAGGACAGGTGAGATATGACGTTAAGATAAACCAATCATCTTCGTGAACTTCAATGTCATCATTAAGTGTGCAGCATATAACCTTGTATTCATGTATGTTCAAAATACAAATACAAGGTCTATCTTCAAGTCTTTTGTCTATAAACGAAATTTACACATTTCTTGTTGGACGTGACACTGAGATATAGCACTCAATGTCATCTGACGTCAAGTTCAACGTCACCCAAAAAAGCCACATATATATGTGGTATACATGTATATGACTTCCAATTCCAGCTATACCTACAAACATTTTTTGGCTGTAGAGGCCAATTTACACACTCAAGGGGCCTTTTAAGCAATTCAAAGCACTCCATCTTTATACACAATGTCAGGGACCCCAATTAGCATGTTTTATAACAAAAATCTCAAAACTGATCAGATAAATTTGAAGGAAAACGACCAAAAATTAAATTTGGGGCCTATTCAGCCTAAATTTCTAGCCTTTTGAGCAATTCAAGGCACTTTATACACTATATACATATTTATACACATCATGTCAAAAACCCCAATTACTATGTTTTGAAATAAAAATCTCAAAAGTGATCAGACAGTTTTCGATTAAAGACAAACAAGGTGCAAATTTGGGCATTTTTCGACTCAAAAATGGCTGTTTTGACATTTCAAGGTCATCCAAGGTCAAATTCAAGGTCACCACACAAGTCTTCATATATGACTTCCCATTTGAAAGTGCTAATTTCTAAGCTCTATCTTCAAGCATTCTATGAGTACAGTCTAGGCAGCTCCCATTATGAAGGAGAAAAGTGCCGAAAATTTTCAGTCCCAAATTTTTTTCAAAGGGTGAAAAAATTTTCTTTGCCTAGAAATGGCCCAAAATGGATAGTAACGCAATTTGTGTCAAAAATTCCAAATGGCTGCCACACGGAGACCAGTGATTCAAGGGCAACAAAACTTATACACTTCATAAAGGTACATAGAGGGAATCTTCTGAAATGAAAATCTCAAAACTGATCAGACAGTTTTCGAGAAAAGACAGAAAAGCTGCAAATTTGGGCATTTTTCGACCCAAAAATGGCTATTTTGACCTTTCAAGGTCATCCAAGGTCAAATTCAAGGTCACCACACAAGTCGCCATATATGACTTCCCATTTGAAAGTGCCAATATCTAAGCTCTATCTTTAAGCGTTCTATGAGTACAGTCCGGGCAGCTCCCATTATGAAGGCAAAAAGTGCCGAAAATTTTCGAAGTCCAAAATTTTTTTCAAAGGGTGAAAACATTTTCTTCGCCGACCCGTCAAAAATTCAAAATGGCCGCCACACGGAGACCGGCGATTCAAGGGCAACAAAACTTATACACATCATAAAGGTACATAAGGGGAATCTTTTGAAACAAAAATCTCAAAACTGATCAGACAGTTTTTGAGAAAATGGCCGCCAAAGTCCAAAATTGGCCATTTTTCGTCAAAAATGGCCGCCATTTTGAGAAAAATGCGAAAATCAAAAAACTTTTAAAAAAAACCCTCTTGAAATATTTTTAGGCATTTTTGTGCAAAATTTCAGAAAAATCCGCCTGTAAACTTTAAAGATACAGCTGTGGACGGACGACGGACGACGGACGGACGCAACGTGACGGCAATAGGTTATCGGACCATAGGTCCGGTAACCTAAAAACATGAACCTTTGGATGTTATTCAGATAAATATATGGATTTAATCGTGTACACAAACTTAGTTGATTTTCTGGTGCTATGCTATCACTCCAGGAAGAACGAACAATTTCTGGATCAAGCACAGACTACGTAGGACTGTAAATAACAAGCTGGTACATTACAGTAATATACAAAGTGTAAAAGCTGGGCATCTATTGTTTTGTGAAATACATATAACATGAACATTTGTATACAAATTACATTACCGGTAACAGTACAAGTAACATAAACATCACAATAACATGACTTTATAATATGCACATTTAATATTTTACAGGCACTATGCGTAGTTTTTGATGAAAAATATTAACAAAATCTGGAAATATCTCAACCATTACATACACTTTACACATTTTTCATGAAGATACAACCAATAGTTAACAACTCAAAATATATCCGATTCATAACAAGAAACACATACACAAATTCATGCATAACTGATGGCCTGGGAGATCTGTGATTTTAATTAATATATTCTTACGATATTTTTCAAGCCTCAACTTTCTCTAATATATTCAGAGTCAATATTTCTGGTACTCTATGCAAGCAATCTGCATCCACCTATCTAGGATACAACCTGTACATTATAGCAACTGAACACCATTGTATCTGGTGATATCACTTTTTGCCAATTTTCAACAGCTGTTTACGTTGCTGTTCTAGAAGACCTTCCAAATGTTCAGCTCGTTTTAACGCTGCCTCATGCTGCTGCCTCAACTGAGTCACCACATCTTCCTTCTTCAGAATGGCTGCCTTCACTCTGCAAAACAAAAGGGAACATGTCTATGCAATACCCTGCTCCAATCCAGCAAATTTAACATCATCAGAGTTCAGATCATGTCTTGATAAAAAAATACTTTTCTACTTTTCTATAATATTAGGTCACAAACAGGCATTTCAAAGATATTCCTCTTATTATGAGAGGTGACAAGTAAGGTGGTCATAACCTTTTGTGGACTTCTTCCATTTCCTCGTTCTTGGACTTCTCTACGACCTCGACCTCGGCCTTGGCCCTCTCCAGCTCCACCTTGTGGCGAGCCTTCAGCTCCGACATCTGGTTCTTGAGTCGCTTGTTTTCCTCATCAGTGGCCACAATCTTGTCAGCAAACTCCTGCCTAATCACATCCGACACCACATCTCTCTCCTCATTGTGCTTGTTGAGCAACTGAAACATTGAGTGATGGAATTGCTATATTTCATACAATTGCTTGATTAGAACGTAATGTCGCAGAATAAAGCCACATGGAACACAAACTGATTACTGTTTTTATTTTCAAAGCTACCATTTTCAGTTCTTGTATTTCCTTGTCCTTCTGCTTGAGTGTGACTTTCAATCTTTCGGTCTCCCCCTGAGCTTCAATAAGCTCAGCTTTTGTTTGATTGTATCGCGATGTGGTCATTTTTTCTGTCTTCTCGAGCTCCAGAATTTCACCCTCATACTTGTCTCGAATTCTCCTGTTTGGATATACATGTAAACACATTTGAATGCACAAGCCATTTAGTTTTGGGATATATGAATGTCTATTCCATAAATTCACATGTGAGATATGTCGGCATTATATATATGTATTGATACGAGACGAGGCAGGGGCTGAACCTTGCACCTAAATACCGCAGCATCATTTTTGTGAGAGCTACACTGACAGCTACACCCATTACAGCTTGACATCTGCATTTTATATTATAAAACATCAACTTTACCCCACAGGAACTATATCCTGGGTACAAGACCTCACTCAGTACTGATACTCACTTGATCCTGTTCTCGGCGACCCTCTCACACTCATCACGGGCAGCCTGGTTGTCCTGCTCCAGACGCTGGATGACAAGCTCAATCTCCTTGTCTCGATCTCGTCGCAAGTCGTCCTTGACCTCACGCTCCTTCTGAAGCAGCCAGGTGTCCTGCTTCTTGCGATAGTTCTCCTCCCATGCCGACTTCTCCAGGGCAAGCTGGGTCCTGATCTGTTGGATCTCTGCCTGTATGACAAAGAAAATTGTGCAGAATTTTTTATTTTTTATTTGCAACCATTGCAAACGAGAGACTGAGTTGAAGAAGAGAACAAGTCATATCAAATCGATCCAATGTGATACAATGTAAGTGCAGTAACTTGGAGGTGGAGTGATCACTCACTGCATGTCGTTTCTCTTGCTCGTCGCGCGCCTTCTCGTATTCGCGGGTCATGGCGCTGACAGAGCTGGTGTGAGACTGCTCCAGCTGTTTCTGGAGTTTATCGAGTTCGGTGCGCTGTCTTGAGGCCTGCTGGGCGAGTCTGTCCTTCTCTTCCTGGACCTCAGCGTACAGCCGTCGCCGCTGCTGCTGGTACGCCTCCTCCTCCTGCTGCAGCTGCTTCTCATACCTGAAGCATACAATCAATGGCACACATTCATGATGGCTACATCAACACTGAAGTGATGACTCAATTACTCTCACCATATAATAATCACTCGTTCAGAAAATTCTCCCGGTATATGCCTTACGTCTGTCTGGCAAGTTCCCGTTCTCGAGCACATGCAGCCTCTTTCTCACTGGCAAGTTGGTCTCGTAGTTCCTCGGTCATCTTTATGTACCTGCCACCTGCCCTCTCATCTGAAGCTAGTAATTCTGCCTCGTGAATGGATTTTAACTTCTTTACTTCTGCTTTGTGTTTGGCAATCAAGCGCTGGATTTCAGGCTCAAGACCCTTTACCGTCATTTCCTAGGGCACATAACAACTAATTAGACAGTTGTCATATTGAGAGGATCTAATTATCTGTGCTCAGGCAACATTATTCTATCAAAATGATGAATTTTCCATTCAGAATGATGTATACATGAACCAGTCACCTTTATCTTTTTCGTTTTGTCATCAATCCATTTTTCTCGTCGGAGTTTTTCAGCAGCAGCCGTCACATCTTTCATCTTCTTGAGCTCTGCATCATGGCTGTGGACATGATTTGTACATGCTGTATAACCCCTGTCAAACCATGACACTCTTCTCAAATAACCAGTTAAAGCAGACAGCATACTTACTTATCTGCTTGGACTTTCAGCTTGTCCTGATATTTCTTGTCAACAGTTTTTAATTCTTTCACAAGATCCTCACACTTTTCTGTCAATGCTTTCTTATCATCAATCAACTGCGAAAATAAAAATTGAGGTTTTCATATTCCATCACATTTTCATTCGTCAACTCCGCGACTCTAGATGCTCATTGGCTGTTCACATTTTGACAGCGAGGTACCTGATCAATAAACGAAAGATGCCTCTTGATTGCCTCCTCATATTCGTCCTTCTGCACATCCAGTCTCTTCTTCATTTCCCTTTCTGTCTCGCGTGCATGTCGCACCGTCAGCTCTCGTTGTTGACTCTGATAAATTTGTGTGAACACTCATTATTCATCTGCACATGATTTACATGCATATCTATCTTGAACGAATTTTTACTTCATATATCTGTTTATAGATCATCACTTACTCTTTCCATGAAGATACCTGTTCGTAAGCTGTTCATCTCTACACACTAATATTTTATGTGGTGTTTTTTAATAGTGGAGCAATATTCTGCGGAGTGTGTGGGAACCTAAAATCTGCTGAAATGGTAAAAAAATCATTTGTATCATTTGTGGGTGACCTGAAACTTACCAAAGCTTTCTGAAGCATTTGTATTGAACGTTTCTTGTCTTCTAGCTCCATCTTTTGTGAAAGCATGGTGTTGGAAACTTCTGCGGCCATTGCTGAGGCCTGCTCTAGTTCCAGGATTTCCTCACCAGATGGCACCAGAGGTGCCGGCCGGTCCAAACTATGGTTGGCCTTCTGCAACTCCTTCACAATGGAACAAGTATTGACATGACAACAAAAGTGCAAAATCACATTTCCATACATACTTGCAACCACATGATTCGGTTCAGATCATCGTGCTAATTCCCAGCCAGAGATAAATACAGTACATGTAGTTTGTATTGCCTGAACATTGACAAACCTGATCTATTTCACTGAGCCTCTCAGCCATGTCCACCTCGTCCAAGTAGGACATGATGCTGTGTAGTTTCTCGTCGGTCAGCAGGCCGCTCTTCCTGATGTTGTCCTTGGAGGGGTTAAGTTTGGCGAGCTGGGACGTCCCTAGGTACTCGGCAGGACCCGCTCCAGCTGGCTCACTGTGCTCTGAAGTCTTTTCCAAGTCATCCACTGAAACGAGCCAAGTCATCCACTGAAACGAGTACCATGTTATTCACCACAAACCAAAGCTAGAACAATCTACTTTTCAATGAAGAAGTATGGCTTAAATTGGCTTTTCTGAAAGCAAATGTTAAACACACACACATATCCTTACACCAACTTAGAGGTTTTTCATTTTTATCCTTGCGCGGGGTTGCAAATTTCTCATCAGCCTCCAGTTTTTTCAGGGTGTCCATCAGATCGTCGAGTGTGGTTTTATTGGAAGCTGCCTGACTGTGAGTGACTGGAAGGTCGTCATCTGCCCCCTCCCCTCCTGAGGCAGCAGCTCCTTGTGGCGGTTCTCGTGACAGGCCATAGGAATGTGCCTCATTGTTCAACATGGGACTTGTTGGTTTGTCACGATTGTCTTTGTCTACATCCACATTATTCGTTGATAAACCACAAATGTTCTTGGACTGAAAACACATTCAAACGATATTGCAAATGATGTTTAAATGTTGCTTCATTTCTAGTGCCAAGAATCGACAAGTACAAATTGTATTAGTCATCAAGTAGTGAGACCAATTCGCAGTTCTAGTCGACCTACCTGGAAGATGTCATCAACTTTGCGTCTGACACTCCTGTCAGTGTGTGGGCCTCGTCTCTGATTAGTGTCACTGTCCGAGTCACTGTCATCACAGGCTGTTTTAGCTCTGTTCCTGCTGGCAACCTTCTTCTTGATGTTTGACTTATGAGCTGGAGCTTTGCTGATTTTACCAGATGCTTGCAAATATGAGATTTCTTCCTCAGCCTTTCTCTCATTGTCTTGCCTCTTTTCTTCTCTCTTTTTATGTAATTCCTGTTGAGTGATATGTAGAAGTGGACAGGAAATTGTATGCAGTGATACATATATCAGACATGTACATACCATAATACATTTTTGAGCCAGAACATGGTACGGACAATATTGCACATATGAGTACCGGTATGTAACACTATGTACAGATGATTATAACTGACCTGTATGGCCTGCTGCCTGGCCTGTCTGGCCTTGTCCTCTCTGATCCGTCGTCGCTCTTCCTCACGACCTCCATCCTGCTGACGCTCACGCTGCAGTTCTGTCTTCTTCTCCTGTCTCTTGCTCTGTAGCAGCCTCCGCATCGCTGCCTCTCCTGCCAGACTCCTCCCAAGGCTCCCACTGAGCCTTCGAAACCAGCGCTGAATCCTTGTGGCAGCCATGTTGCACTTCTTGATGTAGTCCTCAGCAATGTTACGTCCGACTTGTGGCTGGTTCTGTGAGTGTCTCTGTAACTGGGGTCCCTGACCCACTTCATTCACTGGTGTCTTAGGCTTGATGTTCTGATACGAGTTCTGCATACTGTGCAGAGGTGTCTTCGTGCCACCTCCGCTGAAAGCCTGTGAGGTCATATTGTTCGCAATGCTGTTGAGTTTGGTGGCTTTCTGGGACATAACTTCATGATGACTGTTCTGAAGTTCATTGTTGTCCCTGGGGGTCACAGAATATGTCCTTGCCATGCTGTCCACCATTCTATGAACACCGGCGCCAGAATCCTCGTGGTCACCGCTACCTGACAGTGATCGTGGCAGAGAACCAATGCTCTGCCTCTCTGGGCTGTTGATGGGCGACGCTTCATGTTTAGCTGAATCAGTGTTGTTGTCTGACCTGTGTGGGGTGCCACCCATTTTCTGCACAGATTTGGGGCCGTAACCTGAAACGTTCAGGTTTAGATTTCCATAGTCTTCATCATCCACTGTGCTGGTGCTACGGGCACTATTCGGTTGGAACACACTGTGGGAGAACTTGGAGCCAGACTTGCTTGCGGTCTTTGATATGCCATCTCCTTCAGAGTCCAAAGATTGCACACTCCTTGCACTGTTCACAGCAGAAGCCTATCCAGATCAAAACATCGCACGATACAGTGGCATGTCATTATTACATGAACGTGATTAAAATTAATTTGAGCAAGACAGAGCAAAACTCACCCACGCTGGTTTTGGTTTTTGCTTCAACTTTGCTCCTTTGCCTTGCGACGAGGTTTCAAACAGTGCTAAGAAATCATCCCTGGAATTTGTTAGTGAAAGGAAATAATAAACTAGACATTTTCCGGTCATTATCGACCATACGGGTGTATCCCCCAGATGCTCCATCAGCTCTGATGCCCAAAATATGTTAATGCAGGAAAAGAACTTTACTGTCTAGCCAGTGCCTTGCATCAATTTCAAATATGAAGGTTCTCGTGGATGTGGTGGTGGACACATCATGGGATGACAATCACAAATCCATGGAGGCGCCATGGATAACATCTTTGACATCTATATCAGCTTGCATCATAACTTACACATGTAAATCATGTTGTAATCCTAACATTGTATACATGCAATTTTCACTGATGCTGACCTTGGAGTCTGCTTAGGTTGGCTGCGTATTGACTCAACACTGATGTCACTGCGACTGCTCAACGGCAGACCTCCACCTTTAGTATTAAAATATCACAGACATATATGATGGATAATATATCAGATGGATAAACTTAAACAGAATACTAAGTTGATAAATATTCCAGCTAGCATTTATAATTGCATTACAATGGGAGGAATCATCTTACTTGGGTTCCTACGTTTGGTCCCATCACTAATGCCATTCTGTAAATTAACGATATATAGGCAAGTATGAGAGATGAGAATGATGGGAAGAGACGATGTTATTTGTAGGGTGTCAAGTTTATTGTGATGAAATACCAGGTAGGGTTGCTAGAAATCATGATTTTTTTTCAATCACATGTAAACAAATAAAATCACTTGCATGTGTTTATTTTGGAACATCAGATATTTTGTGAACAAACCCAATACTTTTGAACGAAATATTTATACCACATATAATTCTTGGCCACATCAGAATAGTCGACTCACTTGAATATTTTCAATATTTGATCAAAATCAAAATGACTGAATGTTGATTTTCGGGGTGTGAATCGAAGTTTTGACTCAAAGCAACCCTGTGAAATACTAATAGAATAGCAGGCTAAATGTGACATACAGATGGGGGTTTACTCCTGGATTTTGCAGCTGATCCAGGTCTGGATTGTGGTTTGGCTGAGCCTGAACGTCTCGCACTAGATACAGGAGTGCCAACTTGTGATCCTGTCAAACTCAAGCCATCTAACCCATCAGCCAAGGACTTATTGGTGGGCTTCTTCGACATGACCTGGCCTCATGTAATCCATCAAACATCAAAAGTATTCTGAAAACATATAATTAGTTGATCTAGGTACAGGTTGTAAGCTGAAAGTAATCAGCTGTACAATGTACATACATACAACTCAGCAAATACAAATATTACAAACGGCATTATCGTGAAATAGACCCCACTACATTATGATGAGGTTTATTGAGTTAAAATGGTAACACCAATTCAATGTTCTGGGTCAACTTCTATATCTTAGAGAGTCCTGGAGGGTGGTGAGGAAGGATGGGTGAACACACTAAAATCACAACATATAAAATCAGCAGGGACTCTGCAAACAATATTCACACAATTTTCCTTCCAATTAAAATCGAGGAATATAAATTCATAAAATTTTCTCACATGTTTATTCAATGATTGAATACATTTATATGGAGGTTTGTTTTATTCAAATTCATCAGTCAAATCCACAGTATTTCCCTGCTTGTCAATTTTCTGCCATTTAATTAGCTTTGTATAATTCAAATTAGTTATTCAACATAAGTTACATTAAAGCTGCTGCCTTCTAAAACAGGCAATATTTTTTGAAAACTATATTTCATAATAAACATGTGAAATAAACTGAATGAGACGTACTCACATCAAAGGTTATGGCTACAACCAGTCTTTTGGGGGAATTTTGCTCATTTGAGCAGGTGGGTCAAGACAGGAACTGTTTCCATCACACGCAGATGTAAACAAAGCATAAAAGTGCAAAATGGACTGACAATTTCACACACACCATCATATATCACTGATTATTTTCTCATAACTACACTATATATGCAGATATAAACTGGAAAAATTAGGCTAAGGGCCAAAGATAGGTTATGGCGCCAGATTCTTAGATGTTATCCAGGTCACTGCTTAAATTCAAGGTCAAGAGAATATTCAGCATATATTAAGCATATATGTCCACAGTTGATTGCTAAGCTGTAAATTCAATAAACCGAGAGATATTACCAATTTTGTCCTGTGACCTTGAAAATGAAGGCAAAGGTCAAATTCAAGGTCATCAGAATATTTGGCGTATAACATTTCCTATATGTCCTTCATTGATTCCCACACTATTAGGGCTCGCACGATATATCAAAATATCGATATTTATATCGATAAAAATGTGGAAAACGATTATCGATAGGGAATTTTAAAAATCCATAGTTGAAGTATCATGCTTCCATCCTGTAAGCTAAATTGGCTATTTCTGTGTAACAGAGTTTGTTTTTTACACCTGTACTAGTATTTTTTGCCAGTTCATTTACAACCATTTTTCCCATCAGATTTGACATGAAAAAGTGTCTTTATAACAAAAGTGAGGTTATAACAATCTGTCAATGGGCTCGCCTTGTAGCGATATTTTATCGATAATATCGTTGGGATGACCAGCGATACCGATATTGAAGATCGAGTGTCGATGCCAGCCCTATACACTATGAAGTCAATAAGTGAGATATTAGCCATTTTGTCCTGTCACCTTGAAAATAAGGTCATTGGTCAAGTCGAGGTCACGAGAATATCCAGCATATATCATTTGGAGTTTGACCACAATTGATTCCTAAACTGTAAAATTGATAATAAGTGAACTATTAGCCATTTATGATCTGACCTTGAAAATGAGGTCAAAAATCAAGTTCAATGTCAGGAGAATATTCAGCATATATCATTTCCTGTTCGCAGTTGATTCCTAAGCTGTAAAGTCAATAATAAGCGAGATATTGGCCATTTTGTTCTCTGACCTGGAAAATGAGGTTAAAGGTCAAATTCAAGGTCACCATAATATTCGATATATGTCATTCCATATATGTTCACTATCGAATTCTAAGCTGTGAAGTCGATAATAAGCGAGATATTAGCAATTTTGTGCTCTGACCTTGAAAATAAGTTCAAGGTCAAATTCAAGGTCATCAAATATTCAGTGTATATCATTTTCTATGTGTCCACAATTGGTTCCCAAGCCATAAAGGCAATAGAGGAGCAACATATTAAGTCAATAGATTTAATTGAGGAGCAAAACATTATATTTTGTCCTTTGACCTTGAAAATCAGGTCAAAGGTCGAATTCATAAAGTCAATAGAGGAGCAACATATTATATTTTGTCCTTTGACCTTGAAAATCAGGTCAAACGTCGAATTCAAGGTCATGGCAATATTCAGCATATATCATTTTCTATATGTTCACAATTGATTCCTAAGCTGTAAAATCGATAATAAGGGAGATATTAGTCATTTTGTCCTGTGCCCTTGAAATTTAGGTCAAAGGTTGAATTGCAGGTCATGAGAATAATCTGTATATATAATTTCCTATATGTTCATAATTGATTTCTAAGCTGTAAAGTCGATCAGAAGCAAGATATTAGCCATTTTGTCCTGTGACCTTGAAAATGAGGTCAAAGGTCAAACTTAAGGTCATGACAATAATCTGCATACCGTAGATCTTTGAGTATTAGCCGACCCTGAGTATAAGCCGAGGTCGATTTTGAGTAGGAAATCAGTGAAAAGTGACTGACTTTTGCATAAGCCGAATCGCAGAGGCCTAGATCAACGCGCGAAAATGATCGTTGTTATCACACGATCTCTCTGACAGTTGAACACGCCCGGCCGATCACGGGCCCGGTGCTAATTGCAATCATAGTGCCTCACAGTGGTAATCAGTGTGAATTTTTTTTAGGTGCGTGGAGTGATTGAAGGGTTTGTTTTGTAAACGATGTGATAAATGTTCATTAAAACGTTCGTATTGATATATTTGCCCAAGATATATTTCAACTTGTCTCTTTCCAGATCGACTTATATCCTGGTGGCGAGAATTGGAACTGCATGGGCGAACTAAAATCCAGTACAAATTTGAATAATTTCCAAGCGTTTTCCTGTATGCCTACAATGGATTCGGTAGATTTAATGATGACAATAAAGGGATTCCACTTGGTGTTCACGTTTTTAAATATGTAAAAACAGAATGATATAACAAACAATTTGTTTTCCCTTTTGTTTCAATTTATTCACAATTTCACATTCACATCAACATTGCATAAACAATTACTCAAATCCCATAAAGTCTTGTTCACTGTCGGACTCAGTTGTGAGGAGAAGACGTGCTTCTTCGATACTCATGGCGTCAGGATGGAGTTCATCTTCTTCGTCTTCTTCATCAGATTGTGTCTGTTCATCCCACAGCAGATCATCTTCGGTCCCATCAAGATTGTTTGAAATGCTGCATTTCTTGAATGAATGCTGAATGATTTCGGGCGAGATCTGGGACCACGCTGTTTTGACCCATTCACTGACAGAGAGAAGATCGGGGCGTTTCAGATTTCCAGCTGCCGTAGTCTGGGCCTGGCCAGTTGACATCCAAGCCGCCCATTGTTCGCGGATGTGACACTTGAAGGGGCGGTTAATGCTGACGTCCAGGGGTTGAAGGATGGAAGTGAGCCCGCCTGGGATAACAGCAACGTCAGTTTTGTAGGCATTGGCCAAACGCTGCTTGACCTTGTCGACCAGGTGAGCACGAAAACTATCCCACACTAGCAGTGATCGGGTGTTTGTCATGCCACCTGGCCGAAAGGCCCACACTTTTGACAGCCACAACAACATAGCGTCTGTGTCCATCCATCCCTTTTCGTTGACGTGAACGACAACACCAGATGGAAATTTCACCTTAGGCATGGTTTTTCTCTTGAAGATAAGCATAGGCTTCAGGCGCGTGCCATCAGCCATGCAGGCAAGAACAACGGTGAAGTGGGACTTCTCGTTGCCTGTAGTTCTTACAAGAACTGTTTTATCACCGGTTGGGTGGACAGTTCGATTGCCAGGCAAATCGAAGAAGACGGGGGTCTCATCCATATTGGCGATATTGGACATATCATAACCATGTGCTTTACGCAGCTGGATGATGTGATGTTGAAATGAAGTGATCTTGTCATCAAGCTGAGCAGGGAGTTTTTGGCTGATTTTTGTGCGAGTTCGAAGGGACAAACCATGCCTGTTCATGAAATTCGTGCACCACCCCGGCGATGCTTTGAACCCAGGGACATTGAATGTCGACTGGGCCTGAACACGGATGGCAGACCTTGTTACAACAAAGCCGCTTTGCCGGTTCGCTAGGACCCAGTCGACTAGAGCAGTCTCATGCTCAGCATACGGAGAGACCTTGCCTCTACAGGCTTTTTTGGTCTTAGGGAGTTCAGCAATTTCAAGTTTGGCTTTGCGCCATTCACGAACTTGTTTTTCGTTGACACCAAATTCACGTGCAGCTGCACAGTTGTTATTCTCTGATGCATATTTAATAACTTTGAGTTTGAAAGCAGCATCGTAAGCACAACGTTTTCTTTTTTGACCAGGCATGTTGAAGTAGCAAGTAAGTTATGAATTCGATGTGCATTGGTGAAATATTTATAGTATGCCATTCTAAAGGGAGATGAAACTGTGATTCTTTGATCCTTTATTTATTGTGTAGCAAAGCATATTTTTCTTAGATAACTACTAATTGAACTGACTCTGTCAGTATGATCTGCTCGTCAGATTTACTTTGCGTGTGGAAGAACAATGGAACCAGTGAGCCGAATCACGTGTCACGAATGTTCAAGTAACGATCACAGGAGGTTGACCAGACCGTTGGTTGCAATTGACACTGTCTATTATCTTTGACTTACCTTATTGATCTTTCACCAGAACTGGCATGTGTAAATGAATGAAATAACACTTTCCAAATATTTATTTCAATAGTATTATTTTCATTTTTTTTTTACAATAGATCGATAATATTCGAGAATGTAGTTTTATAAATTGACACTCGATTATGATTTCCCTGCAGCCTCGCTTTCGCTTGACATTCTAGCTTTCCCAGCAACTACAATGTCTTTCATCTCTTGGCTTCTGATCTGAAAATAAAGTACAATAATTATATTTAAAATAATGGAATACGCATATAAAACCATATACGTTATCTATATTGATAAGCGTAGACTCTGAGAAACAGTACACCGCAAAAGAAACTAACTCACTGTATTATCGCCCACCAATACTGCCGACGATCGTCAGCGATCGCCAATTGACTCGCTCGAATGGTCGGGAATGTGCAGGTTTTTGCATTGACTTGTCAATAAGCCGACCCCATAAATTTAGACCCATTTCGTAGGTAAAAACCCTCGGCTAATACTCAAAGATCTACGGTATATCATTTCCTATATGTTCATGATCGATTCCTAAGCTGTAAATTCGATCAGAAGCGAGATATTAGCCATTTTGTCCTGTGACCTTGAAAATGAGGTCAAAGGTCAAACTCAAGGTCATGACAATAATCTGCATATATCATTTCCTATACATGTATGTTCATAATTGATTCCTAAGCTGTTAAGTCGATAACAAGCGAGATATTAGCCATTTTGTCATGAGAATATTCGGCATATATCATTTCCTATACGTCCACAATTGATTTCTAAGCTATAAAGTCGATAATAAGTGAGATATGAGCCATTTTGTCCTGTGACCTTGAAAACGAGGTCACAGGTCAAAATCATGGTCACGAGAATATGCAGCATATATCATTTCCTATATGTCCACAATTGATTCCTAGTCTCTAATCTCAATATTAAGTGAGATATTAGGCATGTGTCCCATTATAAAGCATAGGAGAATTTAACAAGGGAATGTCCCATTTGGGCCGAGTTTTGGCCAAAATGGCCCACTTTGAGCAATTCAAGCTCAACGAAACTTATATACATCATAGAAGTACATATGAGGAGTGTTATGTATCAAAAAGAAAAAAAGTTACAGAACAGATTTTGAGAAAATGGCTGCCAAAGTCCAAAATCAGGCATTTTTCGTTGAAAACAGCCGCCGGACGCATCGCCATGCCAATAGGTTATCAGACCATATGTCCGGTAACCTAAAATGTGCTCGATTTGGACTTTTGAAGGCAATTTGGACATTTCTTTACATTCGGGCTTGATGGATACATCTCGTTTGTTCATATACAAACCTGGCATAGAATGTGTGTTAAAACGGATGGAAAAACGACTCGGACGGGCTGTAATAATCAAAATCAATGTGCATATGTTTTGTTATATCGTGTTAGATGATTTGAACTCAAAATCTAGTTTTGACAAAAATATTGCATACATTCGAAGGCAGCTGCTTTTATTTGCCATATTGTTGTTGCCGTTTGGAAGTAGACTCCAGGACACACAGTGACACAGGTAGAACGAGACAATCAGAGATTGCAGACCCTGGCCCTTCAGATTTAGTAACTAAAATTAGGCGATAATGGAGAGTTTTGGTCTTAAGACCATCGGTTGTACGCCATACGATTGGGAATTGGCCAAAGGAAAATACAAATATAAGTTGAAAATTTAATATTGATTAGAACCGGAGTTATAGCCAATTATGTGATTTTCTTTTTTCCGTTGCCATGGCAACCGTTTTTACCCGATTTTGTCAAAATTTGGAAGGGACTGAGCCACTACCATATCACTCCAGCCCTAAAAATTTCAAATCGATCGGACCGTTTGCCTTTGAGTTATGAGCGCAGACATTTGCACTGAAACGTCGCTGGGCAAAAATAACCGAAATCGTGAACCCCAATTTTTCGACATCGGGCGATAATGGAGAATTTTCGTCGTACGACCATCGGTCGTACACCAAATGATTGGGAATTGGCCAAAGAAAAATACAAAAATTAATATCAAGTAGAACCGGAGTTAGAGCCAATTATGTGATTTTCTTTTTTCCGTTGCCATGGCAACCGTTTTCATCCGAGTTTGGCAAAATTTTAGAGAGACTGAGCCACCACCATAGCACTTTTGCCCTATAAATTTCAAATTGATCGGACTGTTTGCCTTTGAGTTATGAGCGCAGACATTTGCACTGAAACGTCGCTGGCCAAATATAACCGAAACTGTGACCCCTAATTTTTCGACATCGGGCGATAATGGAGAATTTTCGTCGTACGACCATCGGTCATACACCAAACGATTGGGAATTGGCCAAAGAAAAATACAAGAATAGTTGGAAAAATTAATATCAAGTAGAACCGGAGTTAGAGCCAATTATGTGATTTTCTTTTTTCTGTTGCCATGACAACCGTTTTCATCCGATTTTGGCAAAATTTTAGAGGGACTGAGCCACCACCATAGCACTCTTGCCCTATAAATTTCAAATCGATCGGACCGTTTGCCTTTGAGTTATGAGCGCAGACATTTGCACTGAAACGTCGCTGGCCAAAAATAACCGAAATCGTGACCCCCAATTTTTCGACATCGAGCGATAATAGAGAGTTTTGGTCGTACGACCACGGGCTATATATCAGATGATCAGGAATTGGCCATAGAAAAATACAAAATTAGTTAGAAAAAATTATCTCGATTAGAACCGAAGTTATGGTCAATTATTGATTTTTACATTTTCCGTTGCCATGGCAACAGTTTTTGTCCGATTTTGACCAGATTCGAGGAGGACCGAGCCACTGAGATACCGCTTCATCTCTATAAATTTCATGTTGATCGGACCATTCTCCTTTGAGATATGCGCGCGGACAGACAGACAAACAAACAAAAAATCGGCCATAGGCCAACACTTGACGAAAAATCTACACATTTGTTTACATTCAAAACATTTACTCATTATTTACACATTTATGGCATCCCCTGACAACATATAGCATTGGAAACTGAACCATCTAGTTTGCGTATGTATCAACATAATATATTACCTCTAACCATGCTAACGGCACAAAATTTTGATGATGCCACTACTAAAAAACCTAAAATATATCAAAATTACAAAAATCCACAAACAAATATCGATAGCCTAAAAATGAGCGAATAACAAACAGCAAATATTCCAGCACAAATATGAAATTACATTGACAACAAGTAAACAAAACAAATAGAGAGGCTTAGACATGTGGCGATTGCACATCCCTAAAATATGACCTAATAATTGCTTGTCTGCTTTTTATCAATGTTTTTTATATTAACAAACAGTTGTAATTAGGTCATATTTTAAGGCTATGAAGAATGGAGTTAACACAAACGCGTTATGACAAAAACATGCATCGCTCGATCATAATGAAACCAATGAGACCCTGTAAAATGACACGATACAGTGTTTAATCTGGGCCATTCGCCATGCAACTTACCAGACCCCCCATCGCACATGCATCATATGAAGCAGACATATCATCTGGTACAGGCCTTTTGTCATGCATTTGTTAGCAGCTAATACCACAGATCATTCACAGTTGTGGCCGTAATGCTGAATTTAAAGCGGCTTGTAACTTTAAATATAAAGAACAAACTAGATTTTGATGATACCACTAGAAAACCCGATAAAATAGTTTGTCGCTATTCGTGGAACAGTGTTTTTTCCTTCAAAGGTGATCATGATAATTCGAAACAATAGAATTACATAAAGCATGGCAGGTTTGGGATGCTTACAAGTCATTTGGAATTGAATTTTAGAAGAAAAAAAAATCAGTCAACAGTGAGAATTGAACCACTGACCCCTCGCACACAAACCTAACGCCTCTACTGACTGCGCCATTCTGTTCATTGAAGCTCAACACTTGTAAAGTATAGTGTGTAGGAGAGACTTCGCTCAGGATAAACACTGAATTATGCCATGGCTGTACATTTGACTGGCAGCGTGGAGAATTCGATCGGGAAAACTCGTGACCTTGAGTTCTACAACTTCACAATCTTATTCTTCGTGATCAGGCACAACTCCTGAGTAAAATCCGGCAATATATATATTGGAACCTGGCTCTATAATGTGGTTTTGTATATTGTGAGACAGGAAAAACCTAAATTCATGACCCCAAATTTTCGACCTGGACCGAAAATCCAGAGTTTTGGTCATACGACCATCGGACATGTATCATATGATACGGATTTGACCATAGAAAAATACAAAAATAATCAGAAAAAATAATCATGATTACAAGCGGAGTTATCACGATTTTTCAATTTTGACCTTTACTATGACCTTAACTGTAATTCTTGACCTTGAGCCCTACAACTTCACAGTCATGTTCTGCGTGAAGAGGCACAACTCCTGAGTAAAAATCAGAAGCATATATTGGAACCTGGCTCTACAATAGGGTTTTGAAAATTGAGACAAGCAAGACCTAAGTTCATGACCCCCAAATTTTCGACCTGGACCGAAAATCGAGAGTTCAGGTCATACGACCATCAGACATGCATCATGTGATGCGGAATTGACCATAGAAAAATATAAAAATACACAGAAAAAATAATCTTGATTAGAAGCGGAGTCATCTCGATTTTTCGATTTTGACCTTTACTATGACCTTAACTCTAATCCTTGACCCTGAGCTCTGAAACTTCAGGATCTTGTTCTGCGTGATATGGCACAACTCCTGAGTGAAAATCAGCAACATATATTGGAACCTGGCTCTACAATATGGTTTTCAAAATTGAGACAAGCAAGACCTAAGTTCATGACCCCCAAATTTTCGACCTGAACCGAAAGTCGAAAGTTTAGGTCATACGACCATCAGACATGCATCATGTGATGCGGAATTGACCATAGAAACATAAAAAAATACTCAGAAAAAATAATCTTGATTAGAAGCGGAGTTATCACGATTTTTCGATTTTGACCTTTACTATGACCTTAACTCTAATCCTTGACCCTGAGCTCTGAAACTTCAGGATCTTGTTCTGCGTGATAAGGCACAACTCCTGAGTAAAAATCAGCAACATATATTGGAACCTGGCTCTATAATATGATTTTGAATATTGTGAGACAGGAAAAACCTAAATTCTTTACCCCCAAATTTTCGACCCGGACCGAAAATCGGGAATTTTGGTCGTACGACCATCGGACATGCATCAGATGATGCAGAATTGACCATAAAAAAATATAAAAATACCCAGAAAAAATAATCTCAATTAGAAGCGAAGTTATCGCGATTTTTCGATTTTGACCTTTTCTATGACCTTGACCTCAATTTTTGACCTTGACCTCCTAAAAGTTTACCACTTGGTACGAAATTGATTGTCCACCTTCTGGTGAAGTTTCATGACGATACGACCAAAATTGTGACCTGTAGAGTGCACACAAACAAACAAACAGACGAGACGCCATAGGCGACGCACTTGCCGGAATTTTGAAGGTCAAAGGTCACATTCAAGGTCCCATAAGAACGGCCTTTTGATACGTTACACTATGGTCTTAGTTTGAAGTCTCTACGATGATTAGTTCCGAAGTTATTGTCATTTATGATATTTTTACTTTTTTCTTGACTATGAATTTGACCTTTGTACTTCTATTCGTAGAGGTCAATGCTGTCAATATGCATACCAAGTTTCAAGGGATTCCATACACTATTGACTATGTTGTGGCCTTTTGAAATTTCGGGAAGTTGACGTTTGTGACGTCACTGTGACGTCAGTGTACGTTATAGCGCCAAAAATAAAATATCATTGGAATCAGAGGCTCAAGGCCTTTCCAACGATATACTACTCAATTTGGTGCGCTGACCTTCCTACTTGACCTTGAATTTCACCTTAGGCGAACTTCTCAAGGTCAAGGTCAAATGTCAAGGTCAAGGTCACAGAAGTTAGAACTCGAGTTTATCTAAAATATGCACTTGATTTGAAGACTCTGGGATGATTAGAACCGGAGTTATGGCCACCTCTGTGTTTTAGACATTTTGCATGACCTTGACTTTCGTCATTTGTCATCAATTCTATGATGCAAACATAATGTGAATGGAGTTTTTGAATATGCATGATAAAAGTCTGTTTATATATGTTATATTATCACCGTACAAATTCATAATATCTTCAAATAATGAGTTTCCTTTGAAATTTCACCTTTTTGTTGCCACAAAAACGTCAATGACGTCAAAACGGATATATCGATTGAGCTAAAAATTGATAGAGACCATCATAGAAAAAAACCACATCGTTTGCATCTGTTAGATCTGCAGTAAATGTTATAACTTTGCACATCTGACACTCAAAAGGCCTGAATATCAGTCTGAAATCACGTTTGACGTCATTATGACGTCAATTGACGTCCGATTCCAAAAATAACAACAGATTTGGAAACTACTCTCAAAGACCTTTCAAACGAGCTACTACTTGATATTTTTGCAAAAGGTCAAGGTCAAGGTCATTTTTTAGGTCAACTTCGACCTCAGGCGCTTGCAAAGGCTATCGGTCATACGCTTTAGGTGTAAATATAAAAGTTGTTAGGCTAAGTGAGTGCAATACTATGGATTTACTTTCGTGTCTCTACCTTGCTTACTTCTTGAGATATAGTGACCTACATGGTTTTCGCTTGCGGGTCAATATTGACCTTGTCTTTCGACCTTTGACCTTGAAATTTAGTGGAACAAAAGAACTCGTCCTTGGCTATAAATAGGTATATCAATAGATTTTTACGCACATTATTGACGCTTTTATCAGCATGGACAGCTTCAAACATGCAATTTCACTTATAATGGGACTGTTTTTGTTGCCATAGAAACGTCAATTACGTCATAACGGATTGACCGATCGCGCTCAAAATTGATACTGACCATAAGGGACCAGTCCCACATCGTTTCCAAGCATCAGATCGAAAATCGGAGGAGGTGACCTCCAAGGTAATATATTCGACCTCGGGCGAACTTCTCAAGGTCAAGGTCAAACGTCAAGGTCAAGGTCACAAAAGATAGAACTCGAGTATATCTACAATATGAACTTGGTTTGAAGTCTCTGGGACGATTAGAACCGGAGTTATGGTCCCTTATGTGTTTTCGACGTTTTGCTTGACCTTGACCTTGACCTTTGACCTAGATTCACCAAAATAGTGCGGTGCTTGCCCAGTAACCTACCGATATTGAATATGTAATATGAACGGATTCGACCTAGAACTGTGGACGCTAGAGTGAAAACAAACAAACACATCCATCCATCCATCCATCCACGAACAGACCAACATACTTGCCGAAATCGTAGATTCCGGCAAGTAACAAACAGGCAAACAGACAAACTCAACTGACCAACATACTTGACGAAATTTAATTTCGTCAAGTAACAAACATACAAACGGACAGACCCAATTGCAATACCCTCGCCCCCCTACGGGGCGAGGGTAATCAGTAGTTTATTCAGTGTTGTATAATACAAGTGTGATGATGACTGTCAGATTGGCAAGTGGCAATTGAACTTGGTCCCAAAGCCTTTCATATTATTTTCTTACAGTGGAAGTGACTTAACTGGAGGAATTACCTACAACAAATACAACTACAGTGGTCCCTGTAAGATGAGACCTCACCTTTTGCAGAGAAAATGAGGTCTCACAGGAAGTCTTATTTCACAGGTTCATTTACATGTTAAACTGATCTTTGAGGAATACAAAAAAGTCTTCACACACAGGGGAGTCTTATTTCGGAGGTGTCTTATCTTACAGGGACCACTGTACAACAAATAATAACTACTATGAATAACTTTAGCTCAAATTCAAAGTTTAAAAAAACCCATAAATGAGTACCCGGCTACATTGTCAATAAATAAATAAAATCATCACAGTAAAACACCCTTCAAGTTTGCCCTGGACCTTCTCGATATTGTACAAATTTCCAAGAATGACCACAAGTTGGGCACAACATCAATCTGGCGACAGCCTGCCTCAGTCAGTCAGTGCCTGGGCGCAGCCTGAGCGACGCGGAGCGTCTGAGATGGCTGTCATTCACCCTCGGGACGGAATTCGTTTGGACATCTTTTCAACTAATAAATCAAAATTTTCCACAACTGTACCTTCTAGGCCCCATCTATATACCGAGAGGACATAGGGGATACATATTTGACAAACAATCAATGACTTTATCACTGAAATATCCCAACTTGAAAACGCGAACCAGATTGTTACAACTTGACACATCTCATGGGCGCATCCATTTTTCCGGCTGTATTGACCTCGCAATGGGGTACCTGCTGATGCCATGTGCTTTTGAGGCTCTAAAACAGTCTACTATGCCAAAGAAGTACAAAAAACGTCATGTCCATTGTTTGCATTATGCAAAAACAAACATGACAAAAATTTAATGCAACATTATTACGTTTTTGTAGGAATTTGGTAAGTAGACTGTTTCTATGGTTTGTCTATACCCGAATTACATGGTGGCGATCCTGGTGGCAAACAGGAACCCCATTCACTTGGTGGCGCCACTTCTCATTATCTGTGATCGAGTTGTGGCGCCACCAAGCGAATTCGATGTCATACTATTGGGAAAATGGATAAACCCATGGCCCGGCCAAGAACTTGTCAAAATCTGGTTCGCGTTTTCCAGTTGGGATATTTCAGTGATAAAGTCATTGATTGTTTGTCAAATATGTATCCCCTATGTCCTCTCGGTATATAGATGGGGCCTAGAAGGTACAGTTGTGGAAAATTTTGATTTATTAGTTGAAAAGATGTCCAAACGATTTCCGTCCCGAGGGTGAATGACAGCCATCTCAGACGCTCCGCGTCACTCAGGCTGTGCCTGGGCGTAATAAATCGCCATGAGTAGATCTATAGTCGGCGTCATTGGTCTGTGAGCGGTGGTTTTTCGGCGATTACTCAGTCAATATTTGAGATAATTCGTTGGAATTTTAACAGGTATGTTATCTTATGACCGCCCAAATGAGGATGCATTTTTGAGAAGATAGGATGCGAAGCAAAAAAGTTGGCCTATCTCGTCCATAGTGAAAATCTGGTGAATTCGGCCATGGACCGCTCCCGATCGCCGTAGCATTTCTATAGATAACGTTTTGACGTTTTTCTATTTCGTTATATATAGGCCAAATGGGCTAACTTTTTTGTTTACACACCAATCTCTCTGAAAATTTATACCCTATTAGGCGAGTATAAAATAACACTCTTGCCAAAATTTCATCGAAATATACGAATTATTGACGGAATAATCGCGAAAAAAACACCGCTCACACATCAATGACGCTGACTATAGTAGCCTCAGTCTACTCTTGTCAAGATGTGTTTGCGCGCAGAAACAATAAAAGTGCGATAGATGAGTGTATACCAGTGATTCGTACCATAATATCTTTCAGCTGAATTATCAGATTGTAACATTCACAAACATTTAGTATTTTTCACGTTCCCAAGCTCCAACATTTTATAAACATTTTTACAGGAAGTGGATATGGACATTGACGCACGCGCACTAGGATTTGGACTATTTTATTATATTTCTGAATATATTATTCCGCTGAAAATACGCGATAAATATTTTGTGTATAATAAATCAATTATAGTGAATTTTATCCAGATACTCTCTGATAATAACAAGTATATATTATTCATGATTTCAAGTGATGACCGAAATATGCGAAACTAGTTGTACAAGGGACTATTTTCTCTGTAGATGATTTCAATTCCTGTCTGCAAATAGTCAGTCTGGCAGCCATTTTGACAAGACAAAGCTGAAAAAGGGAAAACATTTTCGAACGTGTGTACAAGCTGTATGCACATTCTAGCCTATTACATATATTTTCGTACAATGTCACTAACAGACCTTTACATTCTTACGTAGCGATGGCAGATCGAAGAAAGCTGCAAGGTGAGAAAGCACATTCATAATGTGGCTTCCTTCTTCAGTTCACTTTATGATGTTGAATTTGCTTGAAATCATGACTGCAAAACTATGACCATGACCTGATGACACTATCCGGAGTATCTGTCTTCTATCCGAGAATGAGATCCAGTACATTTACCACTTGATGTACATTAATGTTGCATTTGCCAAGACGATGTAGCCTGGATCTATGTTTTTAGTTTAGATCTAGGTGAACTCTAGTATTATGTTATCTGGCCGAGTGTTATCAGATCTATTAGTAGATCTATTAGATAATCAGTAGATCTATTTTCTTAATGGGATACGCTCTAACGATTGTTTAGAAATGTCATCTTGTTAATACAAAGTTGTAGCCTGAGGCTGATAATCTTGGAACCCATGAACACAAATTGATCTCCTTCTGGGTGAAGTTTGCCACTTAGTCTTAGTTCAGTTATTGATAGATCTATATTCTAGTTTCAATTTCAATTTGTATGTCTAAACTCTTTGTAGACACATGTCTAAACAATCAGGTCCTAATGCCTTAAACAGGTAGTATTTTTGAAATTAGTGTAGGCCCTAATGGGAACAGTGTACTAGTACTTGTGCTTTGGGAATCGAAACGGGATCAAGTCAAAATACCTGTTATATGTACCGGTATTAGTTGTCAATTACAGCATGCTTGTAGTATTAAGAATTATATCATAATAGGTAGTCTATTCTCTGCTATATATCATATTTTTACATTTGTAATATCAATTGATTCATATTTGTGTACAGCAAAAATGGAATGTAACTTTCATCTAACTTTTAAGGTCTAAATTCAGTGTTGTGCTGAATTATTACCTTTGTGGTAAATAAAATTATTATGAAAACTGTTCCGATTGTATTCGTAATAGATACTTTGGCTTTGAGCAGGGTGACTGCATATTTGTTTGACTGAAAGTTGAAAACATGGCAACAACGAGCATCATGAATATAAATGTTGCGTGACTGTGTGTATATCTGTTGCTCTTGAATGATTTTCAGGTTATTCAAGCTCAGCCTGTTTGTTTTTAATTTTAGGAGAGATAGAACGCTGTCTGAAGAAGGTTAATGAAGGGGTGGAAACCTTCGAAGATATTTGGCAGAAAGTGAGTAGTTTTATTCTAAGGAAATTGTGTCAGGTATTGAATTCATCAAAGTTAGGTATATATAAGCCATGTGAAGTCAATCAAGTCATCCATGATGCTTACTTTTACTGTAATAATAAAAGATGAGAAAGGATATTTTGATCAATTGTTTTTATAATACATGTAGTTGATTTCTCTTCCTTGTCAGTTGCACAATTCAGCGAACACCAACCAAAAGGAGAAATATGAAGCAGATCTCAAGAAGGAAATCAAGAAGTTGCAGGTTTGTAACAGTTACAATGTGTGTGATTACAGATCTGTGTCTGCATGGTCTGGGCACACTGTTGATTCATTGAAGCATTTTTTATTGCGACATTCACCAATTTTACGCGAGTGAAATTGATATAATATGGCTTTTTTCGCTACAGAGGTTGCGAGACCAGATCAAAACATGGGCCGCATCGAACGAGATCAAGGATAAACGAATACTCCTGGAGAACAGGAAGCTCATTGAAACTGTAAGTCATGTTGTATACAAAACTGCATGTCAAATTAGATATTGGAAAAGGTGCAGGTGCTTCTGAGGTTAGTTTTTTGGAACAAAAATGATAGGATATTAGTGAATATTCATTTCAAATTGTCAGTGTGTGCATATCAGAGAATACAGATGTGTAATGATACCTGAATACATAGTTGACTTATTTTCTTCTAATCTTACATATCAGTCAAGTTAGGTTTGTGCTTTTCAGCAGTGCTTTATCTTTTGTTGCAGCAAATGGAGCGATTCAAGGTAGTAGAGAGGGAGACGAAGACGAAAGCATACTCAAAGGAAGGTCTAGGTGCAGCTACAAAAATGGACCCCAAGGAGAAGGAGAAGGAGGACCTAACATCTTGGATATCGGTACATACTAGGGTTGTGAATCAATGATCCTCGATTTGGCAGAATACAATCAGCGACAGATTCTCTAATCAGCAAATACCCAGCTCTCCATGTGAATGTTGTATCATCGCTTGAGATTATAGTATACTAGTAATATGCTATCACTCGTAATATAGTTATCCACCGTCATAGTGCTATATGTTGTTATTCATGTATCCTAGATTGTCCTATTATCACCTGTTGTCAATATTCTCTAGACAGAGATTTAATAAATGAATAAATATCTATTTATCTTCATTCAGCGATGTATCGATGACTTGAACAGACAGATTGACCAGTTCGAGTGTGAGATTGAAACGCTGGTAGCACGGAAAAGGAAACTAGATCGAGATGTAAGATGATAACAAAATATGTGTATGTGAAACGAAGTGCCGTGGAATTAAAGCAAACATGATAATAGTGTGTACAAGCTTTACAGTTGCATGGAGTATAAACACATGATAAACATCCTTTTGCAGAAGCAGGATCGTTTAGATGAACTAAAAATGTGGGTGGAGAAGCATCGGCATCATGTGAACAAGTTGGAGGCGATCATGCGAATGCTGGATAACGATGCAGTTGAAATGAGCCAGGCATGTTACCGAAGAAATAATTTTAATGTTGAACTGGAGAAATAATTACCTGATGATTGATGAGCTGAACAAATCATCATATGCTATAATCTTCTCCATTTGGTTTATAACAGATCAAGAGGATACAGGAAGATGTAGAATATTATGTATTCTCAAACCAAGACCCAGGCTTTGAGGAGAATGAGTATATCTATGACGATCTTGATTTGGATGAACTTGGTAGCTCGATTGGCAATACAGTATTGGCCACATCACCCACTGAAGGGGAGGATCATTTCAACTCTGTATCGGGGACACCATCATCCAACAACAGCAGCTCACCGTCTCCTAGTCCTAGTCTGGTCAATCATTCCAAGGTACCCAAATCCTAAATCTGAAAGGTCTTATAGTTGTAGATCTTTCCCAATGCAGTATTGTATATTATGTAATTGAAACGAACATTGGAGAAAATGATGTGAATTCATATTTAGCATACCATGACTATTGACATGGTTTGATCACTTATTTTTCCTGCAAAATATACTCCATTGGAGAGATTAATTTCATCATCTTTCATAGCAGGAGAAATCAGAGGATGAACGAAAAAGACACAAATCTTTGTCGGAAGATGTAAGTGAAAAATGATCTCTTTCAGATGGTGTATGAATTTGACAATTGCCAAATACCTATAATTGCGATAATGAAACATCTGCCTTTTTATGTACAGAAAAGCAGTTCACAGAAGTCTGGTTCAGGGGGCATATCAAACACCACGAATAAAGTTCCACTAACTCCTACAAAAAACCACCCAAGGTACTATTACGTCCTGATTGACCTCAATTAGTCCGTTTATAACACAAAGAGCTAGTTTCTTGCATAGACACTGTTATTGCTTCAGTGGGGCCTCAGGATCGTCACCGCTGGAAGGTAATGGTCTAAGTCCTGTTGCTGTGTCACTGCCTGGACAGGGGTATGCTCAGGCAGCTGGTGCTCACCACAACAGCTACACAGGTAAATAGCTTGTCGAACCTTACTTACCAATAACAAATTTGTTTGATAGAATTTGCTTCATTTTCCAAGAGATGGGATGATTACTGGTGACAAGTACTATCTTGTGGTTAATTTCCCTTGCAGATAAATCACATGTAAATTCTGTGGATCCCTCAGGTGCCAGCAATGGGGGATTGTCGGTGAACAGTACAAGCAATAGTGTGGATTCTTCAGGTCCGGTGCCCACTGCATCGTTACCTAGCCCAAGTATCCCTCCTGCTCCTTCACCACACACGAAAGTTGAGTCTGCACCAACACAAGTTATATCAACACAAGCCAGTGCTGGTCAGTCTGGCAGCCAGCAGGCTTCCTCTCAGTCAGTGCCCTCTCAGCCCTCAGCTACCAACTCGGTGCCACCCAGCAGTAGTTCTAGCCTAGCAGACACCAAGGTGATAATGAATGGTCCAGCCAGCGCAGGAGCACTGTCGGTAGGTTTATAGATTCACGGTCATTTCAATTCGCGTCCTGGAGACATTCTCACCAGTGTAAAATTTCGTAATTTCTTGGAAAATCATCTTCAAACTGTGAAATATTCCCAGTCACTAAAGTTGCAGAGTTAAATGAAAATCAGCAATTAAATGAGGAACGAAAGACACTTGTTCACACCATAATCTTATAGATACAATATTTCTTCTCCCATGATAAGCCTGCATACTGTATTGGTCCTAATAGTAACATGGCATGCCAGAGCAAAACCTGCTGCAGTAGCGCACCAAAATTAGGTGAAATTTGAGGTCAAATCTAAGAAAATCACTGGATAATATACCTATAGCCTTCAGTCCCCTTGATTTTGATTCGTATAACACAAATATGTACATTGGAACACTCCAAGAGTTTATTAGAAAGATATTCAGTGAAATACAAGGTTACAAACATTGAACATTTTTGGAGAAACGAGGGGGGTGTGCTAGTATTAGGGCATGTGTCACTATTAGGACCAATACAGTACTCCTTTGTAGCTGAATAGAGATGTTATTGTGTTGTTATATGTGTTGTTCAGAATATATAGAGCGTTAGAGTACCTAATCATCGACCCTCTCCCTAATGCTCGACCCCTGCAAAAGGCTGGGCAAAACTTGAATAAACTAAAATGTGAAATCTGCAGAAATGTGTATTAGAAGTACTTTCAATGTTGTTTTTGTCAGATATCTGTTTTGCACAGTTATTTGGCAGTGTTTGCAGGGGTCGATGATTAAGGACAGGGTCGATGATTAGGTACCCTGACGATATATCTTAATGAGTAAATGAACCATTGGTCATAGCTTGTCTCTTATTTCCAGTCACAATCCGGTTCACAGTTGACAACACTTAAATCCATGGCACAACAAGTGGTTGTGAGTGAGGGTCTTGTGCAGACATCACAGAGTTCTGTTGTGTCAAGTATGTCAAACATTCCATAATTATTATGGTACTAAAGTGTTTTATGAGTATGCATCTTCGACAGTTCTGTATGTAGATTTGTTTCATATGTTTGAATAATATGGCCAGTAAATTCAAAATATTAATAGTCTAAACTTATTACCAGAATACTTTAACATATACATATTACCCTTGTATGCCCTATGTACCCTTGTAAACCCTATGTATATTACCCTTACAGCAGCGGTGTCCTCTCAAGCTCCATCCCAAACCACGCCAGCCTCGTCGTCTTCATCTGAACAACAACAGCAGCAGCAGACTAGTTTAGCACAGCCTGCAGCCTCCTTGACGCCACAGGTGTTTCCAGTGATCAGCTCGCCAGCTACGATCACCCCAGAGACCTCCACAATCCACCTGAACCCGCTGTTTGGAGTGGCACCCCTCGGGCCCCAGCCTCTCAGTAAAGAACACCTGTACCAGCTGGCCATGTTGGACGCAGCCTATCACCACTTACCACATCCATCAGACTCCGAAAGGCTTCGGTCAGTATTGGTGCACCTCTTACTGGTCACATAAATATTATCAATTATAAAGGTATGAAATGAGATTTCATGACCATGTGATATTGTCAGAATTTGCGTGTTGGAACATGCCCTCAGACTACGTGCTTCAATATTGCAGGCACTATTTACCAAGGAATCCCTGCCCCACACCGACGTACTACCCTCAGATTCCACCCCCACATTCAGATACTGTAGAGTTTTTCCAGAGACTAGGAACAGAAACCTTGTTCTTCATCTTCTACTACATGGAGGTGAGTCAAGAAGTTTATCCGAAAAAGTAGTTTCTCAAAGCTTGGATTTTGTACGAGTTTGACTACTGCATTGACTTGAATTCCTTTTGCAGGGTACTAAAGCTCAGTATCTAGCAGCAAAGGCATTGAAAAAGCAATCATGGAGATTTCATACGAAGTACATGATGTGGTTCCAGCGACACGAAGAACCAAAAACGATAACAGAAGACTATGAACAGGTATGCATTTTAGTACTGTGTATTTTCTGCTCTGAACTGTGATAGTGCTCATGATTTTATAAATTTTTTATTCAATGTAAACATGTTTTCATATATTGCAGGGAACATACATTTACTTCGACTATGAAAAATGGGGCCAAAGAAAGAAAGAAGGGTTTACGTTTGAATACCGATACTTGGAAGACCGGGACCTCAACTAGTATTCAGTGGTGACAGTAGCTAACCTTACACATGTCCCTGGAGCTATCCTTGAGCCGTCCTCTATCTGACAGCAGGTCAAACCTACTGGACTGTACTGTGAGCAAGAGGTTCTCCAGGGGCCCCACAAGCATTTACTGTGAGACTTGTGCTGTCAAGAGAGAATTGGGAAACTGGCTGAATACTGGCTAGAAAGTATGGTCTATGCCACTTTGTTCCTTGTCACATGGTGGCCTCGGATTATCTGACAGTTTTGGCTGAGCCAGACTCGCCATGTGCATCCACAGGAGTTATTGTGACTTTTGTCTCTCGTCACCCGTCATCACACATTGGATCTTTATTGTATGTTATTGTTGGATATCCCTTCTGTCCCCCGCAGTGGGGCAACCTCTTCATGCTTCTGGGTGAAGCCGAGCTCCTTCATCATTTATAGCAGTCTGTGGAAGTTTGTGATATACATGTGCTCCATCCTCTCTCAACAGCTTTAGAGGAATACTGAGTCAATTACATGGATTTTATGTGTATTCAATAAATTATTATTGCCATCGTGATTCATGGTAGATTAGTTATTTGGAACTACTGATGATGCAAAATTCAACTGCCCATGAAATTTTTTTTCTGTTATCTTTATTGGTCCTTGTTCACCAGTTTACGTGATTTCTTTACTCGGCACAGCAAAGTGTTCTATCCGTCAAGCAAAACTTCGATTGTGAGCTTTAAAAATCTTGCGATTATAAATGTAATAATTCATGATAAGGAACATTTTATTTATCGATTAAATATGATTTTATGAATGAAGATGCCAAATTGTGATCATTGATTGGTAATTTTTACATGCATTAATTTCCTGGTCTCTTGAGGCTCACATTTGGTGTTTTGCAGAGACGAATCACAACAGATCTCTGACAGACATGAATATTTGAGAGTATTTTGTCCAAAACATTGTGTAGAACTAATACATTCGAGACATGGTGCAATGCTACGAACTTGTCCCAATAGTTACTAACTCTATCAAAATACCAATGGCAGCTTTTGAAATGATGACTAAACTGTTTATCTTGTTTTCTCGCCATTGTAATGTTTTTAGCCATGGATATATTTACCAATCTGTACATTGTATGATGCCATATGTGTACATGAGAATCTGTAGGCACGCTGTGGTTATTTTTGTACAGCACTTCTGAATAACTAGAGAGACTGGTATTTCACCTGCCAATGGGCTAGCAGAACCTCTTGTTCGGTCCTAGTCTATGGTTTATTTTAAATATCATAGCTAGGAGCCACTGTAAATAAGGAAGGAGGAATGCTCGCGTAGGTGATCATTTTCCCAAGAAAATACTTGATAAAATGTCGAATAAAACCTAAGAAAGATGACTGGCTTGTTGCTTGAGTACCAGCACAGATGTCTTCTGCATTCGCTATTTGAAGTTGATTGATAGAGATTTACTTTCTTTCATAGCCTGTATTGGTGAAACTTATATTGGTACGAGGAACTTGTCAATATAGAATTATACATCCAATTGAGGTTATGTGATCACTGTTAGTAAGCATCTTCCTGACAAAAGTGACTGAGCGGGGCAAAATATATAGGACAATACATGTAATTCCTTACAATTTGAGAATTGGGATTTGGTAAAAGTAAGTTATGTTGGCATGTTCTTGGATCTCTCGACAACAAGTTTTTGTCGGACCTATACGGATTTGTCCGTTTTGCTGGCATGTCTCCGTATATGTTAGGGTACGCTCAAATGTATTGTGGTTGTTGTCTGTTGTGTTGTCCAAGTCTTATTTTTTACGTGAATTCCTATAAATTTACCGGGACATACCTTGGGACGATATCTAAAGACGTTTTTAGATTGTTTTATTGAATAGTTTTTGGCCATTGTAGTGCTGAAAAATGGCCAATTTGACACAATTTCTTACATAACTTTCTCGAAATCCATGTGATTACTTTCTACTAATTCTACAGATCTTCCAATTCTGTACAAGCATGACGTTATATGCTACTTATAACATGTATGAAGATACTGGAACTCGGATCGCTCGAAAGGCCTGAAATGTAGGCCCAAATTGGGCTTAAATGACCAATTAGGCCTCTGGGGACAGAACACCTAAAATATAGATTAGTTTACTAGTAATATTATGAACATACAGTAAGTCTTTTAAGTTACATCTGTTGGTGAACTTTATCTCAGATGAGTGGGAAATCTCAAGGTCATGTCTGACCTGGAATGTATTAATGGACTCCTGCAGACCATATGCTTGTGAATAGAGCTTTATATATCATGAGATATCATTATGGATCTTTTGGTGACCTTGAACTTGACCTCGAGTCTCAAGGTCATGTCCAGACTGAAATGTGTAATTTGGCCTCTGTAGACAAAACGCTTGCATATAGAGCTTCAGTTTGTATTCTGAGCATAATACATATATGTAAAATCTTATATGTTAATCATATACACTAGATCATTTGATGACCTTGAAGCTGACCTCAGACGACACTGAGTGGTAAATCTCTTGAGGTCCCGTTGACCTGGAAAAGAGTAAATTGTATTTATTGCTATGCAAACTGTACATATAGCTTGGGTTAGTATTGTGAGCATATAGGAAATCACATATGTTGTTTGATAGCTTGGTGGCCTTGAATTTGACCTCAAATGATATGGATTGGTAAATCTCAAGGTCAGATTTGACATAAAGTACACTGTATGTACAAATTGGTCTCTACAGACAAAATGATTACAGATGAATCTTGGGAGTTTTATAATGTGCTTATAGGTGAATCATATACTAGTATGATGGGTCTGTTGTTGACCTTGTATTTGGCCTCAGATTACCTTGAGTGGTTAATTGCATCGTCACAATTGATAATTTTGAGAAACTTAGAGACTAGATAGAGCTAGATTTGTATCATGAGCATGTAGGAAGTTATGGTATATCTTTTGGTGACCTTGACCCCAACATCTTGAGTGTTTAGGCTACCTGAAAGGTGTAAATTGGTCATTGAATACAAATTCTTGACGATAGTGCTCAAGATCATTTGAACGATTTATGTTGAAAAATTTGAATGAATTGCCGGTAAGCTACAACACTGTTCATGCTATGTATTCGATATTTTATGAACATATATGGTAAAAAAATTCATATGGGTGTGGAGCATTATTGGTTGCGGATAGGGCCCAGATATTGGCCACTCCAGGTCACCGAAGCTCGAATGTGTGTTTCTTATCCATTCATTATATACAGTAACATGGAGTAGAACTCCAGCTCAAGAACTTCGGTCGATAACTAATCTGTACAGATGTATTCATAGTTTTTCTGGCAGCAGTGGGATTGAGATGATAACTAAATGAGGACAACTAACTGAATTGGAGTTACACTACTTTGACTCGGAGTCACGCACTTCTCTCGAGTCTCTCACTTCCATTCTGCTCTGTTTTGGAGACATCCGACTCCGATTCGGAATCACTTCCTGTTCTTGGATATCTGGCTTCAATCTTATTTTCTACTATTTTTTCCACCCACAAGATGGGTATTCCACCGCTTGATTCTTTATGTTCCCTCTTCATTAAGACTGCTCCGACGCACACACTATTCACTAGCTTCATCACCCCCACATGTTTGGATCAATCACCTTGGAGTGTTCCTGATCCGCAAAGGATATATTCCTCACGCTGCTTCTCAAGCTCAGTCCCGCTGTTCATCTGACGACATTTCCTTGGCGTCTGATACTATTCCCTCTTTCCTTTCCAACCTCTCCTCCTCGAACGTGGCAGCTGGTCTCTCCTCTTCCGCCAGCCATTACTCCATATGGGGCTCTGTCAAAAGTTTCTTAAGGTAGTCCTGGTGCACTCGCTTGATTGTTTCCTGTGGACCTTTCTGTATGTCTATCGCTAGCTTGCTCCGAGCCCCAATCACCAGATACGGCCCCGTCCAGCTCGGTTTTATTCTTCCTCACATTAGGGGTGTAGAAATACCATGCCCAGTCGTCTTTCTGGTATTATCTGAGATTCACACTCTTATCATAGTTCCCTTTTGTTGACATGCTGTCGTCTGCGGGTTCAGACTAGTCCCTGTATGAGCCTCCTGCAGTGTAGTCCGCACCCATTCGATATATTCTCATGACATTCTGGCCCCTCTTTCTCTTCAGGTCCACCATCAGGTGTAGCAGATGTGTGTTTTTCCCTGCCAACAGCATCAACTTTGACATACATCCTGTGGACTTGTTTACCGACGTCCTGTAGGCTACCATCCCCAGTCATCCTGTCATTCATGAACGATGTGAGCATGGCAATGATGCTATGGTTTGCCCTTTCTACTAGAACATTGCTGATACAGTGTCATCCTCGTCTCTTGTTACTGCAACAGACGACACAGCTCTTCATCAGCCTGGATTCGAACTCCATACCTTATTCTGTGTGGATCAGTCTCGGCACTCCATACTAACAACTAAATTGTTCTTCATCAGCCTGGATTCGAACTCCATACCTTATTCCGTGTGGATCAGTCTAGGCACTCCATACTAACAACTAAATTGTGTCATCATGATGTCTACCACCGTCGGTGTTGTGTGATTTGGAAGTCCTTATGCTTCCAACCATTTGGTGAAGTTGTTCGCTATCACCAGAATGTAACGAATTCCATTTTCCGTGACCGCTCTAGGCTCCAGATTGTCCATTGTGATTTTGCCAAACAGAGCCCCCACCAAATCCTGTTGGCCTCCCCCAGGCTTCGACTTCACTTGCTGCCGCATAGTACCCTCCCCACCTTGTCACATCCTTCTTCATTGCCAGCCAGTAATACCAGTACTGCTTTTCCAACCTCTGCACTGTCCTATTGATGCCCATATGTCCTGCTAATTTGTATCCCTGAGTTGTCTTCAACAGTTCTTTTCTTATTGCTGAGGGTTCCACCACTCCTCTCCCACAACTTGCTTATCACTAACAGGCTCCTACCTGATGAGAATGTCATCTTAAATATGAAGGGAATCCCACAGCTGCCAGAGGGTTCAAGTAGAATCACTATATATTGTGGCTTCTGCCCAAAAAGGCTGCCCAGCTTTCTGTTCATTCCATTCCAACAACAGCTGAATGTCAGAGTTAATCTTCTGCTGTCTGGCAGAGACATTCTGTGTAAATTCATCATCCGTGGTAAGGGCTGCAACATCAAGCCCCACAAGTAGATCCAGGTCTGGCGGGTTAATTTCGTGTCAATCCTCCCCCGTCAAGATGGGTAATACATCTTCGTCTATGGGCTTCCATGGAACTTCCCGACTGGCATTCTGCATCTTCTTCACCAGAATCCCTTGACACTCCCACCACTGACATTTGCGACGGTGTGACATATCATCCACGTTAGCATGTTTGAGTTCTGGTCTTATTGTAAGTATCATTCTATTACCACCAAAGCTTTGATATCTCATTATCAAAGCGGAAACTCGATAGCTGAGCCCTCCAGGGAGTTATCATGCTCTCAGCGTCCTTGAAGTTCAACAGCCACTTCAATGATGCATGATCCAAACTTAGTGTAAAGCGTAATCCCTATAGATAATGGTGGAAGTGATGCATCATGACCACCACAAAATGGAGCTCTGGTTTTGTGGTGCTGTAATTCTGTTGTTCATGACGTAGCATGTGACTGGCATACAATATGGGAGAGCATGCCATGAACAATGAGTTCATCCATCAGAGTTTCAAAAACCTTCTGCTGCTTCTGCCCCCAGTGAAAAGTGGTATTTTTACATCAGCTAGGACAGCAGTGCTGCAAAGTTTTGATTGGAATGACATTAATATCCCAATAACCCAAGCCAGTACTTCTGCGCTGCCTTGATTTTTTCGGCGGTCGCAATGGACTCCCTCCTCTGACACCACAAGACCCAGAAAGACCACTTCCTTCCTGGACACACTTAGTTAGTTTAAGCCTTAGGCCTGCCGTAGTTGTTCAAACACCAGCTGGAAATTTGCCAGCATGTCCTGGAAATCGCTCCCTGTGCAAATGACGTCATCAAAGTAGATGAGGCACTGCCGTCACTGGATGCCTCTCAGTGCTACCTCTGCTCGGTTTGACAAAATCACAATGGACATCAACCTCTCAAAGGTCGCCAGTGCAGTGCACAGACCAAAAGGCATCACTTTGAATTTGTACACGCCAGATCTCAAGACGAAGGCCATCTTGGGTCTGTCCAGAGTGTCCATCTCGACCTGTCATTATCCACTGCCTTCTCCAAGTTTGGGAAATACTTGTTGCCCGTGAGTGTGTAGAACATCTCATCAATTCAAAATAATGGATATGGGTCTGCCTGTGTAACTTTATTCTGCTTCTGATAGCCACAGGCTCTCCCTGGGTTGTATAACCCCTGCATCCTCCAACTTCTGCACTTCCGTTTCTATAATCTCCTGCTGACAGAGATGAACTCTTCTTGTGGGGTGTTTATTGGCGGCGAGTTCCCAGTGTCAATCTGGTGTCACACCAAGGATGTTCTGCCAAGCGTCCCGTCTGGTTCCATGAATATATCCTTGTATTTCCATATAAGCTCCATTCGTTGTTTTTCTGACAAGGTCTCCCCATCATCCTTCAACAACGGCTGAAGACAGGTAGACAGATCCAACAGTGCAGATTGTGGGAATGATATCCCCCCCCCCCCCTCCTCTCAAATCTTGTAGGCCGTAATCTCCTCTCCTCAGGAACCTGGTATTCAACATGGTGACCAATGAGCCAGTATCCACCAACATTTTGTGCAGGCACATGTCTAGCCAGCACTTGACATAATATAGTTGTCGCTGTCCATCCCGTGGCTACTCAGTACTCACCCAGATTATCGGTGCCAAGCACGGTTTCGATGTTTCTCTCTTTTCCTGAGGTTGTTCCTCTGCCAGAGGATCAGGCTGTGCGTTTTTCCCCTTTACTTCCACTCCCGGGTCCCTGCCTCAGGAGCATCACTGGAGGCACCTACAGTGGCTAGCATAGGACCGTAGACCTCCTTGCTTGCTCCGCCCCTCCAGCCGGCATACTTGGCTGACTATTAGGGTTTATGTTGTCCACTTCCCTAATGCAAGGCTCGCACATTTATCTGTCCAGTTATCTGTCCCGCCAGAACCCCATGACTGACTGACAGTCACCTTCTCAGCCCTCGGTCTCCTCACAGCCGGCTCCCCAAGTCATCTCCTCTACTAGATGGACTCCCCCGTCCCATGGCTTCTTGCTCGTCGGCATTGACCCTCAACAACCCGTGGATCAGAGTGCTGGTTAGCGTTATTGGTTGGCTCACCTCAACCAACATGTGCATGGGTCGACTTGGAAGCCTCCCCAGAAAGTTGTCTTCGATGAGATCGTCTCACCCCATCCCATTCACATTCATACAGGCCTGGTGAAACATTTTTTTAATATTGGCCGCCCACTCCTGTGGGGTCTGTGAAGGCTCCTTCTTAGCATTCCTCAGCTGTGTTTTGAATGCGGCTTCCCACCCACTCCATTATATTTCCATTCCATTTGCTAGAATACTTCAATCCAATCTGCCATCTGTGCCACTGACTGGTCATTCAACATGCCCCGGGCTGCTCCTGTCAGACCATTGACCAGATGAAGCGAGTTGCTTTGGTCGTCCTATTTATTCATGCGAACCATCACCTCAAAATACTTCAGATAATCTGTCAATCTCTCCATTAAATTTATGGGTTTGACCAGCTTGGGACCTCTCTCAGCTGAGAGCCCCTGTGATGACCGTGTTTTCGATAGGCCCAACTGCTCCTACCGGCTGAGGGTTGGGCTGTACCACACCCTGGCGCCCTGCAACTCCTCCCTGGCCTGCCCAGGCCATTAGAACTGCTCCATGACTCAGTCCCCATTTGCCCGTGTCATACTTCGTCTCCGCCCTAGGTATCAGACTTGGGTCTCTCCTGGTTCTCCTTCCAGCATCTTACTTACGTTTATACTCTTCAGCCCATACATCCAAAATAGCGACTGCCTCCAAATTGACCTCCTGGAAATGCCCTCAGCTGCTTTTTCATATCGGCCCGCACATATGCCAACCTGATTTTCTCTTCCTCCCACTGTCTCTCACTTTCCATCCAGGCTAATGCTTCTCTATACTCCCACTCTTCCCCGGGTCAAGCGACGCTCCTCGTCTCCTGGAATGCCAACTGCTTTCCTTCTCGGTTTGCCAATGCCCGGCAATCTTAATGAATCTCTATTCGGGAACCATAGTCCTCAGGCCCACTGTTCGGAGTCCCGTGATTTGGTTGTCTCCATATTCATGCACCATCGGCGTATCTCAGCCACTCTCTCATGGGTCCATCTATGCTCTGGGACCTTCAAACTCTGACCAAACACCGACTCAGTGACATCAACTCTGACACGGAGTACCCAACACTGACTTGACTACGGTCTGTCTTTGACTCCGAGCCCCAGGCTCTGAATCAACTCCGGCTTGCCTCTAATTATCAAAATTTGGCTGTATTGGTGGTAATAGATTGATACTTACATTCGTAGCCACTGAATCCAAACCGACTCCAACTGTGATCTGACTCTGACTCAGAGCCACCCATCGCTCTTAGCTGTCTTCACAGCTTTGGTGTTTGTTGAAACTCTCAGACTTTTAGCCTGGGATACCCAGTGATACCTGGGTATCTCCCTGCCTTTTTGTGGGGCGACTGTGAGCTACCGAGCTTTGGTATGTCATACACTCCATAGGACCCTTCGCCACTCGTAATGGCCTGGGTATCTCCCTGATTTTGCTCCGACTCTGATGTCGACAATCTTGTATCATCTGCCAATCCCCCTCTGTCCGTGTCTTCTCCGACACCTGCTACCAGTTGCTTTAGTGCTGCGCTACTCCTTCGTAGCTTCTGGTCTCATCTGTGTCTGTCATCCACTCTGATGCCCGTTGGCAATCTGCCATTTGTCCTGGTCACTTGCACCAATTCTGTAATGGTTATGTGTTATCTTCCTCATGTTTCCTGTTCACCAACCTTGTCTCTTTTTGTATATCAATTTGCAGTTGAGTAACCGCCACAGACGGAATTGACAACAGACTGACCTTCTTTTTGTAGCTTATTATGTCCTGGGAAGTGACTCACACATAGGTTCGACAAACGTGAATATAGCAAGTCACTTGAATCCCGACCGTAAAGGCCTAAAATACCTCCTTTCACAGGCTTGACTACACGACTACAAGGGGGCCTAAACCACGACTGTTGCCAGCCAAATTTACCAGACTCTCTGTTCGATTCTCTGAAAGCCGCCCTCGTTTGCTGATGCACACTATTTCATATCAGTAGCAGATATCCCAGAATCCCCTGCACAATAACATCTCCACATGATCACCGTAAGGTAGTATATATTATGGTGGTGTAGGCGGACAGCGCTCTCTTGTTACATTGACTCAGTCATGTAATATTCCTTTTTGGCCTTTTTCCTATCAGAGACTTGGCGCTGGGTTTGGAACATATCAAGTCGTTTGTTGTATGCGCCCAGAGAGGCGGCAGTAATTGAAGTTTGCTTGGAATATTTCAGTGTTTTGTTGCATCAAAACCTGCTTGGTTTCCATTAATTTTGTGACCAAATGAACAGTGAATGTCTATGGACTAAGTTGGAATATATCTGGCACTGTGTAAGCACAAGCCTTCTGGAATATGATAAAGTATCCTACTTCTGACATTCTGTTCTACTGTTTTGGATATCGTCATTTTTCACAGACCTAGTATTGATTTTCTGGGTTACCTGACTTTGTGCTGGACGTTAGCAGCAATGTTCACTCAACCGTCAAACAGCCCAATTCACCACCATGGGATTAAAGCCACAACCCATTACCTCAATACTTGCATGCAGGATATTAAAACAGTGTATAGCAGGCATAAACTCTTCGCCATCGGGAAGCACGTTAAACATCACAAAATAATGCCACATGAAGATATTCTCCCTGTACTCCGCTGTCATGGACTCTTGGTACCTTTCCGGGGATGCAGAGGTGGAGTATGGGCCAAAAATAGGACCGGAAACATCCATGCACCTAGGTGTGTCATTTCCACGGACATGAAAACATCACATCCCGTCCCACGCAGTAGCGTCAATGTTCAAGTGAAAAAGTCACCAGTTCCAAGTCTCTCATTTGGCCTGATGAACGCTCAGTCAGTGAGAAATAAGACAACGCCAATCGTCGACTATCTACAGGAACAGGACCTGGACATACTGGCAATTTCTGAAACCTGGCTCAGTGACAGCTCCAGAGATCGTGTTGACATTGGACGATTGACTCCAACAGGATACGACCTTGTACACGTGCCTCGTCTAAGGCGCCGTGGGGGTGGTCTGGCCCTGATTCATCGACTCACATTGACAGTGGAGCTGGCTGACATTCCAAAGTATGACACCTTCGAAGCAATGAAGTGTGTCATAAGAACGTCTTCTGCGTTGATCAACATACTCGTAATGTATGCTCCACCCCGTCCAACACCAGATACATTGATGAATTTACAGACCTCTTGACTGAAACAGAATCGTGGCCTGGCCATCTGATCATCGCTGGTGACTTGAACATCCATGTAGACGACAGCTCGAAGTCTATACCCGGGCGGTTTCTTGACACCATTGACTGTTTGGGTTTTACCCAGCACGTATCTGGACCAACACACAAGGCTGGGCACACACTTGATCTCGTCCTAACCCGCCGAGGGGATGACATAATCCATTCAACCATGGTGGACAGTCTTCCCATATCCGATCATCACCCGGTACGGTGCTGCTTCAACCTCGCCAAGCCTCTTCTCCCAAAGCACCAGTTCGTTTTCCGCGAATACAAGAGCTTGGATACTGGTCTATTTACATCATCTGTTCAAGAACTTCTGGCTGATAAATTGCGGGACTGAATTGCGGGACTAGGTAATGGGCTTTTAACATTTAACATTGTAAGGCGCTTTGAGCCTAATCTTCTGGTAAAAGCGCGGTATAAATGTGTAACATGTATGTATGTATGTATATCAGCGTTTTTGCTCCAGTCATCTCGTTGGTGTGCCATGGCAAATAAGGTCTAACCATAAAAGTTCGTTCTTTCAGTGAAGCATGCTTGCCAAGTACATGATAGAGATATGTGCACTACTGTTACAAAAATGCTGTCAAATTCTTGTTTGGTGATGCCACTTCTGAAGACTGGAGCAGATCCTCCTTCAAAGCTGTGCCGTTGATACACTTCAGTTCCCTGTTTGAGTGTAGGAATGTGACGTGCTGACCCAAGTCCATCGAGTTCAGCACTGAGTTCATGCTAGTCGTGTTCAGTTCTGAAATTTTAACTATGAAGATATCCATTGATACAGAATGTCACTGAAACAATCACCAGTATTCCGCAAGAGTAACGACTAGTTCATAATCACAGCTACATGCAGATTGTTCATGAACAGTCTGGTGGTCATGTCTTGACCCGAATTGAACTGGCATGCAATTGGTAAGATTCCAGCAATGCATAGAAACTAGACATGAACAAGATAGCAGCCTCCTCATGGCATGTGAAAGAGTGTATACTCTGCTGGAGTATTGTATGTTCGTTAATGATGTGCTGATCTCTATCCTCTATTCGAGTCAAAACTACTTTCTGTGATGTAGTCCATGATGTTATCAGTTCTATTTCTCATTGACCTACAGCTGACCATGGCAAACGTCACTGTGCTGACTTTCCTGGGCTGGAAACATGGCTGGAGTCGGTGATGATGAATTCATATAAGGTGCAATGTCATATATGTGTGTATTGATGGCTATAGGTCGCTACAGTAAATTCTTTTTTTTTGCAAGTTCATAATTTTGTTACCTTTATATTTACATTATAAGTGAATGGAGAACTGGCGCGTTCCAGATTCGGGATTTTACGTTCAATTCGTCCTTAAATCCGTCCACAGCAGTCTCGTCTGATTGGGGCCCTTACAGCAAATCCAAGTTTACTGAGAATAGTCCATACCTATATAGTCCAAAATTCAGGTGTATTGGAGAACTCAGCACGTTGTAATCTAAGCTTATAAGTTCACACCTGTGTACCTGTGAATGTGGCTTAGTTGAACAAACACTGGCCAATCTGTCGAAATTCGCTCTGTTTTTTTTTCAACCACTAAAAACACAATCCCATGAAATATCCAGATCTGTATAGCAGGCATGGGTTAATTGTATCCCCCGAACAAAGTTCGGCGGATACTATGGATTTGGCTTCGTCGTCCGCGTCCGCGTCCGCGCCCGCGTCCGCGTCCGCGTCCGCGTCCGCAGAGATTTTCTTGTGAACGCGCTACAGGCCGCAATTCTCACCCGATCACCATTATTTTTTGCAGGCACATATATAATGGTAAGATCCAGACACCAATCGATTTTGGTTGCCGTGGCAACTGAATTGGTCATTTGGGGACACATTTTGCATTGAAAACAGCCTGTTTGAGACACATGGCTTGTGAACGCGCTACAGGCCGCAATTCTCAGCCGATCACCATTATTTTTTGCAGGCACATATATTATGGTAAGATCCCGACACCAATCGATTTTGGTTGCCGTGGCAACTGAATTGGTGGTTTGGGGACACATTTTGCATTGAAAACAGCCTGTTTGAGACACATGGCTTGTGAACGCTCTACAGATGGCAATTTTTGACGAATCTCGATAATATTTGGAAGTGTTGTTGGGAAGGGCTGTCACACGAAACCAATCGTTTTTTAGAATGATCATATAAATATTAATATGTTAACAGCCTAACTTATTACAGAATTTTGAAATATCCATTTTGACATGTACGATCATTTCAATAGCCTGTACAGTGGAAGGTAATGACACTGGTTTCTTGTTCAGAATGGAGAACTGAAGTTTTCAGTGAAAACAGGACAATATTACTGAATAAGTTAACATTAGTTTTATTAGTTAAGTCTATTATTGTCCACAATAAAAATAGTTAAGACGAGAAACGTTTATTATTAAGCTCAACAAGGTAAAGGTTTTGTCCAGTACAAATTTCATGGGTGTAACTGAATAAGTTAACATTATTTTTAATAGTTAAGTCTATTATTGACCACAATAAAAATAGTTAAGACAAGAAATATTTATTATTAACCTCAACAAGGTAAATGTTTTGTCCAGTACAAATTTCATTGGTGTAACCGAATAAGTTAACATTATTTTCACTAGTTAAGTCTATTATTGACCACAATAAAAATAGTTAAGTCTATTATTGACCACAATAAAAATAGTTAAGATGAGAAATATTTATTATTAAGCTCAACAAGGTGAAAATATGTCCAGTACAGATTTCATGGGTGTACTGAATAAGTTAACATTATTTTTACTAGTTTAGTCTATTATTGACCACAATAAAAATAGTTAAGACAAGAAATATTTATTATTGGGCTCATCAAGGTAAAGATTCTGTCCAGTAGACATTTTATGTCTGTAACCAAATAAGTTAACATTTTTTTTGCTAGTTAAGTCTATTATTGACCTCAATAAAAATAGTTAAGATGAGAAACAATTATTATTGAGCTCAACAAGGTTAAAGATTTGTCCAGTACAAATTTCATTGGTGTAACCGAATAAGTAAACATTATTTTCACTAGTTAAGTCTATTATTGACCACAATAAAAATAGTTAAGTCTATTATTGACCACAATAAAAATAGTTAAGATGAGAAATATTTATTATTAAGCTCAACAAGGTGAAAGTATGTCCAGTACAGATTTCATGGGTGTACTGAATAAGTTAACATTATTTTTACATGTTAAGTCTATTATTGACCACAATGAAAATAGTTAAGACAAGAAATATTTATTATTGGGCTCAACAAGGTGAAGGCTTTGTCCAGTAGAGATTTTATGTTTGTGACCAAATAAGTTAACATAATTTTTTTGCTAGTTAAGTCTATTATTGATCACAATAGCTTTTTATGAAAACATTGATCAACTTTCACTTTGAATTTCAACTTGAGACCATGTTTGGCACAAATTATGAGTTCAAATATAACTTATGGTGAAAAATTCGATCTGGCTCCAATTTCGTCATCTTGAAATGCAGTTTTGGTCAACTTTTACTTTGAATTTCAACTTGAAAGCATGTTTGGCACATATTATAAGTCGAAATATAACTTATGACGAAAAGTTCTATCTGGCTTCAATTTCGTCATCTTGAAATGCAGTTTTGGTCAACTTTTACATTGAATTTCAACTTAATACCAAGTTTGGCACATATTATGAGTTGAAATATAACTCATGGCAAAAAGTTTGATCTGGGTCCAATTTCGTCATCTTGAAATGCAGTTTTGGTCAACTTTTACTTTGAATTTCAACTTGAAAGCATATCTGGCACATATTATGAGTCGAAATATAACTTATGGTGAAAAGTTCGATCTGGCTCCAATTCCGCCATCTTGAAATGCAGTTTTGGTCAACTTTTAGTTTGAATTTCAATTTGAAACCAAGTTGGGCAGGTATTATGAGTTAAAATATAACTTATGACGAAAAGTTTGATCTGGCTCCAATTTTGTCATCTTGAAATGCAGTTTTGATTAACTTTTACTTTGAATTTCAACTTGAAACCATGTTTAGCACATACATGTATTATGAATCGAAATATAACTTATGGTGAGAAGTTCAATCTAGCTCCAATTTCGTCATCTTGAAATGCATTTTTGGTCAAATTTTACTTTGAATTTCAACTTGGAACCAAGTTTGTAAAATATTCTGAGTTGAAATATAAATAGGTGAAAAGATTGATCTATCTGTATTTTCGTTATTTTATCAAACATGTCGAATGGAAATTCATATAAAGAGATTTCAGTGGTGATTTTGAATTCGACCTTCAATAACCTCAGAAAATCAGTGCAGCAGTTTTGGTGGGGAAAAGAAAACAGTTGTGACTTGGGATTTAGCATTTCTCTGGTAATCTTTTTTAGCCCTTGCTCTAGTTTTTCACACTTGACAGTGATATATTTGGGGCAACAGAGATGATAGGGCTACGGGGGATACACCCAAGCGGTCGTAGGCGACCGGAAGCGTCTAGTTTAATTTTTTAATTGTTAATTGATTAATTTAAATAACTCAATTAATTTAATATAATTGAATAAATTCCATTTTTGGGTTGATTTAATTTTATTTAATTGCTAAATATGTTTATTTGAGATCAATTAATGCAATTAAATCACAATTAACTAGCAGTTTTTCAGCATCAACTATACATTTGATAGTTCACATTGTTAGCGGTGGCCAGACAAAATCTACCCCCCCCCCCCCCTCTCACACACAATAAGGGCTTCCTTAATAAATGGACCCCCTCCCCTCAAAACAAAAGCCCATCCTGTAGCTCATCTGAGTAAAATAATCTCCTTAGAATCTAAAACCCGGATTCAAAGGCAGAAAAGTCAATGATCATAGACAGTGGTTAATTGGCCAAGGTTGTCAGGCCAAATGCCAGTACAAAACAGTCAGTGGTGTGGTTGTTTAATCTAGATCCGGACAGTATATTGAACTGACATGAGAGATCCTGTAGGGATGCTAGAGATTCTATCATAAAGCATCACACAAACATCTGCACCCCATGGAAAAATGTATATAATAGAAGTGGCCAGGACATCGGGTTCATCTCTTATAAGTTTACTACATATTTGAAGTTCAGTATTTGCATATGTAAATTTCCAAACCGTCAGCAAATATACGAGGGAACTTTTTTGATGCCTTTATTCAAATTTTCCAATAGACTGTCTATTGAAAACATTGGAACTGTGGTCAGACATACGAAACAAAAACACCTGAAATATGCAATCAAGATATGACAAAGATATATTTTTTAAAAAATGTTGCTTTTTCAAACTGTTATGCGCAGACACTAAACCAAAACAATAGCATTTACGGGACTGGTAGATATAGCACATGGAAATATATATATTTGTATTTCTATCCAAAACTGCCCATTTATCATGTTATATTGGAAATATAATCATACTAAAAAAACTGGGACACATACTGCATACATGTACATACATTCCATACTTTTTAGGGTTGGTATTCCGCATTTTTTTTACGAGGGAACTGTTAATCAGAACTTTCAGTAATGCATAAAGTAATTGTTAATTTAATTAATTAAATGTGTCATTTAATTGTAATTCAATTAATTAATTTGATGAAATGTGTTAATTGTAATTTAATTTAATTGCATGATTTATAATTTATTATAATTTAATTAATTAAAAATCCAAGTTAATTGACCCATGCCTGCTGTATAGTGTCTGTGGTATCCATATATGCTTACCAACATTTTGTCAATACATTCCAGTATTTGTACTACAGAAATCTGTAGAAACCTCGAGTAAAATAGTGTGACGGTTTTCGACCGAAAAAATGTTCGGTAAAGTTCGTGTATTTTTCGGTGGCTTCGGTTCCTCTTTGGCTGAAATCAGACCTTGATGGTCAAAATACGTAAGTAGGTAAAAGTGTTCCAAGACGAATTTGGAACAATGCAAATGCGAATTGGTTATCATTCATAAAAAAATTTCGGTAAAAATTTCAGTTTTTTTGGTTGAGGTCACGTGACACCCACCCCAAAAAGTATAAATATAGCCGACTCACAGTCGGCATTGGGACACCAGCCAGTTCACTTCGCGGAACAGCCGAACTGATATATATGACCGAAGAGCGGAGGCCACCAAAGATGTCATCTCTAAATGCATTCACAACAATTTCAACCGACTGTATGATTCATCAAAAAACCTTGAACTGTGCCAACTCCGTGTTTGGGTATACAGATGAAATGAAACCGAAGTTGGACTTTTTGTGAATTTTAAGAAGTAAAGTCAACGAAGTAATAGAAATGACTGGAAGACCAGTCGGTTTGAAACAAAGCGAATAACGTCTGAGATAGCTCAGAACCCAAGCTATCAACCGAACATCCAGCAAAGACGAGGTTGATAGAAGACGAACTCCATCCTGAATGAAAGGCGACCTCTACTTTGGGGACTCGAGGAGTTGCAGACCCGTGCATGCCACCACTGAAACAGCTGCAGCTGGAGCACTGCGATTGCCCGAAGCACTTCAACAGCCGAAGAGCTGGAGTCACCAGAGACGGCCTGCAGCCAGAGTACCGGAGTCACCCGAAGAACCCCTGCAGCCAAAGAGCCGGAGTCACCCAAACGGCCTGCAGCCATAGTACCGGAGTCACACGAAGAGCCGGAGTCACCCAGAGAGACGGAGTCATCCAAGACGGCCTGCAGCCAGAGTACCGGAGTCACCCGAAGAATCCCTGCAGCCAAAGGGCCGGAGTCATCCGAGAAGGCCTGCATCCGGAGTACCAGAGTCACCCCAAGAGCCGGAGTCACCTGAGACGGCCTGCAGCCAGAGTACTGGAGTCATCCGATGCACCCCTGCAGCCGAAAAGCTACAGTCAGCCAAGCGACCCCTGTAGCTGGAGAGCCAGAAGTCAGCCGAGCGATTCCTGCAGACGGAAGCAAGCCGAAGAGACGAAACATCCAGGCATCCGGCCAAATAAGATACACTTGTGAGTGAACTCTAACCCAAATAACAGCTAATACTACGAGATCGACCCTTAGAAAAGTTACAGACGTATAATCAACTTTTTGGTGGCAGCAAAGGGATCCATTTAGAAGATGACAGGTCAACGTGGAAAACTAACCGAACAGATGAAGCAGACGGAGCCTGATAAAGCACATTCGGGAGAAGAGAGCGCAGAACAACTAGGAGCAGCACCAGCCGATTGCAGCCCAGGGACATTCCAGCGGGAGTAGCAGATGTGCTTACTGAAGTTTTCTGAATTAGCAAGGCCACTACACCGTCTGACCGAAAAAGGAGTTCTTTACCTGTGGCAGGCCGAACAAGAAAGGGCATTCACCGAACTCAAGAAACGGCTGATGACAGCCCTGATCTTAGGTTATCCAAGAGAGAAGGGCCGGTATATACTTGACACAGAGGCCAGTGACACAGCGCTGGGAGCAGTTTTGTCATAAGAACAAGACGACCAAAAAAGGGTCATCACCTACCTCAGATGAAGCCTGAGAAGAGAAGAGAGACGGTACTGTGTTACCCAAATGGAGTTGCTGGCCATGGTGTTTGCAACTCAGAAGAACAAGCAGTACTTTCTGGGGCGCAAGTTCCTGTTGCAGACCGACCATGGGAGCCTCCTGTGGCAGATGAATTTCAAAGAACCCAAGGGACAATGGATAGAGCTTCTAAGCGAGTAGGACTTCTCTTTTCTGTCTCTTTTTGTATATCAATTTGCAGTTGAGTAACCGCCACAGACGGAATTGACAACAGACTGACCTTCTTTTTGTAGCTTATTATGTCCTGGGAAGTGAATCACACATAGGTTCGACAAACGTGAATATAGCATGTCACTTGAATCCCGACCGTAAAGGCCTAAAATACCTCCTTTCACAGGCTTGACTATACACGACTACAAGGGGGCCTAAACCACGACTGTTGCCAGCCAAATTTACCAGACTCTCTGTTCGATTCTCTGAAAGCCGCCCTCGTTTGCTAGTGCACATCATTTTATATCAGTGGCAGCTATCCCAGAATCCCCTGCTCAATAACATCTCCACATGATCATCGTAAGGTAGTATATATTATGGTGGTGTAGGCGGACAGCGCTCTCTTGTTACATTGACTCAGTCATGTAATATTCCTTTTTGGCCTTTTTCCTATCAGAGACTTGGCGCTGGGTTTGGAACATATCAGCGTTTTTGCTTCAGTCATCTCGTTGGTGTGCCATGGCAAATAAGGTCTAACCATAAAAGCTCGTTCTTTCAGTGGGGCATGCTTGCCAAGTACACGAGAGAGATATGTGCACTACTGTTACACGAATGCTGTCAAATTCTTGTTTGGTGATGCCACTTCTGAAGACTGGAGCAGATCCTCCTTCAAAGCTGTGCCGTTGATACACTTCAGTTCCCTGTCTGAGTGTAGGAATGTGACGTGCTGACCCAAGTCCATCGAGTTCAGCAGTGAGTTTATGCTAGTCGTGTTCGGTTCCGAAATTTTAACTATGAAGATATCCATCGAAATAGAATGTCACTGAAACAATCACCAGTATCCCGCAAGAGTAACGATTGGTACATAATCACAGCTACATGCAGATTGTTCATGAACAGTCTGGTGGTCATGTCTTGACCCGAATTGAACTGGCATGCAATTGGTAAGATTCCAGCAATGCATAGAAACTAGACATGAACAAGATAGCAGCCTCCTCATGGCATGTGAAAGAGTGTATACTCTGCTTGAGTATTGTGTGTTCGTTAATGATGTGCTGATCTCTATCCTCTATTCGAGTCAGAACTACATTCTGTGATGTAGTCCATGATGTTATCAGTTCTATTTCTCATTGACCTACAGTTGACCATGGCAAACGTCACTGTCCTGACTTTCTTGGGCTGGAAACATGGCTGGAGTCGGTGATGATGAATTCATATAAGGTGCAATGTCATATATGTGTGTGTTGATGGCTATAGGTCGCTACAGTGAATTCTGGTGCCAAATGGATTTTTGCAAGTTCATGATTTTGTTACCTTTATATTTACATTATAAGTGAATGGAGAAATGGCGCGTTCCAGATTCGGGATTTTACGTGCAATTCGTCCTTAAATCCCTCCACAGCAGTCTCGTCCGATTGGGGCCCTTACAGAAAATCCAAGTTTACAAAGAATAGTCCATACCTATATAGTCCAGAATTCAGGCGTATTGGAGAACTCAGCACGTTGTCATCTAAGCTTATAAGTTCACACCTGTGTACCTGTGAATGTGGCTTAGTTGAACAAACACTGGCCAATCTGTCCAAATTCGCTCTGTTTTTTTTTCAACCACCAAAAACACAATCACACAAAATATCCAGATCTGTATAGCAGGCATGGGTTAATTTAATTTTTTTTTAATTGTTAATTGATTAATTCAATTAACTCAATTAATTTAATATAATCAAATAAATTCCATTCTCGGGTTAATTTAATTTGATTTAATTGCTAAATATGTTTATTTGAGATCAATTAATGCAATTAAATGGTGTGGTTGTGCAATCTGGATCCGGACAGTATATTGAACTGACATGAGAGATCCTGTAGAGATGCTAGAGATTCTATCATAAAGCATCACACAAACATCTGCACCCCATGGAAAAAGGTATATAATAGAAGTGGCCGGGACATCGGGTTCATCTCTTATAAGTTTACTACATATATTTGAAGTTCAGTATTTGCATATGTAAATTTCCAAGCCTTCAGCAAATATACGAGGGAACTTTTTTTGATGCCTTTATTCAAATTGTCTAATCGACTGTCTATTGAAAACATTGGAACTGTGGTCAGACATACGAAACAAAAACACCTAAAATATGCAATCAAGATATGACAAAGATATATTTTTCAAAAATGTTGCTTTTTCAAAATGTTATGTGCAGATACTAAACAAAAACAATAGCATTTACGGGACTGGTAGATATAGCACATGGAAATATATATATTTGTCTTTCTATCCAAAACTGCCCATTTATCATGTTATATTGGAAATATAATCATACTAAAAAAAACTGGGACTCATACTGCATACATGTACATACATTCCATACTTTTTAGGGTTGTTAATCCGCATTTTTTTTACGAGGGAACTGTTAATCAGAACTTTCAGTAATGCATAAAGTAATTGTTAATTTAATTAATTAAATGTGTCATTTAATTGTAATTCAAGTAATTAATTTGATGAAATGTGTTAATTGTAATTTAATTTAATTGCATGATTTATAATTTATTGTAATTTAATTAATTAAAAATCCAAATAAGATAGACTAATTAGTGAACTCTGACCTAAATAACAGCTACTACTACGAGATCGACCCTTAGAAAAGTTACAGACGTATAATCAACTTTTTGGTGGCAGCAAAGGGATCCATTTAGAAGATGACAGGTCAACGTGGAAAACTAGCCGAACAGATGAAGCAGACGGAGCCTGATAAAGCACATTCGGGAGAAGAGAGCGCAGAACAACTAGGAGCAGCACCAGCCGATTGCAGCCCAGGGACATTCCAGCGGGAGTAGCGGATGTGCTTACTGACGTTTTCTCAATTAGCAAGGCCACTACACCGTCTGACCGAAAAAAAAGTTCTTTACCTGTGGCATGCCGAACAAGAGAGGGCATCACCGAACTCAAGAAACGGCTGATGACAGCCCTGATCTTAGGTTATCCAAGAGAGAAGGGCCGGTATATACTTGACACAGAGGCCAGTGACACAGGGCTGGGAGCCGTTTTGTCACAAGAACAAGACGACTAAAAAAGGGTCATCACCTACCTCAGATGAAGCCTTAGAAAAGAAGAAGAGAGACGGTACTGTGTTACCCAAATGGAGTTGCTGGCCATGGTGTTTGCAACTCAGAAGAACAAGCAGTACTTTCTGGGGCAAGTTCCTGTTGCAGACCGACCATGGGAGCCTCCTGTGGCTGATGAATTTCAAAGAACCCAAGGGACAATGGATGGAGCTTCTAAGCGAGTACGACTTCGAAATCCAGCACCAGCCAGGTCAAATCCACAACAATGCTGATGCTCTGTCCAGGTCAGCCTGCAGTCAATGTGGAAAGAGTAATTGGAAACAAGCGAAGATTGACGCCTGGGACTTCCATGACATCACACAGCCTGGCCACAGTCAAGATAAACTACACTAGTATGGTATGCGAAAGACATTAATGTCTGACAATGGGGTGATCTACAGACGATGGTGAAACACTGAAGGGACCGAATGATTACAACTCGTCACTCCCTGACAGATTCGGCGTGAAGTTTTCACCTGAACACATCAGACTCGGTTGGGAGATCACCTTGAGGCAATCCAAAAACGAGCATTACAACATGTTTATAATGATTATAACTGCAGTTATAACAATCTAAGGGAATTATCCAATCTTTCTCTCATGCATACCAAACGGATAAGGGGCATACTAATTCAATTTAACAAAATTATTCATGGAAAAAGTCCGACTTACTTACATGGTTTCGTAACGTTGAAAGATATGGTTCATGACACCAGAAATGTACTCCCAGTAGCACTTCCTGACTTCAAGACAATACGATATGGAAAGAACTCTGTAAGTTATCAGGGTGCTCTTTACTGGAATAAACTACCATCGGACATCAAAAATAGCTCTTCATTACGTGAGTTTAAAAACAAAATATCCAAATGGGAAGTTCTATGTGTATGTCAAAACTGTTTAATATGTACTTTGAAAAACGTTTGAGTGTGAATCTGTCACTTGTATGTAAATATTATATGACAGCATGATATGTTTTTTCCATCTTTACTTCATCTTGTATATACCCACTGTATCTCATATCATGTCGATTACTAGCAGCCAACTGCTAATGTTTTTTGTTCAACCTCCACATCGACGTTTTAAATAAACTTTTACTTACATACTTACTTAAGGAGAATGTTGGCAAGCATCAGAAGATGCTGAGAGACATCAAACAGTGGACCCTAAGGTGTGATGACTCTGCATCCTGGAGAACGCAACATCTCAAGAAGTCACCAAGGCAGAAATACCAGGTATATATCCCCGATGTCACGTGTAGCCATGGACATAATGGGACCTTTGCCAAGGCAACTGATACATAATGGTGGTGGGAGACAACCAATGGTGGAATGATCAAGGGCATAACTTTGAGTCTGATGAAAGAAGTGTGTAGGATACTGGGTATCCACAAAACCAGAACCAAACTTTCCAGCCACAGTCCAACCATTAAAACCCGAAAGAAAAGAAAAGTGCCAAATTGACAAAGGAAATGGAGCGGGCCAAGTTTGGTGGTGGAAAAGTTTACAAATGTTACCTATGTGGTAGCAGAGAGCAAGTCCAAAGAGAAATTCGTTCACTTCAAGTTGTTAAAGCTGTATAAGAGAGCAGTTTCAAGACAAGTCAAGGCAAGGAGAAACCAGAAGTAACAGATCTTCAAGCAAGTCTTCGCAAGCCAAGATGTAGAAAACCAAGTCATTGCAAGTCAAAACCAAGAATCCGGCTTCCAGTGACTCTAAATCCAGTTGAGAAATACAAGGAAGCTGACTCAAGACTCCCAGTAACATTAAATTTAGTTGGTGATCGAAGAACATGATTCAAGAAAGAGGGAGCTAAATCATCATTTGAACCCTGCTGTCTAATGTTGAATGCTACAAAGCAAGATACTGGCAAAGGATCATCTGAAGTTTCAGGTACAACCGAAGTCGCCGAATTTTTTTTGCCTGCGCTGAAAGTTTTCGGGTGGGCCGTAGAGAGTTCAGGTAAAATTTCCTCATTGGCATTCGGCTGAAGATTTGAAGACTTAAGACGTCACTCCTGCCTCGACCAAATAGAAGTCAGCTTTCGAAACCACATGACCAGTTAGAGAATAAAAGGGCCCAGAATCAGCACTGACTCCGCAGTCTGACAGCAACCCTTGCAGAGGACAGATCAACACCAAAGTTCGTCGGCAGAAAAGCTGTTTGAGAAGACCACCAAAGAAAAGAAGAAAATGTTGAAGTCCGTGTTCGGCTGAAGAAATCTGAAAGAAAAGTCAAGTGACCAAGAGTGGAGTCGGCAGGAGAAGAGCAGCCTACAAAAAGTCAAGTGACCATGAGCAGGGAGAAGATTTTAGTGTGACCGAAGAGCAGAGTCGAGGAGCTGTCCCCACAGCCCAGAATGAAAGAGTCCCCAAAGAGAGAGAGAGTTTGACTACCAAGCCTACTGCAAGTGGTGCAACTGGCAGTTCGAGACATGGGAGGAGAGGCGGCAACATAAATGTAGCCAAAGAGATTGGAGGTAATGTTTCATTTGATTCAGCAGCACTCAGGCCTGTGACCTGAGACGGCATATCAGAGAAGCTCATGGATAGTGCTACCTGCACAACTTCCCTGCCCTGAAGAACCGAAGCCAACTAAAACAGATCAGCTGGTACGAATCGGCTGAGAAGGGATTCCGGACGCCGTACAGAAATTTCGTCGGGCAACAGGTGTTTTGGAAGTCGAAGCTACCCTTGGCCCCTGTCATCCAGAGCATCAAAGCTCTCCGTTTCCCGACGATAGAGGATGATTGCCGCATATTTCCTCTGGGAGACTGCAAAGCTTAACAACTTGTGGGGGAAAATCCAGTCGAGTCAGCGGCCGCCGATTCAAGGATGCAGAAGATTTCGGGACGAACTGAGGATTGAGTCAGGAGATTCCCCTCAGAGATTTCAAGACGACTCTCAGCCGAGCACTCTGGAGATTACTCTGACTAACAGCCCCCGAGAAAAATCATCCTGGGTTCAGGCCATAGAGATCCAGCAGTACCGGCCGCCTATGTCACCAATAGACGATGGCCAAACAGTCCTGACTGGGAGTGGTGACAACGAATCCTTGCCCGAGCCATCATGGGCTAAAATGATCGACCTTCAGAAAGACAGCTGAACAGTCCTGACTGGGAGCAGTGGCAACGAATCCTTGTCCGAACCATCATGGGCCGAACTGATCAACATTCAAGAAGACAACCGAAGGGTGATAGAGGATACCGAACGCCTGTACGACACAACCGAAGAAGACCTGGAATAGAGTAGAAGTAGCAGTAGCACCTAGTATCCAAGACATGTAACCAGGAAGTTCGGGGGATCAACACCTTCACAACTCATCACAAGGGGGAGCCATCATCACCAGCAATCGACACCAGGGGGAGCCACTTCCACACAACTAACAAATCAGGAGGGTCGGATGACGTCATGTGACCGATTTTGTCCTTATAAAAAGGAGAAGATCCCGGCCGGCAATTACAGTTTCCTGTCGACTCTTGGAGAAGTCAGATCGAAGTTCTACCAAAGAGGAGCCTCCCAATCCAGAGCCAACTCCGGGTCAGCCGAGTTCTTCTCCTGGAGTTCAACCAAAGAGGAGCCTTCCACTCCAGGTCAGCCGTGTTTTTCTCCCGAAGTTCGACCAAGTCAACTCCTGGTCAGCTGAGTTCTCCCACAGTCCAACCGACGAGGAGCCTTCCACTCCAGAGTCAACTCCGCCTCAGCTGAGTTCTTCCCCTGAAGTTCAACCCAAGAGGAGCCCTCCACCCAAGAGGAGTCAACTCCGGGTCAGTCAAGTTCTTCTCCCGAAGTCCAACCGAAGGAGCCTTCCACACCAGAGTCAACTCCGGGTTAGACAAATTCTTCTCCCGAAGTTCAGCCAAAAGAGAGCCAGCCAGCCTCTAACCCGAAAAATGGCCCGCACCAAGACAACTGTCTGAAAATCAAAAGTGAAACGATGTGATGAGTGCGGCCAGGCGTTTCATGCTGCTCATGCTCATCACGGAGCAACACACCCTGCATGTATCTTCGCCTGTGCTCAGTGTGACCACTGGAGCCAAAGAGAGCCTGATGTCAACAAGCACATGAAGAACAAGCACAATCTGGTAGATGTGACCCCGAGCCCCAGAGAATCAGCCGAAGAGAGTTCATCAAGCAAGCTGGAAAGAAGCACATCTAAAAGAAGAACCCGACTTTTCGCCTGTCCGATACCGAGTCTGATTCCCCTGCCTCTGTAGCATCCGGAGCCAGGCATCAGACAGGTGGGCGAGCCCCTTTCCAGCTCCGAGCTGGCCTGGCCCTGATCGAATCCAGTGATGATCAAAGTCTACCTCCACATCGACAGCACCACACAGATTCGGCTGGAAGTGGACGTTAGTCGTCGCAAGCCAAGACCTCGCAAGTCTTCGCAAGCCAAGATGTAGAAAACCAAGTCATTGCAAGTCAAAACCAAGAATCCGGCTTCCAGTGACTCTAAATCCAGTTGAGAAATACAAGGAAGCTGACTCAAGACTCCCAGTAACATTAAATTTAGTTGGTGATCGAAGAACATGATTCAAGAAAGAGGGAGCTCAATGGTTTTCGGCCGAAAAATTGTGTTTGGCTACGTACAGTACATGCTTATTAAATGTTATGGTATATATGGTTTTAAAATGTTTACAACTGATTTGCTAAGTGTATATATGTTCGGTAAAAGTTTGAGTATTTTTCGGTGGCTTCCGTTCCTCTCTGGCTGGACTCAGACCTTGATGGTCAAAATACGTAATTAAGTAAAAGTGTCCCAAGACGGATTTGGAACAATGCACATTGTTACGTGGCAGTCCCTGATTGGTTATCAATCATAACAATTTCATGATTATGCTAAAAAATCTTTTTTGATTGGTTGAGGAGGGCACGTGACACCTACCTCTAAAAGTATAAATACAGCCAACTCACAGGAGACAGCGCCTTTTGAGCCTGGAACATCAGCCAGTTCACTTCGCGGAACAGCCAAACTCATATTCATGCCCGAAGAGCGAAGGCCACCGAAGATGTCATCTCTAAATGCCTTCACAACAATCTTAACAGACTGCATGATTCGTCAATAAACCTTGAACTGTAGTCGAGAGTTGATCTTTGAGTTGGCCCACTCTGTGTTCGAGCATACAGATGAAATGAAACCGAAGTTGGACTTATTGTATTTAAAGAAGTTAAATCAACCGAAGTAATAGAATTGACTGGAAGACCAGTCGGGTTGAAACAAAGCTGATAACGTCTGAGATAACTCAGAACCCAAGCTATCAACCGAACATCCAGCCGAAGAAGAATAGGTCGATAGAAGACAACAAACTCTAACCTGAATTATCGGCGACCCCTAATTTGGTCACTCGAGGAGTTGCAGACATGAACACGCTACCACTGAGACGGCCTGCAGCTGGAGCACCGAAGTTGCCCGACGCACCTCAACAGCTGAAGAGATGGAGTCACCCGAGACAAACTGCAGCCGCAGTACCGGAGCCACCCGAAAAACCCCTCCAGTTAAAGAGCCGGAGTCACCTGCAACCGGAGTACCGGAGTCACCCGAAGAACCCCGGCAGCGAAAGAGCTGGAGTCATCTGAGATGGCCTGCAGCCAGAGTACCAGAGTCCCTCGAAGAACCCATGCAGCCGAAGAGCCGGAGTCATGTAAGACGGCCTGCAGCTGGAGTACCGGAAACTCCCGAAGAACCCCTGCAGCTGAAAAACTGGAGTCACCTGAGACGTCCTGCAGCCTGAGTACCGGAGTCACCCGATACACCCCTGCAGCCGAAAAGCTAGAATAAGCCGAGCGACCCCTGTAGCCGGAGAGCCAGAAGTCAGCAGAAGCGAGCCGAAGAGACAAAACATCAAGGCATCCGACCAAATAAGATAGACTAAGGAGTGAATTCAACCAAATAACAGCTACTACTACGAGATCGACCCCTACAACCATTACAATATGCTTAAATAAAAAGGGTACCATGCAGGTGCAAACCGTTACTCAGGGAACCACATGTAATTAAGTATTTGTGCCTTTAGCAACGTATCTGTTATACACTTGCCAGACATAAAGGGACCCAAAAACACGAGGCGCACAAGCGGAAGACATGGCAATTGGATGATAGACTTTCACGGATAGGAAAGGATAGGACTACACTCACGCAGCTAATCACTGACGAATGGATGGTTGCCTCACGGAGGCACGGACGCGGACATGGACACGCAGACGGACACGGAGCACAGATCACGGAGATATGGATGCCTAGCTTAAAGTTGCAGCTACTTCTATTCTGGCCGGGCATGAAACCAGATGTTGCCTGGTGGTGTGAAACATGCAAGACCCGCCAACGAGTGAAATTCGAGCTTGAACGAGGTCACCCACCATTGTAAAAGAACCCCTTTGAGATGATAGCGATGGACATATTCACCATGAGGATGAGGATATTGGATGAGAGGAGGTCAGTCCCTACTCATGTGCTGTGTAGGTGGACAGTGAGGGGATGTCAATCAACAAAGGAGTACACTTAGCAACAGGCCCATGGTATGGGAACTGGGAGAACAACCTCATTGAGCCCGTTGACCCTGAGATTAATATTAAACAAATCTTTGGACACAATCATACTGATCAAAGAGCCTAAGTATTTTAGGCTCTTTGATACTGATAGGGACAGAGAGAATACTCTCACACTGAGTCGAAGTCATAATATCATCAATACCACATCAATCGGAGTCAGGACAGAGTCAACCCCGAATTGTGCTAAATCAAAGTAAACCGAGACAAAAGAGGGGGAGGGGGACACTTGGTGATAAAAAGACATACACTTGGTGATAGAAAGACTTGATAGAAACAGCCATCACAATGAGAGAGAGACAGCAAATGGCGATAGTCCAGAGTGGAAAAGATACTGCCTGGACACGAGAAACTATAAACGACCGGTGAACAAATGATGAACAGGGGACAGATGAAGAAACCCTGTTCAAACTCCGTGCATGGACATGGATGGACCCTTGGAAGATGAGGGCCCCCATAAAAGTGGCCTGTGCAGTCGAGCTGCTGTTCTTCGTCACAGGGAGCCCCCAATCCAGTGGCGAGCAAAAGGCCAGGCGATCCAGAATGGGGCCAGAAGAAAAGGGATCCCATTGGCTGTACCACAGTGTATATGTATATTGGTGATAGCTAGGACTACTGCAGAGGACCAGCTACGGTCGTTCTGGTCACGTTTCAGGGCCGGAACCAGAAATTTTGTATGTCCTGTGGTAGTTTCCTGGCTTCTCTTGGGTGTAAATTTCACCTAAATACCCATTGATGCCCATGTTATTAAAGTAATTCTAATAAAATGTTCAAAGAGCGAGCCGTTCTCGGCGTGGTGTCTGGGGCCTGCTGGGGGCCCTAGAAGCCAGAGCCATTTTCGGAGTCCTGACTCCGATTGATGTGGTGTTGATGTCAGGACCCCCCCCCCCCCCCCGCAACTCCTCCCCCCCCCCCCCCCTCTGACCCTCTGAAATCCGCTACTGGGTTTTATGGTATTGATTACTGCATTTCGCGCCTGGATTTCCTCTTGCAATTGTATTCCAGTCTCCCCCAATGGGTGCTTGCAATGAAGATATTTTTTAAAAAATCACATGTTCCGTCGCGGAGCAGTGGTAGTCACCAAAATAAGCCTTACATGCACAGTACACAAAATGCAAACAAACGTTCATCGCTTGTACGTCCTAAATTATTAAATATTCATCTTTTGCACGATAATTACCGGGAAGATTCAGATTGGTCTTGTACTCTCATATACGAGGCCGATGATACCGGGAGACTGAAGATCATAGAAAATCGGCAAAAAACAAAAACCGGCGCTGCTGTTCCAACACAGTGAAGTGGGTAAAACCGTTATTGACCGCTTGTTTGGGGTCACGTGGTCTTCGTCGGGCTGAAGGTTAGTATTTCGCATTTGTTATGCTGTAGGCTTGGGCGTGTGCAGGATAAAAGGCAAGTGAGACGCCGTTCCAATTTGAACATTACCTATCTGTTAATAACATGTCAACAGAACACATCAATGCACGACTTCCGACTAAAAATAACATCATTCCGATATATCACCAGAGAAGCTGGACCTGATCATCACGGTGTGTATTCAATCCAACTTTCAAAATATTGTCACCAAGCCAGGGGCGTAGCTAGGGCATTGTAAAAGGTACGCACGTGAGGGGCCAAAGAGCCCGGTCTGGGGGTTTGGGGGGCGCCGTAAGCCCCCCGAGAAAATTTAGCTATTTTGTGTTTTCTAGGAGTATTTTGGAGCATGCTTAGTAGTGCTTTTTGAATATTTCAGGCCTAGATATTTATCTCATGTATTCATAACGTTTCTTGTAAACATATGTTACACATGATATTTACAGAAAATATTTCATTTTGTGGCAAAGTGTCAATACGGAGAATGAGCTCGTATTGAAGTGCACAATTACATAAGTTAGCTCTCTATATTATGGCAACCAATTCATGTGATTGTACCAGGACATGATTTGTTAGGGGAAGAAGATTACCCAGAGGGCCAGTGTAAAGGAAATAATTGTCCCTATGTGTGTTAAGTCAGCCCAGACATATACTCCAGGAAATAAATCCTATACTTATACTGGGGAAATCGCCTCAAGCAGGCGATTATCATAGGCGGATTTAGCGCCCCTTTTGCGATCCCAGAATTTTTTTTTTTCTGAAAGATAAATCGAAAGAAAAATGGAAGAAGAATCATTGCCGAATTTTAAAAAGCCATCAGACTATCTGACTTCCTCAAGCGTCAACAATAACCAACATGTACAGGGCGCCCGGACCATAGCAACACAACGCATGCACGAACTGGTTTTTGTCCGTTTTCACGCTGCATAAAGCCGGAAGTCTAGCTGCCGAGCGGTGGTAGTCTCACTTCCAAATTTACATTTATTGAATTGAAAAGTAACAATGTCGTAGGCCTATAGATAACTTCTTCACTATATAATTTTAAGGATGTTCGCTCCCATTGGACCCAAGCAGAGGGGCTAAAATTTGAAATTCGTTTGATGATTTTCAAACTTTTAAACTATCATCAGCAGGATATTGTGCACTCGAAAACAATTATGACGCGTCGAAAACATTTCAGACGTGTCATAAACATTTTCGATGCATCGAAAACATTTCCGACGGTTCGAAAACATTTTTGATGCGTCTAAAACATTTTCGATGCATAGAAAATAATTTAAGATGCATATGAAACAGCTCTGATTTTTATGCATCGGAAATTATTAGGTGCATCTTAAACATGAAGTATTTTCGATTTGCATATGTCGGAAATGTTTCAGACGCATCAAAAATGATTTTTAGACGCATCAAAAATGTTTTAGACGCATCGAAAATAATTTTAGACACATCGAAAATATTTTAGACGCATCGAAAATGTTATAGACGCATCGAGAAAAGTTTCAGACGCATTGAAAATATTTTAGACGCATCGAGAATATTTTAGTGGTGTTGAAATTGACTCTATTTTTAATTTCTTCTTTGAATCTTTGCTCGGGAGCAAAACTCAAACTTTCGGCAGATAGAAGCCACCGTACAACGCTCCTTTGGACACATGATTTCCCCCAGAATCCTGCCCTAAGATTCCCCCAGAATGTGCCAGACCAACTAGAGGTATTCAGCTTCTGGGCCCTTGAGCGGGCCCCAGATCCCACGCATTTAGTTGGGAATCTACAAAGAACTTGTAATATGTCTACAAATACGCCATGCTTTATATTATGATGAACATGTACAGGGTATTTATGAATTATAATTACATGTACATGTACTCTACATGTGGCCGTGAACTGACAAATAAAAGGTCAAGGCGTCAGGTTGGATATGAAACATATCAGACTTAAAGTTGGAATCAATTTTAAAATCCGAGTTCAGCCAAATTTAGCATTTTTGTTTGTCACGCAAACTTGAAAGTACATCTCAAGATAGTCGGAAATATATAGGAAATATGCACAGTTCGACAACAAATACTTGCCGTTAATCGTGCATGAAAACAGTGAATAGACAATGATCGGCCTGCTTACATTGCCGGTTGCCACAGTATCTAGACAAATACCAATGACGTCATGAGACTCTGTGTAGAACTCGCCCGCAAGGCGGGCCGTTTTGAGAAAAAAATTGATGCGAGATTGACTGGCCCGAATTTGAATCTTGATTTGGCAACTCAATTTAGGGACATAATACACATTTTCAGACCCAAATTTGTAAGATTCCTCATTCTATAGCTAATATAAAGCTACCGCAGAATGAATAAATTTTGTCAATTCTAAAAGTGATTATAGCTTGAAATGTTGTAGTTGAGGTGGAAGAAAGTTGCTGAAACCGAAAAATAAGTCTATTGCTTAGCACGTGTGTAATCTTGCAGAGAAGGGCGGGGACTCAGTATTAGGAAGATATAGCATTCCATATAGTTCTAGTCAGGCATTACTGCCACTAGACGTTTGACTAGACGCCACCTGAAGAACATCCAGACGGCGTTGTATTTGTTTATATACAGAGATTAATTTTCAATAGATCTAGCCGATTTCAAAAGGTACGCACGGTGCGTCTGTGCGTATAGGCAGCTACGCCACTGCACCAAGCCAAGGCCCACTATGAAACTCCCAGTTTTGTTTTGGATATTCGGCTCAATTTGAAAATTTCTGTGTCTTAAATGGGTATCATCTATCATGCCGTAATTTGTCACTACATTTCAGAATTTTATCTCAAAAAAGTAAAAAGTCAATCTACCCCAATGTTAAACTTCAGTCCAAAATTAGTCCTATCTCTGAGACAGTTACGCTGCGGAATTAGTCCAAAATGGGGTCAAATATATTCCAACAAATTCAGGGCTTTATTCGTGTTTATGCCCATCCAGAATGGACCTATTGCGCGGATTTTGGATTCTGAATGCGTAGTCAATGTATATTAAGGCAGACATGTTTATTTTGAAGCATTTCTTAACTTGTACATTGAAATAAGTTGGGTTTTTTGTGCAGACTCCAAGTAGGGGCTAAAATTTAACATTGGGTTAGGTTGCCAACTTCTTCGGCTAGGATGTACAATAACGTGGGCAATTTTATTATCAACTAATTTCCCATACTTAGGATCCGGAATGACAATTCGTTAAGAAGGATTGCCCACTAAAAAAGAAGGATTGCCCATTGAATTAGGGCATTTCGTCCCGAAATGCCCTTATGGTTTTGTCTGGTTTTTTTTTTTTTTCTTCTTTTTTTTTTACTTTCCGCCGTTTTGGTTTCCGATCAATAACTCGGGAACGCCTGAACGGATCTTGTCCAAATTTACACCACTGGTCAGAAATATTACATGGAAGACCCCTATTGTTTTGGAGGCGGCTCCGGGGTCCGTGAGGTCCGTGAGGATGAAATCAAGGTTGATTTTGAGACTTGGTTTCCGAGCGATAACTCAAAAAGTATTCATGCAATGGCAAGTATTCTCTGCATGGGAGTTCATATACCACCAAGGAAGAACCCTATTGATTTTGGGATCACTACGTCGAACGACCTTTGACCTAGAGCTCGGAAGAATTTTTGCTGATTCATCCTTGAGGCTTTCATGCATATCTCGGAAACGGTGCGTCGTAGAGCGAAACGGAGCTCAATTTCGGCCTCCTGGCACTAGACAAACTAGTCTAGGGGTGTATCTTGGGTCGAAACGACCCCTGGTGTCGATTTTTTTTTTCGCCGACTCGGCACTTCCTGTTTGGCCGTATCTCGGAAACAGTATGTCGTAGAGCGAAACGGAGCTCAATTTCGGCCTCCTGGCACTAGACAAACTAGTCTAGTGTGTATCCGGAAACGGTATGTCGTAGAGCGAAACGGAGCTCAATTTCGGCCTCCTGGCACTAGACAAACTAGTCTAGTGTGTATCTTGGGTCGAAACGACCCCTGGTGTCGATTTTTTTTTTCGCCGACTCGGCACTTCCTGTTTGGCCGTATCTCGGAAACGGTATGTCGTAGAGCGAAACGGAGCTCAATTTCGGCCTCCTGGCACTAGACAAACTAGTCTAGGGGTGTATCTTGGGTCGAAAAGACCCCTGGTGTCGATTTTTTTTCCCGCCGACTCGGCACTCGGAAACGGTGCGTGGTAGAGCGAAACGCAGCTCAATTTCGGCCTTCTGGCACTAGACAAACTAGTCTAGTGTGTATCTTCGGTCGAGACGACCCCTGGTGTCGAATTTTTTTTTCGCCGACTCGGCACTTCCAGTTTGGCCGTATCTCGGAAACGGTGTGTCGTAGAGTGAAACGGAGCTCAGTTTCGGCCTTTTGGCACTAGACAAACTAGTCTAGTGTGTATCTGGGGTCGAGACGACCCCTGGTGTCGAATTTTTTTTTCGCCGACTCGGCACTTCCTGTTTGCCATATCTCGGAAACGGTACGTCGTAGAGCGAAACGGAGCTCAATTTCGGCCTTTTGGCACTAGACAAACTAGTCTAGGGGGTATCTTGGGTCGAAACGACCCCTGGTGTCGATTTTTTTTTTCGCCGACTCGGCACTTCCTGTTTGGCCGTATCTTGGAAACGGTACGTCGTAGAGCGAAACGGAGCTCAATTTCGACCTCTGGGCACTAGACAAACTAGTCTAGTGTGTATCTTCGGTCGAGACGACCCCTGGTGTCGATTTTTTTTTCCGCCGACTCGGCACTTCCTGTTTGGCCGTATCTCGGAAACGGTACGTCGTAGAGCGAAACGGAGCTCAATTTCGGCCTTCTGGCACTAGACAAACTAGTCTAGGGGGGTATCTTGGGTCGAAACGACCCCTGGTGTCGATTTTTTTTTTCGCCGACTCGGCACTTCCTGTTTGGCCGTATCTCGGAAACGGTGCGTCGTAGAGCGAAACGGAGCTCAATTTCGGCCTTCTGGCACTAGACAAACTAGTCTAGGGGTGTATCTTGGGTCGAAAAGACCCCTGGTGTCGATTTTTTTTCCCGCCGACTCGGCACTCGGAAACGGTGCGTGGTAGAGCGAAACGCAGCTCAATTTCGGCCTTCTGGCACTAGGCAAACTAGTCTAGTGTGTATCTTCGGTCGAGATGACCCCTGGTGTCGAATTTTTTTTTCGCCGACTCGGCACTTCCAGTTTGGCCGTATCTCGGAAACGGTGTGTCGTAGAGTGAAACGGAGCTCAGTTTCGGCCTTTTGGCACTAGACAAACTAGTCTAGTGTGTATCTGGGGTCGAGACGACCCCTGGTGTCGAATTTTTTTTTCGCCGACTCGGCACTTCCTGTTTGCCATATCTCGGAAACGGTACGTCGTAGAGCGAAACGGAGCTCAATTTCGGCCTTTTGGCACTAGACAAACTAGTCTAGGGGGTATCTTGGGTCGAAACGACCCCTGGTGTCGATTTTTTTTTTCGCCGACTCGGCACTTCCTGTTTGGCCGTATCTTGGAAACGGTACGTCGTAGAGCGAAACGGAGCTCAATTTCGACCTCTGGGCACTAGACAAACTAGTCTAGTGTGTATCTTCGGTCGAGACGACCCCAGACTCGGCACTTCCTGTTTGGCCGTATCTTGGAAACGGTACGTCGTAGAGCGAAACGGAGCTCAATTTCGACCTCTGGGCACTAGACAAACTAGTCTAGTGTGTATCTTCGGTCGAGACGACCCCTGGTGTCGATTTTTTTTTCCGCCGACTCGGCACTTCCTGTTTGGCCGTATCTCGGAAACGGTACGTCGTAGAGCGAAACGGAGCTCAATTTCGGCCTTCTGGCACTAGACAAACTAGTCTAGGGGGGTATCTTGGGTCGAAACGACCCCTGGTGTCGATTTTTTTTTTCGCCGACTCGGCACTTCCTGTTTGGCCGTATCTCGGAAACGGTGCGTCGTAGAGCGAAACGGAGCTCAATTTCGGCCTCCTGGCACTAGAGAAACTAGTCTAGTGTGTATCTTCGGTCGAGACGACCCCTGGTGTCGAATTTTTTTTTCGCCGACTCGGCACTTCCTGTTTGGCCGTATCTCGGAAACGGTGTGTCGTAGAGTGAAACGGAGCTCAGTTTCGGCCTTTTGGCACTAGACAAACTAGTCTAGTGTGTATCTGGGGTCGAGACGACCCCTGGTGTCGAATTTTTTTTTCGCCGACTCGGCACTTCCTGTTTGCCATATCTCGGAAACGGTACGTCGTAGAGCGAAACGGAGCTCAATTTTGGCCTTCTGGCACTAGACAAACTAGTCTAGGAGGTATCTTGGGTCGAAACGACCCCTGGTGTCGATTTTTAGGTTACCGGACCTTTGGTCCGATAACCTATTGCCATGGCGTTGCGTCCGGCGTCCGTCGTCCGTCCGTCCGTCCGTCCGTCCGTCCGTTCACATTTTTATCTTTAAAGTTTATGATGGAATATTTCTGAAATTTTGCACAAAAATACCTAAAAATATTTCCAAGGAAGGGTTTTTTTAGTTTTCTGATTTTCCAATTTTTTTCAAAATGGCGGCCGTTTTCGTCGAAAAATGGCCAATTTTGGACTTTGACAGTCATTTTCTCAAAATCTTATCAGTAACTTTTTTTCTTATTGATGCATAACACTCCTCTTATGTGCCCCTGTGACATGTATAAATTTTGTTGCCCTTGAATCGCTCGAAGTGGGCCATTTTGGGCCCAAACTCGGCCCAAATGGGACTCTCCATGTTAAATTCTCCTATGCTTTATAATGGGACAAAATTAAGCCTAATATCTCACTTAATATTGAGATTAGAGACTAGGAATCAATTGTGCACATATAGGAAATGATATATCCTGAATATTCTGGTGACCTTGAATTTGACCTCTGACCTCGGTTTCAAGGTCAGAGGGCCATTTTCGTCGAAAAATGGCCAATTTTGGACTTTGACGGTCGTTTTCTCAGAATCCGTTCAGTAACTATTTTTCTTATCAATGCATAACACTCCTCATATGTACCCCTGTGACACATATAAATTTCGTTGCCCTTGAATCGCTCGAAGTAGGCCATTTTGGGCCCAAACTCGGCCCAAATGGGACTTTCCCATGTTAAATTCTCCTATGCTTTACAATGGGACACATTAAGCCTAATATCTCACTTAATATTGAGATTAGAGACTAGGAATCAATTGTGCACATATAGGAAATGATATATGCTGAATATTCTCAGGGTCTTGAATTTGACCTCTGACCTCGGTTTCAAGGTCAGAGCACAAACTGTCTAATATCTTGCTTATTAATGACTTTACAGGTTAGGAACCAATTGTGGACATATAGGAAATGATATATGCCGAATATTCTGATGACCTTGAATTTGACCTTTGACCTCATTTTCAAGGTCACACCACAGAATGGCTAATATCTCCCTTATTATCGATTTTACAGCTTAGGGATCAATTGTGGACATGTAGGAAATGATATATGCTGAATATTCTCGTGACCTTGAATTTGACTTCTGACCTCAGTTTCAAGGTCAGAGCACAAAATGGCTAATATCCTGCTTATTATTGACTTTACAGTGTAGGAATCAATTATGAACTTATAGGAAATGATATATGCAGATTATTGTCATGACCTTGAATTTGACCTTTGACCTCCTTTTCAAGGTCGCAGGACAAAATAGCTAATATCTCGCTTATTATCGATTTTACAGCTTAGGAAACAATTATGAACATATAGGAAATGATATATGCTGAATATTGCTATGACCTTGAATTCGACCTTTGACCTCATTTTCAAGGTCACAGGACATAATGGCTAATATCTTGCTTATTATTGACTTCACAGCTTAGGAATTAATTGTGGACATACTAGAAATGACATATGCCGAATATTATCGTGTCCTTGAATTGACCAATGAGGTTTTTTAAAGGTCACGGGACAAAATACTAATATCTAAAATATATATTGTCCGGTAACCTTTCTTAGCCCTTGGGCTAATTTTTTTTTCGCCGACTCGGCACTTCCTGTTTGGCCATATCTCGGAAACGGTGCGTCGTAGAGCGAAACGGAGCTCAATTTCGGCCTCCGGGCACTAGAGAAACTAGTCTAGTGTGTATCTTCGGTCGAGACGACCCCTGGTGTCGAATTTTTTTTTCGCCGACTCGGCACTTCCTGTTTGGCCGTATTTCGGAAACGGTGCGTCATAGAGTGAAACGGAGCTCAATTTCGGCCTTTTGGCACTAGACAAACTAGTCTAGTGTGTATCTGGGGTCGAGACGACCCCTGGTGTCGAATTTTTTTTTCGCCGACTCGGCACTTCCTGTTTGGCCGTATCTCGGAAACGGTGCGTCGTAGAGAGAAACGGAGCTCAATTTCGGCCTCCTGGCACTAGACAAACTAGTCTAGGGGGTATCTTGGGTCGAAACGACCCCTGGGGTTGATTTTTTTTTTCGCCGACTCGGCACTTCCTGTTTGGCCGTATCTCGGAAACGGTGCGTCGTAGAGCGAAACGGAGCTCAATTTCGGCCTCCTGGCACTAGACAAACTAGTCTAGTGTGTATCTTCGGTCGAGACGACCCCTGGTGTCGAATTTTTTTTCCGCCGACTCGGCACTTCCTGTTTGGCCGTAGCTCGGAAACGGTGCGTCGTAGAGCGAAACGGAGCTCAATTTCGGCCTCCTGGCACTAGACAAACTAGTCTAGTGTGTATCTTGGGTCGAGACGACCCCTGGTGTCGAATTTTTTTTTCGCCGACTCGGCACTTCCTGTTTGGCCGTATCTCGGAAATGGTGCGACGTAGAGCGAAACGGAGCTCAATTCCGGCCTCCTGGCACTAGACTAACTAGTCTAGAGGGTATCTTGCGTCGAGATGACTTCTGGTGTCGATTTTTTTTTTGCCGACTCAGCACTTCCTGTTTGCCATATCTCAGAAACGGTCCGTCGTAGAGCGAAACGCAAAAATGCTTAAGGACGGGGTATGTCACTTAAACTTTGACCACGGACAGATTCAGAGTCATTATGGTTCTACGCGGTCTCTTAGGTAAATGTTAGGTAGGAATAGAACTCACACGAAATGCCCCAAGGCATCTTCAGGCCTTGACGTCTAGTTGTACATGTGCTCCACTACTTCATTTTTTGAGAAAAAATTCTGAAATTTGGTGAAAAATTGGGGCATGATACACGAATAAGACACACAAAATTTCAACTTTATACAATGGCCAAAAGGCGTGTTTCACTGATAGATGAAGTTGACATTTTTTTTACTACAATATATTCCATGTCGATAAATTCACTGAAGTTTGATATTCAAGTGTAGACCCTTATTGTAAGGACTAAATTTAAGTGAACCGAATCAGCTAAAAATGGAAATTCAGTATGATAGGTGAGTAACAGTATAATGAAAAGTGACAAGCCAGAAATTGTCAAATAGATCTGTGTTACTAAGTTGTGTGTGTATAATGGTACATCAGCCACTTGTATCCAGTCTCCATGTGAGACACGTGGGCACATCATTACTATTTGATTCATTTGATGAATGATGTAAATTGTAAAACATAACAGAAATATCCTATTATCATGCCCATGGTAACTGACAAGTATATTCCAATCTTCCAATGACAGGGAGTATCGATCGATAGTACAGGTTCAGCTGTAGAGCATGTTACTGTATGCCCATGGAGTAGTGGTTATCATCAGTTATCTCAATATTCTCAGTGTGATCCATGTACTGATCCTTAAAGATGTCCTGAATGTATTATGTATGCTGAAATTAATGATAGGTTTGTTTGTTTATTTATTTTACAGAAACAACAAACTCATGGATATACAGGTGAAAATGGAAGTGGAACAAAATCAAGGCGAAGATTTGACACAAAGTATGATAAAACAGGAGGATTTTACGAGTGATTATGAGGCTTATCTTGAAGGCTGGAGTGTGAATACGACAGGCCACACTGACCAACATGCATGTTCCACATCGAGGAAAGGCACAGAAAAACATGTCATAAAGTTGGAAGATGTTATGGAAGATGCAGTTAAAACTGAAATAGAAACTGTGGCGATAAAAACTGAGTCTGAGGAAGAAATTGTGCAAGTAAAATTGGAGGACAATATACAAGACATCAAAACTGAGGAGGATAATGTAGTCATAAAGACGGAAGTTGAGGAACCAACAGAAAACTCTTGCTCAAATCAAAATAAATTTCCAGGATACTGCTCTGTACTTAATGCAGACAACACCAGTCAGTTGACTACGCCCAGTGATGATCATCTTGTGACACAGATGTTTCCAGGGGCTACAATGGATGAAAGTAGCTCCAGTGCAACATCAGATAGTGACACAGAGGCTGACTCCTTAAAACAACCAAAGTCCTTTTACTGGCCAAATAAGCCCAAAGTTAATGGTTATTTTGCTATTCAGAATGAGCTTTTTGGCCAGCCGACTGTAAAGAGAACATACAAAAAAACTTGGGGTCCAGCCGTGGTGCCCTACAAAGCTAGAGATGATGAAGTCAAACGAAAGCGATTTGAGCGTTTGTGGAGAAAAACAAACAAGCGATATCTTCCACCATCAGACGATGCCGACCAAGCTAATTCTGAACAGAAAGTCGAGCCGAAACATGCTGCCTGGATAGAGTCGGGCTGCATTGACAAACATGTCCTTAATGCTTGCACTGAGGAAGATCGCTACACATGCTACATATGTGGGTCTGTTGCGAACAAAATGGCCAATCTCATCACTCATATCCGGACTTTTCACGTGGAAAAGGTTCACCAATGTGATGTATGCAAGAAAGCATTCAGTCAAGCATGCCATCTTGAAGCACACATGCAGGTGCACAAGAAGAAGTATCAGAGGAACAAGCAAAAGAAATCCCAGACCTGTGGAGAAGATACCACCCTTCCGGAATCATCGAGCAGCAAGACTAACAGATATGAACATCCCTACGTGTGCGGTGTTTGTGACAGTGATTTTGCTGCAGTGATTAACTTGCAATCTCACATGTCGACTCATGCTCTGAAGAAGCTGTATGTTTGCCCCATTTGTGGGGACAGCTTTGTTCAAAGAAGCAAGAGACACCTCTCCATGCACAGGCCACCTTTCAAGTGTGTCGTGTGTACCCGAGAATACAAAAATCTGGGGGCAATTCAGCAACATTTTCATACTCATTCTAATGATAATTGGTACAAATGTGGCATCTGTGAGAATAAATTCCGTTCCAGTTTCCAGCTCAATGGTCATATTCGTAAAAAACATAACCATACAAATGCATGAATTTCTAATCGTTCTCAGGGTGTTTAGGAAGAGGAATTTGTTTGATGGATTTAAACTTGTTATGTTTCATAACGTACAGTCACTAGTAGTAAATTTTTCATGTTGCTAAAATATTTATGATGAATGTGTTACATAATCTTTACATATTTTTTATGACCAAATGTTATCATATAATAATATTTTCAAAGTTAGTTTATAAGACAATACCGTATTGGTCCTAATAGAAACATATAAGCCTTAACAGTATAGCGCCCCCCTCATTTGCAAGAAAAAATTGCTGTGTTCTTCACCTCAAAATTGTCCTTAGTTTCTTATAGCAAGGTCTTGTGTTATTTTATATAAACATCATATTCAGGCTAACACAACACAATAAACACTATGTATTTTTATCATCAATTTCCCCAAAATGTCTTTAATTATTTTTATTGTGCTAATATTGAAAGTCTTGCAATAGAGCGATGCTCTTCTATTAGGACCAATATGGTAATCAGTTCGAATTGATTTGTTGTTATATGTTTAATTATTTTTGCTAGTTGTATTGTTATATTATACTATGGATTTTGGATTGTTGCTTCGCCTCTGGACAGCTACTTGCGGACGCTCAACGTCACTTTCCTCAACAGATTTTGAGTATTTGCGGGAACAGCTATCATTGTGAGGAATGTTTGTTGCCCGTCTTCAAAATTTTTATCGTCAACGTTCACTGTCAAATATTGTTGAAATTATATGCCCGAAACTAGACATCACACCAGAAGATGCCTTGCAGGCATTTTAGTGTAGACTCATACATACACTAAGCACTGAAAGTTTAGATTCAACAATCAACATGCTTAAGCAACTTCAGGACTAGTGGTTGGCTCTGAGTCCAGGTCTGAACCCCATCAAATTGGGGTTCAGTTATTGCACAGAAGCCTCCAGACACCCTGGCAGCACTTGAGACAAATCTGCATCGAAACTGGGCAAGAACCGATGGGGATAGTTATCTGGATCTCATCAGGAGCTCACCGTACAGAGCCAGGGCCTTGTGAAAAGCCCGAAGTCGAAACACATCTTGGGCCTATAATCTCGGGTTTATTCAATACAAAATTATGTCATCCTTTGGCTTCTCACACGGTCTGGACTCTGCATGGCGAGTGCCTGACAAGATCCAGATATATCTCCTGGGCAATTCTTGTCCAGTTTTCATGTACCCGGTAGACTTGTTTCAAGAGCTGCCAGGGTGTCTGGAGGACACACTGTCCGATCAAGGTGTGAAATAGAATTTGGATGAAGTTCAGATTTGGACTTTCAGCTGACCATATCTGACTCCTGATGTACCTTGCATATTGAACCTGAACTTTTGGTGCTTAGTGTAAAAGTACAAAAAGCTGAGTCAACAACTACGTTAGATCTATACCTGCAAAAACTCAAGACATGTTTGCCTGGTGGAGTCATTTCCATGAAATCTGAAAATAATGTCCAATGCACTGAGAAACCGATGCAAATAAATCTCAGTGGAGAAAATTAAAAAATTTCATGAATATAGAATATTGAACAAGCTTTATACAACCATGTGGTCATTCCACAATTCCATGAAGTATAAAATTTGAAAATTTATTGCAAATTATTGAGGCCATTGTGTAAAGACCTTCATTGCTTTCTATTTGCTCTTCTGGGAAAATCATTCATGCATAATAAGGTCAGTACTGCTGACTTATTAACATAATTAATACAGAAGACTTATTGTTCTTCAACATTACATGGTCTGTTTTCAGTGGATGAGTAGTATTACAGGGCAGTACAAGTTACTTAGGCTCCTATTTTGGACACCTCAATGGTGAATATGATGAATATTGCTGATGTTTTTAATGTTTTTTTGAAATTTGTGGAACAAAATGAACATATTCATTGTTGCACTTGATAATGAGACAGATTTCAGGAAGCATATTTGCCTGGTTGAGCTCACTCCAGGAAAATGTCATGTTTTAAATATTCAATACTTCGTGTTTGGGCGACAGTAATGATTCGGCATCTGGGGATACACTCCCGCAGTTGTCAGCGACCAGAGAGTGTACTGGTAGTATCACTTTTGATATCTGTTATTAAGTTGATTTTCATAATTTATATAATATTGCAACTATCTGTATACTGCTTGTTGTAGTTTCAAATAAAATTCTGACTGCATGCTTTAATGACATGTTGAACAATGTTAACATATCGTTCAAGCGTTTGTTGTATTTTGTATACACGTAGTACACATTGCAGCCAATTGTATTCGTTCACCTAGCTTTACAGATTACAGTCAAACTTCCATTAGTGAACACCTCCGATCAGTGAACAACTCGTATTAGTGAACAGTTTTTCCCGGTCCCAAATGAACGCCTATCCTTTAACGTTGGAGCTCTCTTCCGATTAGTGAACACCTCTCTACTGTGAACAGTGAACACTTTTTTGGGTCCCAAAGGGGGCAATTCAATGTTAATAGACATCTATTTAGTGAACATGGGCAATTCAATGTTAACCAATTATCAGGGTATCATTGACCCTAACTCCCAAATACCGTTGGCTCCCCCCCCCCCCCCCCCCCCTAAATGCCTCTAAGCCATCTTGTCTGCTTTCAGTTATAATAGATTCTGTGACCAGCATTGTCACACCTCATTGACCGCCAGCCTCCCCTTTCCAGCTTCCCAGTTATTAAGGCATTTCGGCAGAAATGCCTTTATGGTTTTAGCAGAATTTTTTTTTTTTTTTTTTCTTTTTTTTTTTTTTTCTTTTTTTTCTTCTTCCGCCACTTTTGGTTTCCGGACGATAACTTTAGATTGCCTTGACGGATCCTCGTAAAATTTTCACCACAAGTCAGAAATGATATGTGGAAGAACCCTATTCTTTTTGAGCCGGATCCGAGGTCCGTGAGGTCCGTGAGGATGAAATCAAGGCTAATTTTGAGACTTGGTTTCCGGACGATAACTGGAAAAATATTTACGCAATAGTTGCAGAACTCTGCATGGAGGTTCATATGCCACCAGGGAAGAACCCTATTGATTTTGGGATCGATCCGTCAAACAACCTTTGACCTAGAGGTCGAAATAATTTTTTGCTGATTCATCCTTGAGGCTTCCTGCATATCTCAGAAACCGTGCATCGTAGAGCGAAACGGACGTTATTTTCGGACTCGTCGCCCTAGACAAACATCTCTAGGGTGTATTATTTTTTTTGATCCGGCTCCGAGGTCCGTGAGGTCCTTGAGGATGAAATCGAGGCTGATCTTGAAACTTGGTTTCCGGACGATAACTCGAAAAATATTCAGGCAATAGTTGCAGAATTTTGCACGGAGGTTTATATATCAACAGGGAAGAACCCTATTGATTTTGGGATCGATACGTCAAACGACCTTTGACCTAGAGGTCGAAATAATTTTTTGCTGAGTCATCCTTGAGGCATCCTGCATATCTCGGAAACGGTGCGTCGTAGAGCGAAACGGACGTTATTTTCGGACTCGTCGCCCTAGACAAACATGTCTTAAGGGTATTATGGATGAACTTTCACCTTGACACGAAATTTTTTTGCCGAGTCGGCATTTTTCGTTTTCGTTGATATCTCGGAAACGGTGCTTCGTAGAGCGAAACGGACGTTATTTTCGGACTCGTCGCCCTAGACAAACATGTCTTAAGGGTATTATGGATGAACTTTCACCTTGACACGAAATTTTTTTGCCGAGTCGGCATTTTTCGTTTTCGTCGATATCTCGGAAACGGTGCTTCGTAGAGCGAAACGGACGTTATTTTCGGACTCGTCGCCCTAGACAAACATGTCTAAGGGGTATTATGGATGAACTTTGACCTTGACCCCAAATTTTTTTGCCGAGTCGGCATTTTTCGTTTTCGTCAATATCTCGGGAACGGTGTGTCGTAGAGCCAAACGGACATTATTTTCGGACTCGTCGCCCTAGACAAACATGTCTAAGGGGTATTACGGATGAACTTTGACCTTGACCCGAAATTTTTTTGCCGAGTCGGCATTTTTCGTTTTCGTCGATATCTCGGAAACGGTGTGTCGTAGAGCGAAACAGACATTATTTTCGGACTCATCGCCCTAGACAAACATGTCTAAGGGGTATTATGGATGAACTTTGACCTTGACCCGAAATTTTTTTGCCGAGTCGGCATTTTTCGTTTTCGTCGATATCTCGGGAACGGTGTGTCGTAGAGCGAAACGGACGTTATTTTCGGACTCGTCGCCCTAGACAAACATGTCTAAGGGGTATTATGGATGAACTTTGACCTTGACCCCAAATTTTTTTGCCGTGTCGGCATTTCTCGTTTTCGTCGATATCTCGGGAACGGTGTGTCGTAGAGCGAAACGGACGTTATTTTCGGACTTGTCGCTCTAGACAACATTTATCTTATATGTATTATGGATGAACTTTGACCTTGACTAAAAAATTTTTTGCCGAGTTGGCATTTTTCGTTTTCGTCGATATCTCGGAAACACTGAGTCGTAGAGCGAAACAGACTTTTTTTTCGGACTCGTCGCCCTAGACAAACATGTCTAAGGGGTATTATTTTAACGGTAAATTTTTTTGCGGAGTCGACATTTTTCATTTTCGTCGATATCTAGTATATATTATAAATTAATCATCACACCGAAATGCCTCCAAGGCATCTTTAGGCCTTGACGTCTAGTTACAGTCTAAATCAAGGGGATTCATTGGGCACAATTAATTTTGCCTGACTCAGTTATCATAGATTCTGTGACAAGCATTGTCACGCCTCATTGACCGCCAGCCTCCCCTTCCCAGCTCCTCTGTTTTTACAGTCTGAATCAAGGGGATTCACTGGGCACATTTGATTATGCCTGACCAAGTGCAAACATGTCAAGTAGAAAATAGACTCATGCCTATAACCTAAGGAGAGATTTCACTTCATGCACCAAGAATGACAGTTTGAACTCGAGTAAATTAAATTGATGATAGTGGATTAACAATGAAGAAACCCCCGGATATATAAAGCAAATACCCATGCACTATTTTATTCAATGATATTCTACTGGTTCTGTTCAGCATGAGCCGTCTTCCAAAAGAAAAAAACTTGTCATTGTCCGACTCTCATTCAGAATCCCCCAGACCCATTCTTCCGATTAGTGAACACCTCCAGTTAGTGAACATTTTGGCCTGGTCCCTTGAACGTCCACTAATGGGAGGTTTGACTGTATTATGATCTGATCAAAGCTGCTAATAACCTATGATCTGATCAAAGCTGCCAATAACCTATGATCTAATCAAAGCTGCCAATAACCTATGATCTGATCAAAGCTGCCCCGCTGTTCAAATTTGCATCTGATCCCAGGCTCTACCAACAATCACTTCATGTACAGTCAATTGAAAAAATTCAAGTGGAATGTGACTAAGATTTAGCACTCAGTCATTTGGAGTCGACTTTAAAACTACCAAAATATCCGCCATATAGATCTATACAACTCCCTGTATGTTCATAATACAAACTTAAGCTTCATCTGCACGTGTTAGGACATTTTGGCACGAAATGTCCTTATGGTTCCCTTGGAATTTTTTTTTTTCGGATCAGTTTCCGGACGATAACTCAGAACACCTTGAATCTTCGAGAAATTCTCACCAGTTATCACATATATTACGTAGATGAACCCAATTGTTTTGTAGCCAGCTCCGAGGTCCGGTTAGTCCGTGAGGATGAATTTTCTCTCAAATGGTTTCTGGATGATAACTCAAAAAGCTACTCCTCTGAAATTCTACACATGGGTTGATATAGTGTCGGAGAGGAATCCTGTTGATTATGGGGTCAATCCGTCAAATGACCTCTGACCTGAGGGCCGAAAACGATTTTGGTGAGTCATCCTTGAGGCTGACAACATGTCTCAGAAACGGTGCATTGTAGAGGAAAATGGACATTATTTATGGACTCATCACCCTGGAAAAACATGTTTTAGGGGTATGTTGGGTGAACTTGGCTCTGATTAACATGTCTTATATTGAGTAAACTTGGTCCAGGGTCAATTTTAGGTTACTGGACCTTTAGTCCGATAACCTATTGGCATGGCGTTGCGTCTGTCTGTCGTCCCTGGTTTGTTTACATTTTTATCTTTAAAGTTTACGGTCGAATATTTCTGAAATTTTGCCCAAAATGCCTAAGAATATTTCCACAGGGAGGTATTTTTTTTAGTTTTTTGATTTTCGCATTTTTCTCAAATTGGTGGCCGTTTTTGACGAAAAATAGACAATTTTGGACTTTGACAGTTGTTTTCTCAAAATCTGTTCAGTAACTTTTTTTCTTATTGATGCATAACACTTCTCATATATACTTCTGTGACGTGTATGAGTTTCGTTACCCTTGAATCGCTCGACTTTAACAAGTTAAATTCTCCTATGCTTTATGATGGGACACATTTTGCCTAATATCTCACTTAATATTGAGAGCAGAGATTAGGAATCAATTGTGGACTTATAGGAAATGATATGTGCTGAATATTCTCGTGACCGTGAATTTGACTTCTGACCTCATTTTCAAGGTCAGAGCACGAATATATCGCTTATTATCGACTTTACAGCTTAGGAATCACTTGTGGACATATAGGAACTGATATACGCTGAGTACTCTGATGACCTTGAATTTGACCTTTGACCTCATTTTCAAAGTCAGAATACAAAATGACCAATATCTCGCCTATTATCGACTTAACAGCTTAGGAATCAATTGTGAACATATAGGAAATGATATATATATACTAGTATCCTGAATATTGTCGTGACCTTGAATGACCTTGCTAATATCTCGCTTATTATCGACTTTTCAGAAAGTGATACATGTACATACTAGGAAACATATAGGAAATGATATATACTAGTATCCTGAATATTGTCGTGACCTTGAATGACCTTGCAAATATCTCGCTTATTATCGACTTTTAGAAAGTGATATATACTGAATATTTTAAAGACCTTGAATTTGACCTCATTTTCAAGATCACAGGACAAAATGGCTAATATCTCTCTCAGTATCGACTTGACAGGTTAGGAATCAATTGTGCACATATAGGAAATGATATATACTAGATGTTGTCATGACCTTGACCTTTCACCTCATTTTCAAGGTCAGAGCACAAAATTGCTAATATCTCGTTTATCTCTTGTTTATTATCAACTTTAAAACTTGGGATTCAATTGTGGACATACAGCAAATGATATATGCCGAATATTCTGTAGACCTTTAATTTGACTTTTGATTTCATTTTCAAGGTCACAGGACATTCAATGACTAATATTCCTCTTATTGAGGCATTTCGGCAGAATTATTCACTGTTCAGATATATTATGTACAACAATGTAGATGTGCTGTATAGTTTTTGAGCCGGATCTGAGGTCCGTGAGGATGAAATTGAGGTCATTTTTTGGACTTTGTTTCCGCACGATAACTCAAAAAGTATGCAGGCAATGGCTGCAGAACTTCGTATGGAGGTTCATATACCAACAGGAAAGAACCCTATCGATTTTGGGATCAATATGTGAAACGACCTTTGACCCAGAGGTTGGAAGAGTTTTCGCCCACTCATCCTTGAGGTTTCCTGCATATCTCGGAAACGGTGCGTCGTACAGCGAAACGAACGTTATTTTTGGACTCGTCGCCCTAGACAAACATGTCTGAGGGGTTTTATGGATGAACTTTGACCTTGACCCGAAATTTTTTTGCCGAGTCGGCATTTTTCGTTTTCGACGATATCCCCGGAAACGGTGCGTCGTAGAGCGAAATGGACGTTATTTTTGGACTCGTCGCCATAGACAAAAAATGTCTTAAAGGTATTATGGATGAACTTTGACCTTGACCCGAAATTTTTCTCGCTGAGTCGACACTTTTCATTTTTCGTCAATATCTAGCAAACGGTGTGTCATAGAGCCCGTGGCAAACATGTTTTAAATATTACGAATTAGGGCATTTCGGCCCGAAATGCCCTTATGGTTTTGTCTGGTTTTTTTTTTTTTTTTTTTTTTTTTTTTTTTTTCTTCTTTTTTTTTTACTTTCCGCCGTTTTGGTTTCCGATCAATAACTCGGGAACGCCTGAATGGATCTTGTCCAAATTTACACCACTGGTCAGAAATATTACATGGAAGACCCCTATTGTTTTGGAGGCGGCTCCGGGGTCCGTGAGGTCCGTGAGGATGAAATCAAGGTTTATTTTGAGACTTGGTTTCCGATCGATAACTCAAAAAGTATTCATGCAATGGCAAATATTCTATGCATGGGAGTTCATATACCACCAGGGAAGAACCCTATTGATTTTGGGATCAATCCGTCGAACGACCTCTGACCTAGAGCTCGGAAGAATTTTTGCTGATTCATCCTTGAGGCTTTCATGCATATTTCGGAAACGGTGCGTCGTAGAGCAAAACGGAGCTCAATTTCGGCCTCCTGGCACTAGACAAACTAGTCTAGGGGGTATCTTGGGTAGAAACGACCCCCGATGTCGAATTTTTTTTTGCCGAGTCGGCACTTCCTGTTCGGCCGTATCTCGGAAACGGTGCGTCGTAGAGCGAAACGGAGCTCAATTTCGGCCTCCTGGCACTAGACAAAGTAGTCTAGAGGGTATCTTGGGTCGAAACGACCCCTGGTGTCGAATTTTTTTTTGCCGACTCGGCACTTCCTGTTCGGCCGTATCTCGGAAACGGTGCGTCGTAGAGCGAAACGGAGCTCAATTTCGGCCTCCTGGCACTAGACAACTAGTCTAGGGGGTATTTTGGGTCGAGACGACCCCTGGTGTCGAATTTATTTTTTCGCCGACTCGGCACTTCCTGTTCGACCGTATCTCGGAAACGGTGCGTCGTAGAGCGAAACGGAGCTCAATTTCGGCCTCCTGGCACTAGACAACTAGTCTAGGGGGTATTTTGGGTCGAGACGACCCCCGGTGTCGAATTTATTTTTTCGCCGACTCGGCACTTCCTGTTCGACCGTATCTCGGAAACGGTGCGTCGTAGAGCGAAACGGAGCTCCATTCCGGACTTCTGGCACTAGACAAACTAGTCTAGTGGGTATTATGGGTCGAGACGACCCCTGGTGTCGAATTTATTTTCGCCGACTCGGCACTTCCTGTTCGACCGTATCTCGGAGACGGTGCGTCGTAGAGCGAAACGGAGCTCAATTCCGGCCTTCTGGCACTAGACGAACTAGTCTAGTGGGTATTTTGGGTCGAGACGACACCTGGTGTCAATTTTTTTTTCGCCGATTCGGAACTTCCTGTTTGGCCGTATCTCGTAAACGGTGCGTCGTAGAGCGAAACGGAGCTCAATTCCGGCCTTCTGGTACTAGACAAACAAGTCTAGGGGGTATTTTGGGTCGAGACGACCCCTGGTGTCGAATTTATTTTCGCCGACTCGGCACTTCCTGTTGGGCCGTATCTCGGAAAGGGTGCGTCGTAGAGCGAAACGGAGCTCAATTCCGGCCTTCTGGCACTAGACAAACTAGTCTAGTGGGTATTTTGGGTCGAGACGACCCCTGGTGTCGAATTTATTTTCGCCGACTCGGCACTTCCTGTTCGACCGTATCTCGGAAACGGTGCGTCGTAGAGCGAAACGGAGCTCAATTCCGACTTCTGGCACTAGACAAACTAGTCTAATGGGTATTATGGGTCGAGACGACCCCTGGTGTCGAATTTATTTTTGCCGACTCGTCACTTCCTGTTCGACCGTATCTCGGAAACAGTGCGTCGTAGAGCGAAACGGAACTCAATTACGGCCTCCTGGCACTAGACAGCTAGTCTAGGGGGTATTTCGGGTCGAGACGACCCCTGGTGTCGAATTTATTTTCGCCGACTCGGCACTTCCTGTTCGACCGTATCTCGGAAACGGTGCGTCGTAGAGCGAAACGGAGCTCAATTCCGGACTTCTGGCACTAGACAAACTAGTCTAGTGGGTATTATGGGTCGAGACGACACCTGGTGTCGAATTTATTTTCGCCGACTCGGCACTTCCTGTTCGACCGTATCTCGGAGACGGTGCGTCGTAGAGCGAAACGGAGCTCAATTCCGGCCTTCTGGCACTAGACAAACTAGTCTAGTGGGTATTTTGGGCCGAGACGACACCTGGTGTCAATTTTTTTTTCGCCGACTCGGAACTTCCTGTTTGGCAGTATCTCGGAAACGGTGCGTCGTAGAGCGAAACGGAGCTCAATTCCGGCCTTCTGGCACTAGACAAACAAGTCTAGGGGGTATTTTGGGTCGAGACGACCCCTGGTTTCGAATTTATTTTCGCCGACTCACCACTTCCTGTTGGGCCGTATCTCGGAAACGGTGCGTCGTAGAGCGAAACGGAGCTCAATTCCGGCCTTCTGGCACTAGACAAACTAGTCTAGTGGGTATTTTGGGTCGAGACGACACCTGGTGTCAATTTTTTTTCGCCGACTCATAACTTCCTGTTCGGCCGTATCTCGGAAACGGTGCGTCGTAGAGCGAAACGGAGCTCAATTTCGGCCTGGTGGCACTAGACAAACTAGTCTAGAGGGTATCTTGGGTCAAGACGACTTCTGGTGTCGAATTTTTTTTCACCGACTCAGCACTTCCTGTTTGCCGTATCTCGGAAACGGTGCGTCGTAGAGCGAAACGCAAAGATGCCTTAGGGTGGGGTATGTCACTTAAACTTTGACCACGGACAGTTTCAGAGTCATCATGGTTCTAGACTCGGTCTCTTAGGTATATGTTAGCTAGGAATAGAACTCACACGAAATGCCCCAAGGCATCTTCAGGCCTTGACGTCTAGTTAGTCCTAACACCGAAATGCCTCCAAGGCATCTTTAGGCCTTGACGTCTAGTTTTGTGTCGAAATCACGTTTTCACAGAATATGCTACTGTACGGAAGCCCGTTGAGAGTCACCTCCACTCAAGCTTGGGACAGTGAAAACTCAAGCTAGTAAAGATATCCCATGATTCAGTGAATGTTCCGTGATGTTTCAGGACATTGAACGCAGTACTGCTCCTATGTATATCCATATAGGTCACCCGGTTTGTACCATGGTCGAGACCTATAACAAATGAGCAGACCGTGGTCTATGCGCAGACCGTGGTACAAGTACAATAGACAAATCACACACCGAGTTCGACTTTACGCTCGGTATTCCTCTCGAGCGGGTTTACCTGTGTATTCGTCATACCTTACGGCTGTTCATCGTCTGTTCTATACTTAACTACAGATTCAGAGAATTGAAGCCTTCCATACGGGAACCCCATTGAGTTGATCAACCCCCTTTATTTGCAATATTCAGTAAAAGCAGAAACAAACATTTGGTTTCAATTTTTATTTTGGTAATCCTCCCCTCCGACACAAAAAATTAATCCAGTGCATTCTCGACAAAAATTGTATTGCACAGGTACACTTACGGGGTAGATGGAAGAAAAACTCATGTAATACTGCAAATCAAAGGCATGAGCAGCTGGGATAGCGGACATTCTTGTTTAGAACTGATGTTTGTGAATTTTATATCCAGCAAGTGGCAGCAAATATATATTAACTTGGAGAAAACTGCTGGATCATGTATTAATACAATCGAGGTGTATGAAATCGCTGTATCATGTACATGATATAATTATATACATACATGTACGTAGCATGTACATCTTTCTCTCAAACTAAGTACACCTTGAATCTGTAACTGCGTATCCGTCAATGAATCTGCATCAATATAACGTATCATATACATTGTATGACACAATTTTCTAACATTATTGATTATGTACAAATTCAGCAAAACAAAATGCAAATCTAATAATCTTGTATTCCTTTGACATTATTCGATAACAAACACACATTCCACAATTACACTCGTAGTTCTACAGCATTCACAAGTTATTTCGACAATTGACTCAGAAATGATCAGCAAAAAACAATGAAAGCATACAAGCACAATTTAGATTTATACCAGTACATTCTGCATAGACGGACCAGTCATTTTGAAAGACAACAGCGATATTTTAGTAACTAGGCTTCGCATGAATTTTGAAGCAAATTGCATGGCCAAATTACAATATCCATGATTACATGGAGCACTTGTATGAACCAATAAATATTGCCATACTATTATCATGATTTGGAAGTAGATATGAATACACTGATACTGTAAATCAAGTCAAAGCTAAGGAGACTGAACGTGGTCTATGTAACAATTTTTTTTCATTACATCAACATAACTACTGGTATGCACAGAATATATCACTTCAACGCAAATGCACATTATTTGTAATCAACAATATCACTATCAGTGTGCAAAATCGGTGAAGTCGTCAGCTGTGTTGACGTGGTGAGCTCCAAACAAGCCAGCTGACTCGAGCTTGTCGGAGCGGTTAGCAGAACCTCCACCTGGCGAGCTAGCTGTCTCCTGCTGGACTTTGGTGCGAATTCTCTTGATCTGCCGCAGTCTCTCCAACCAGTTAGACGCAAAGGGATCCTTTGGATTACTCTTTTGTTTCTGTAGTATTATTGAGGCCAACTGGAAAGATACAAGAACACTTGGTGTGTCTGGTTTAAGAGCAATGCATTCTGTACTAGTAATGACCAAGCAATTGGCATCAGATCATGTAGGTATGGGTATGGAAAGAAATTCTGAAATTACTTACGTCAGCATGGACAGCCATCTGCCTGACAAGGGTACTCAGACAGGCATCAGATATGATCTTCGTGTCTGTGTGACCAATTATGTCTTCTATATCTGAAACAACGAGCAGATCCGGGTTGGACATGTACATTCGAAACATAGCATCGAGAGTGAAGTAGTTTACTGACATTTCCGCACAGTATAAATTGTTAAAATGATCTTGGGTTATGTCTTGATGAGTCTGTTGCCAATGACAGATTTGTACATTTTGAGGTGAAGTCAAGTTTTTCGCTGCCAAAGGATGAGGCAGTCATGATCTCGTATGTTCATATCAACAAATCACCTGAGCTTTCTCAAGAATCACCATCAAGGTTTTGTCTCTCAATGAGAACTCCAAGTAATCATTAGTGAGTTCCAATTATATGCTCATAATACAAACCAAATATTAATGCATGTGTTCTTTCTCCGTAAATTACCAATTTAAGACTTTAATTTGAACATGATATTGAGTTCAAGTACTTGAAGTCTCAAGTCTCATCTCAAGTCAAGTTCAATGTTAGTGAGTCAATTTAAATATTTTTAGGTGCACATAACCTCAAATTAATCAAGATCATCTGAGGTCAAGTTCAAGGTTGTCAAGGGATTCTTCATATACCGGTATGACTTTTTACAAACTAAGCAGTTGGTATACTAAAGATAGTAACTCCATGAAACAAGTAAACATCAAGAACATTAATTACCATCTCGAGTCTGTACTGTGACAGCATTAGTTCCATGGTCAAGTGGCTGAACGATGACGTTCACATAGTTAAACTGGCCCTGTAAGAGAATGCAGGTGAAACTATAATATTCACGTCTCTGTGCTTGGTGATGTTAAAGCTATATTAATTTATCCTATACAAAGCATTGTTAATCATGAATGACACAAAACAGATTTTTTTGATTTGAAGGACAAAATGCTCACTTTGATGGTGCCTATTTTGTACTCTTCAACGCTGTCGTTGTATACAATGGTGACATAGTCATTCCCAATATGCAGCTTTTTGTGGTTACAATTCAAGTCGGATTCCTTGTTAGGCATCATTGTGGCCACATGGAACATAACTGTCCAACAAAGTAAAGCGTACAATGTTGAGTTTTATCCAAGGAAAATACACAATGCTGATATAATGATGATATAGCTAGGAAAAGAGACACAGTTATGAACAGTTAGATACTTGCTCTATGTAAACATATGTGAATATTTCATTAATATTAATATCGTATTTAGCTTTAAACAATACAAGCTCTATAATTCTCATCCCATTAGTTGTGTGACTGAACCTATCATACCCTGTATAACCTCGTCCTGCCAGGTGTAGGCAAACTTCCCATCTCCCCCCTTGGTATCTAGGCCGCCCAGGTACGTGGTCTCCGGACTACAGTCAGACAGCCGTGTGATGTGTCCCAGCCCCTGCAGGAACTCCATGTACCGAGTCGACCCGTACTGGTTGGACAAGATCGCCGTCTCCTTCCGAGTCTGCAGATGGTAATAATTTACATGTGGCTTGTGCCTTGGTGACAACGATTTTTCATTTATGAGTGAGATTTGAAACACTGATGCTTCATGAAAATGGGTTAGTTATTAAATTTGTATCAAATTTTTAATCCAAAGAGGTAATAGTAATGGAGACCATGAATGAACCTCTTTTGTAGAAAATTTTGATTCCTGCTTGATTGATGTGTTACAAACCTGCTCTTTGCCTACATACACAACACCGATTTTGTGGGTTTGAAATGGGTAGATCATGTCCAGCATCTTCACAGATCTGGTTACAGCCTGCAGGAGAATGTAACACAATCTTAATTTAAATCTCTCATATGCTGTGAAAAGACTAATATTGACGACTGTTAAATGTAGCATTTGTGATCCCCAAACTATTTGGAAGATATCTTTTGGTGGCAGAAATCTTTCTCTTACAAGATATATCTATATACTATGATCAGAAACCCATAATAGAGATGAAAGGTCATACATGTATATGGAGTATCTTTTGGTGACCTTGAACTTGACCTAAGATGACTTTGAGTGTTCAAATTCAAATGTTACATTGTTGAAGGACAAAATACTTGAACATTTTGAAGATGGAGGTTAGGTTTATCCATCATGTCGAAAGCCATATTTTCTGCATTGATCCCCAGAGCACTTTCCAAGAGTGCTTGAACTCAAAGTTATGTCTACCTCAAATTGTAGCTAAGGTACAGCACCCTCTATGCTATGTTTCCAGTCAGTGTGATAATGTGGGTATACCTCTGCACTTGGTAACCTCCGAGGCCTCTGTTCTGTGTCGCCAAAGAAACTGTTGTAGTAGAGCTGCAAGAACACAAAACTGGGGCTGATGCCTCCCTGTGTTGCTCCGTCTTTGCCAAAGATACCTCCAACCAACGAGGATCGTGATCCACCCAGTGAGCTTCCAGGAGACTCGAAACCAGGCTTGAGTCGTGAGGCCGTTACATTCTCTGTGCTCCCTCCCTCCTCAGGAATACTGATGAAGCTACTGGTAGAGGCGGAACCACTTTTCAGCCGTGCTGAATCCTTCTTCGGGCTGTCGACTGCCACTCGCTGTGTGGGACTCATTTCAAGCGAGACAATTTCTGAATGAGTCTGGTTGACTCTCTGTTCCTCTCCTGATTTGTGACGCTGAAGACTTGGTGATTTGGTATTTTGCTGAGGACTAGCTGAGGAATGTTTGGCCGCCAATGCCTGGATCACTTCCTTTGAAGTCTCACTGTTTGGTCCAGGCGAACTCTGACTTTGACTGAATTCTGGTGCTGAGTTGGCTTTCTTCAGAAAACTGTCATCAGCAGTAAGCTCACTTGTAATTTCAGCTTGTGAATCTGCAGTGCAACAAACAGCTTTTATAGTGAAAGTTACTGGTATACCTTATGCAAACAAAATCATATTGTGAAAATGAAACTGCAATTTGTGCATTTCTCTGAGTAAGTGTTAGCATGTTCACCTATGTCTGCCTGTCAATATTTTTATCAAAAAGACGAAACAATATATATCTGATAAAGCATTCATAATATTATATTTCTTAGGTATATCTTGAATACGAAATTGTGAAAAGAAGAGACAGGTACAGTTGGCATAAAAAGAATGGAAGATTGTATCACAACTGGGACACAGAATACTGGAATACAAAAGTATAACTGTACAAAATATATCAATTCCCTAATGTACATGTAATATGTAAGCATGAAAGGATGCTAAAAATTATACAAATATAAAATAATATCGCAAGCTACCGGGTATGCAACAGGTTGAATTTGTCTAAGTTACAAATACAGTGTGATTTTTTTATGTTCACAATTTTGCTATAAACACACTGCTATGAATATATACTTCACTAAAGTACTTGGCGCTTACCAGGTTTATCTACTGGCAAATCATATGAAAAGCCACAAGAAAAACAGCGGACAAACTGCTACCCACCAGTGGATTCAGGAGCAAATACATCTGTATCTTCTGGATCCTCCCCTTGCCCCCCTATCATGAACATTTTGTTAGTCTTTGAGAGCACTTCTGTTGGGAGGAAACATCACAAACACAGTTAACTGAAGATCAGTAAGGGTCTGGTCAAACAACATGATGTGGAAGACCGGGAAAGGGCAAAAAAAAAAAGACACAGTACATTATTGTATTTCACATGTCAAAAACATTTCCAAATCCATGTCAGTAGAGTTACAGAAACAAGAGTGATCTAATTGGAGAACAGCGGCAAAATTGTGGCAATGTCTGAGTAGTAAAACATTTATACTATCGTGCAAATGAATAAACAGTGTATGTGTATGGGCCTGGAGTTGTATTTGCAGGCAAAACAAAAAGGACAAACCACATTTACAGGTAAAGTTACAAATATTATGAAAAATCTGAGGATATTCAGAGAACAGACTGTACAGTGACTCTGCTCAAAATAACATGCACATATAAATGTCATAAATGCCAATGAGGTAGGATACAAAATTACATTCGTGGTATTTACCCAAATCTAGATTACAGTAATCCTTGTTGAATACTGATATCCAGCATTATTACTGACCTCCATTGCCATGGAAATGCTGTTCCAGCAGGTGCTCATATTCGTTCTCAGCCATTTTGCTGCTGTCTATGCGATGGTCCAGTTTGATAACTGGGACTTTCTCAGTTTCCGTTTCTTTTTCTGCCATGAAGAGGCTGGAGATGTCGGCGAGTGGAAAGTCTGGGAATACCTCGGTGAGTTCTTCCTCATTCTGGAGCCTCATCATCCAGGACAAAGTTCCTGTAGGTCGCCGGACATGGATCTCAGCCCACTGGGTACACCAACAGCTGCACAGGTGTGGGCTGAATATTGATTTGTCCGTTGGCTTCGCACGCAAACCTAAAGTTACAATTTATAATGTATTGCTTTTGTCTCTGAACTATTCATCAAGAAAAATAATAACTGTTACTATATTCTGCTTACCCATCAAGACACTGTCCATGGCTTGCATTTTGTCACTCTTAGTTTCCAGTACTGCCTGTTCTCGCTTGTGTTCCGATGTCCGTTCCTTACCCCCGTCTGACGAGTTTATCTCCGGGATCTCGAAGCTCTTGTTTCTCTGTTCCTTGATCTCCTCCAGTGGCTGGTATTGTCTGTGATTGACAGAGATGTCGTCCTGACTGAGAGGTTTCAACATCACTGATTCGGTGATCGTGCGGACAGCCGCAGACTTGTGTCGTCGTCTGCCCACCGGCTCATCAGCTACAGGAATGGAGGAGACACTCGGGGTTGTCGTCTTGGAGGCTGCTCTCGCTTGGAGCAGACATTTCTCACATAGCCCCGCCCTCCCAACCTTGGCTCCTCCACTTGTTGTCACAGTGATAATACGATTGCCTAGTAACCAGCTTTGCTTTTGCCCCTCATGCAGCAGAAATTCTGCCACTGGGGATCTGAAACCATGGCAAAGTTGATGAAAAGTTAAGGTTTCCAGTCATTCTCAGATTCTCAGGTTTCCCAAAAAATTACATTCAATGTAAGATAGGACTGAAGTACACTTGTACACACCGTTTGGGAAGGTTGGAGCGAGTGGAGAAAGTGTAGCGAGCGAGCATGTCCACACAAGTCTCCATCAGCTCCTTGTGGAAGGTGAGCATGCCCTCGTCCAGCACAGGCTGTGGGCCGTGTAGTGTCCTGGCTCGGGCATTAGCTGCCGCAGTCCGGCTTCTACTGACAACACAGAGAGAGTAGGATCAGTATGTGATAGCAAAATCAGTGGTTTCTACTAATCTTTGATCATGTTGATTGGTTATTAGACAAAAAGAACATCAGTGACAGGTTCAGGGGATATAACAAGCATGTGAACACTATACAAGGGTGACTAGTCTATGCTATTACATGTATCACACACAGATCAACTAACAGCCGCGAATGAATTTATACTACATGTACAATGTATACAGCTAGCTGAAAACACAGTTTTTAATCACTTAATAACACAATAATTAAGCAAATTCAGCATGATAAATGTGGTCCAGAAAGTGGGTTGAACAATTTTCCTAGGATTACTGCATTGAAGTGAGCTACAAAATTCTGTAGCCATGCATACAGTAGGGTGATAGAAAACAGTGGAAAGGAAATTGTTGGCCCAACATATCCAGAGTTATGCCAAATGACACTCAACACCTTACAAAAAAGTAATAGACTTAATCTGCAAGTATATTGTGTTATGTTTTTCGGCATTAATGTTAACAACACTTGCTTATACATGTTTAGTTTTACAAACTGAATCGTTCTACATTCACATTATTGTTTGAGGGAGAGACCTTGGTAGAGATAGACTTGATAGATCAAGCTGAAAGTACTGCAAGCGCTGTGATAGCGATATAAATGTTGCTGATTAAGTAATGTCACGTAACTGGCATGCTTCAGGAGAAATAACAAGTTTTTTCTCAAGTATACAATATTTATGTGCAATGTTTACTTGTTGACCAGAATAAATGGCAATGACTGCATGTTCAATGGAATGTACCTTCTGACACATGTATATGGGTGTGGTACTGTGTGCATTGTAAAATATTTGAGGGCTGTTTTTCCTGACGTAAAAAGTGTTAAAAACATACAATAAATTCCCTCACACCAAAACTACATAATCGCACACATATGTTAACATGAATCTCGTGACTGGTACGTTGTATATACTTTGTATACTTCACCTATCAATTTTATTTAGTTCTTCACTGTGCATGTATATGGGAGAGAAAATGTAGGAAAATATGTGAATAAATATGAACGTGACATCAACATCATCGAAGCAAATCTACACACTATATGAAAAAGCTATATTGTATTATTTGGTGCAATCAAACTCTTTGAAGTCATTGAACTATGAGCTTGCAAGCCAGTAGACATTTACATTCAAAACAAAAATTGACACTTGATGGAAAGAACTGACACAGACTGATGAAATAAAACAATGTTCCAATAACTATTCTGGCAACTATTTGCTCCTACTAAACTGTTCAAGGATGGCAATGAGGAGGGAAGTTTTGTTTTGGTTTTTACCTGCGAAGGGCCTCATCATTGAGACTCTGTGTCCGAGATCTGTCCACGGAATCCTGGTTCTGACTCATAGCTACTCGGTTAAGGTCAATCTCGTTTGACTTCAGATTCTGTGGAATTGATGGTACGATAATAAAACAAAACACCACTCTGGAAGTCCAGACAGGTGGTAATTATTTTTTTTTTGTTTCAATTATCCATTTCACCCCTTACCGATTGAACGATACATTACTATTAGAAGCCCAATTACCTTGAGTATGAAGCTGACGAACCCCTTTCTAAAAGGAACTCGACACTTGATGAACCAGAGACCGACGACGTTGTACGCCAGGGACACGGTGTAGTGGCTGTACTTGAATGGGTTTGTGTACGGGAGAGCTATGGCGAATACACTCATGTACTGGTCATCCACAAAATTGGAGTACAGATGTGGTGAGTGGATCAAACCTGTGTACATCAGGGAAGAAAACAGCTGTACTCATTGCCTCAGCTAAGTCTAATGCTTGTACCGAGTACACAAAATATCAGTAACATACAAGATGTTCCACGTACTAGTACACAAAATATCAGTAACATACGAGATGTTCCACATACTAGATAAGAACTCCATCAGGGGTATTGCCATGTTGACAGTGGCCGATATCTGTGACATCTTGAGTAGGACATTTGGCAGCTGTCGCATCATGATGCCCTGCATCTCGAGGGCACAGACTGTCAGGGCACGGACGCAGATACGAGCACACCTGGATACCAGGCCAAACTCCAAACACCGGACCAAGTCATGCTGCACAAGCAAGGTAATGAAAGATAAGCTCAGGACTGTTTGAATCATTTACAGTGGATTTGGATCGACAAGTTTGTTGTTTTCATGAGGGGGATTCATAATACTAGACATTTCCGGTCGCCTAAGACCGCTTGGGTGTATCCCCCGTAGCCTTATCATCCCTATTGAGTATTGCCCCAAATTTCCCAAATTTTAATTGTAAATTTGCCGTTTATTGTTATTACTCACCTCTAAACTACTACATGCTCCTTTTCGATCCTTTGGATCGTTCTGGATAGAAATTCGCGTACTGAAAGCAAGGCACGATCGTCTGGCTGCATGACTCGAGCGCTCCTTTTGCCGCCAAAACCGCCGCGCATATGCGCGCGCAGCTGCGCAGAAGCTTCACTTTTCTGTCCAAAAAACGACAAAAGGAAGCCCCTAGCACACAACTGGCGGGGATGGATGGGAGGGCCTTTACTGTAGTAGTTTAGAGGTGAGTAATAACAATAAACGGCAAATTTACAATTAAAATTTGGGAAGTTTATTTTATACATCACCAATCTAAACTACTACATGCTCCTTAGAATCAAAGGATAGGCGGTGGAGCAGTAGTGCTAGAGAGTCATGAAAACAGACGATAGTCTTGATTTCAAGCGAATCGCTAAAATGCTACATTTTCGATATATCTTTAGTAATATAATAAAGATACTCACTTAGCGGTGCGATCGCTTGCCTCCGACATGCACGAATTTCTTCTTCACCCATCGGTGGAAAACGGAACTCTACTTGAGACCGTAACATAAAGAACTCAAACACAAACACAAAGTGTTGCTTATATACACGTGCACGTTAAAACCAAGACTTTTCTGTCCAGCTGGTTCAAACAACAGCTTGCGCTACGACCAGCGGACCCAGTCTAAATCTGGACGACTGGTCCTGAAGTTCGGCAGCATTGGACAGATAGAACCCGATGAATGTCGTAGAATTAGTCCACATTCCAGCCCTCACGATATATTCCAACGGAATATTCGACCTGGCCGCCAAAGACATCGAGATGTGTCGGATTTGGTGGGACGATATTTTGTAAGAGACTCGATCGTCAGCACCTGACTCCGCATAGACAGTCCTCACTACAACCTTCACCCATCGGGATAGTGTCGCTGTGGAGATATCCGTAGCCCTATTAGGCTGATAGGAAATAAATAACCGCTTGCGATCTTTCCTGATCGATCTGGTACGATCGATGTAGATTTTCAGCGCTCTTACCGGGCACAATAGAGCGTCCGGCTCATTCCGTCCTACGTAACCGCCCAGTGACGGAATTACGATAGGGGAGAACGCTTTCCCGCCCTCAACTGCAGCACGTGTTTTAGGCATAAAATCACGTACTGGGTATAAGGAAACGGACCCATCCGCGCCAAATGCGACTCGCGATACGTCGATCGCCGCGACATCTGAGCGTCTTCGACCACTTGCTAGCATAACTAGCAAGAAAGTCTTAAGAGTTAACCTCTGCAAGGAAACTTCCTTGAGAGGCTCCCAAGGTGCTTTAGTAAGACAATATAGCACAAAAGCCATGTCCCAATCCGGTAGAGTAGGAACTCCCCGTGGCCTTTGCGTCCTAAAGGACGCCAAGAGATCAGCAAGGATACGATTATTAGTTAAATCGATCCCCCTAGCACGGAATACAGGGCCCAGCATGGACCTGTATCCCTCGATCGTAGTAGGCTTCAAATTAAGCCTATCAAAGAGATAGCAGAGAAAGTCTAGCACTGCATTCAGAGGGGCAGAGAGCGGATCAATGCGCCTTCCGTTACACCAACGTACGAATACTCTCCATTTAGCCTCATACGTTTTAGAGGAGGATCTCCTATTCTTTCTCGCGAGATGTACGGACACCTGCTGAGAAAATCCTGCCTCCTGGAAGGATCGTTCGATAGCCTCCACACGTGTAATTTGAGCACGTGGACGGAATCGTGAAATATATCCCGCCCCGGTTGCTTCAGCAACCTGTCCTCGATCGGGAGAACCCGTGGTACATCGATCAGGAGGGACAGTAGCAGGGGGAACCACGCCTGCATCGGCCAGCATGGCGCCACCAACAGAATCTCGCACTGAGACCTGGCTACTTTGTGCAGCACTTCTGTTAGGAACCGAGCTGGCGGGTACGCATACCGAACATCCCGTCCCACGACTGAGACATCGCGTCCACAGCCAGTGCCTCGCTCTCTGGCAGAGGTGAGAAGTAGACCGGGAGCTTGTGATTCCGAGAGGTTGCGAACAGGTCTATGTTCGGTGTCCCGAACGCCTGACAAACGCGCCGAAACACCCCCGGATGCAAACTCCACTCCGTGCCTATGATCTTGTCCGGTCTCGACAGAGCGTCCGCTAGGACATTCCTGTGACCCGGCAGGTGCCTCGCCCTGATAAACAGACGGTACTTGAAGGCAAACCTGATCAGACACTCGGCCTCCAAACAAAGCTGACTCGACCGAGTTCCACCTTGTTTGTTTATGTGCGCCACTACTGTGCTGTTGTCTGTGAAGACCAGCCACTTCGTCCCTGGGGAACTCTGAGGCCCCCAGATCTCGAACGCACGTCTCACCGCTCGCAGCTCTAGGACATTGATGTGCAACGCCCTCTCGCTCGTGTTCCACACAGCAGAGAGTTCGTGCTCGTCCATATGAGCTCCCCAAGCCAATTCTGACGCATCGGTGAAGAAGGTCCGATCGGGCAGATACTCCGCCAGTGGCATCCCTCGGAAAAGATTCCGATGGTCCCGCCACCAATGCATTGCTTCCCGAGCATGATCGTCCACCGATACGACTTGGTCTAGTCGATCGGTGAGGATCCGCCATTGCAACGCTAGACACCATTGAATGGGTCTGAGGAAGCACCTGCCGAACGGCACCTGTTTCTCCATCGACGCCAACAGACCGATGATGGACAGAAACTGTCGAGCTGTGATCGACGACTGCGTCAGCGCGACCTCCATCGCCGCAATCGCCTTGAGAACTCTCTTCCGCGGAGGAAGAGCTACTCCTCGCTCTAGATCGTAATCTACCCCGACATACTCGAACCTCTGTGTCGGGGACAGATGAGACTTCGCCCAATTGGGGATCCAGCCAAGGCTGGTCGCCAACCTGAGGACGAACCCGGATTGCTCTATAGCCTGAGACGGGGAGTCGGCTATGATTAACCAATCGTCGATATAATGGTGGAATTGAATTCCAACCGATCGAAACCTGGCCGCCATCGTCCTTACGATACGGGTGAACACGTAAGGGGCGGTGGCTACTCCAAAAGGAAGTACCCTGAACTGATACACCGAACCCTCGAAGGCGAACTTGAGGTATCGCCGATCGGCTGGGTGTATGGGCACATGTAAGTACGCGTCCTTGACGTCGATACTGACTGCCCACTTCCCCTTGGACAGAGCTTTCTGAACGGAAAGCGCCGACTCCATCTTGAACCTGGGTATGATCAGGAATTTGTTGAGGTTTGACAGATCGAAAACGGGACGCCACCCGCCTGTCTTTTTCGGCACTAGGAAGATGAGAGAATAGAATCCTCTCTCGTCCTTGACCACCTCGATCGCACGTTTCTCTAGCAACTGCTGCACCTCGTGCTGCAGAAGCTGAAACTTTTCCCGATCGCCGGGCACAGGGAAGAACCACGCTTTGGGTCTGATCGGTGGTTTTCCAGCCTCCCATCTGAAGGTGAGACCGAACTTCACCCATGCCACGACTGAATTGTCTGACGACGCCAGATCGCTCCAGTTCTGGACGAACTGAGCCAGGCGTCCGCCGACTGGACCAGGTTGTGGAAGATCGAATTCCGACAGAACTGAACCTTCCACAGAGCCTACGCTTTCCCGCAACGAGTCACTTCTTAGCAGAAGATTTCCCTTTGCCTTTGAAACGTCCACCCCCTTTGCCTCCACGCTTGCCATCCCCCTGGGGAGGGGGAGGCTGCGCCCCCCGAAAGGGCGGCTGCGCAGAAGCGGGTGCATGTGGTGCCTGAGGTTGGGCAGGCTTCTGACCCTTGGTCTTCTTGCCTGTCCCAGACCCCGCCGACTTCCCAAGCAAAGCCTTGGCCATAGCCTCATCCCGGAGATGTTCCCGCATGACGGAAATATCCGATCGAGAGAGGTTGGCGTAGGTATAGCCTGAGAAAAGCGGCCTCCCACGTAGCTCAGCGACGTCCGTAGCGGACACGTCAAGCAGACGGAGATCGGCATCACGCATGGTGAGATCCAATTGTGCGCCCAGGTGCGCACTGTCACGCTCAGCAGCATGGACCACTCCGGCCAAGACGCCGAGTGCTGCATGAATGTTGGCGCGACTCCCCTCCTCCAGATCCGCCTCGTCCACAAACTCCTGAACCAAAGTGGTCAGGTGATCCGTCAACGAGAGCTGCCCCATCAACTGATGAGACAGCGTCTGCCAGTGAGAAAGGCGAGCCTTTTTCACATAAGCTGACCAGACCGTACCCTGCTTCCGGGAAAGCAGGTGAAGGTTAGGGTCTTCGACCGGGACGGAAGTCTGATGTCCACCCTCGGACTCTACAGTCCGATAGGTGTCGATCGACTCAGGTCGAACACGGCTAGTCGGGAATGTCGACTCCGTACGAGCCACATCCTTCTTAGCCGTAACTCCCTTGTTGATCTTGTCGAAAGACTTGACCAACGCGGGAGCCACAGGGAGCCGGATCGGCCGACGAACTGGCACCGACGCGAACCTACCGGTTCCCCGTGAGGGCCCTGGAGCATCGATCGGCAAGTCCATACGCCTTGCGACCGACTCCAAAGCCCACCGGAAGTTAGAACCCCCGGCCTGATCGGAAGTCTCATCCTCCGAGGAGGACGACTCCTGATCAGCTTCCACTCGACCCCCCCGATCGTTGGACCTCACAGGTCCGATCGAAAACCTCGATGACCCCAAGGGTACATCAAAGGACGGGCGAGGGAATGCCTGCTCAGCGATCGCGCCCGTCCGGCGACTTACATCCGCGTACACAGGACTTGAGTGGCCCTGAGGAACGACCCCAGCACCACCCGCCCGATCGTGCCCTGATCGAGGACCAGGAGCACGACCGCCAAGTGAAGACTCCCGATCGCACGAACGATCGAGAGCCTCACCCCCAAACAAAGGGAACTCTTCCCCCTCGAACCTCGAGACCGAGGACCCGAATGAGCCATCCAAGATGCTCCGCCGATCGAAGCCCGAAGCCTGATCGTCGCCCACCGAGAGGTCGGACGAAGCCTGAGCCACATCGAAAATCGATGTGGTCTCAGCACCACGGCGCTTAGAGGAAGCACGCTTCCTCTTCTTGGAAGGCCCAGGGGAAGAGACGACGGACCCCTCCACCTCGATCGGCCCCGACTGAGGGACGACGAAGGTGGAGTGCGGTTCCTTGGCTGCTTTCGCCTTGGCAAGAACTGAAACCTTCTTCTTAGAAGATTTCGACTTCTTGCCAGCAGGGGGAGCAAGCTCTCCCTGCGACGAAGGGGCAGCCGAAGAACCGGCCGGGACTCCCTGTCCAAGCAGGGAAGAGAGACCCGGCAGGAGGGGACCCTGAAGGGACGATAACGACTGTGCAAAGAAGGATTGCACAGCCGCGTTGACCATGTCCTGTGTTAGCCCCAGGGGCTGGCTAACACCGGACGCAATCTGTGCCGTCACAGGCGGAGTCTCCACCTCCATGGGCGACTGGCGGACTTGCGGAGCCGAAGCTTCCGCAAGCCTCAAAGCATCCCGACGAGCCAACGAGGCTTCGGAATACTTTGCAGTCGCCTGCACGAAGGAAGAGGGACGCCAGAAACGGCACAGATCACACCTCAAATCCTCCATAGATACCGGGCCATGGTCTAAACAGTCGAAACACAAACCGTGTTTCTCCCCTCCTCGGAGGGTATTGACCAGACACTTCGGGCATGGACGTTCGTCCATGGCACCGGTACCAAGGGAGGATTGTGAAGTCATGATCACGAAAGGGAACTAACCACACACAGTAACAGGGCGGGCAAAATACGCAAACCTGAGACCGCGCTGAAAAAGAACCCTAAGAGGACTACGAATATATAAACTACAGTATACGTTTACAAAATATATACAGTAGAAAATTAACGTAGAACTATTGATAGATGTAAACAACAAGTACACTATCAAGTACGACGGATGGACGATAATAGGGTGAACTGGCTATACAAATCGCTGACGATCTAGCAAGTAACAAACTATCGACCAATACTTATCCAAATAGACACAAAACGATGTCTATGAACGTGGCAGGTGAAATTCCGTAAGAATATATCGCAAAAGTCTAGTTTGCAGACTAAATTCTACGAATTCACCGGGAACCAAAATCCAAAGCTGCCAAGCAAAAAAGGCGGTGGACAGAAAAGTGAAGCTTCTGCGCAGCTGCGCGCGCATATGCGCGGCGGTTTTGGCGGCAAAAGGAGCGCTCGAGTCATGCAGCCAGACGATCGTGCCTTGCTTTCAGTACGCGAATTTCTATCCAGAACGATCCAAAGGATCGAAAAGGAGCATGTAGTAGTTTAGATTGGTGATGTATAAAATAAACATATTACTGATAAGTATGAAAAACTAGAGCAAGGGCTAAAAAAGATTACTAGAGAAATGTAAAATCTTAAGCCACAACTATTTTGTTTTCCACCAAAATTGCTGCATTGATCTTTCAAGATTATTGAAAGTCGAATTCAAGATCACCTCCAAAATCACTGCATATGGATTTCCATTTCGACATGTTTGACTAAATAACGAAATTACAGCCAGATCAATCTTTCCACCTGAAGTTATATGTCAACCCAGAATAGTTGACAAACCTGGTTCAAAGTTGATATTCAGAGTAAAAATTGACCAAAACTGCATTTCAAGTTGAAGAAATTGGAGCCAGATTGAACTTTTCACCATGAGTTATATTTTAACTCATAATATGTGCCAAACTTGGTTTCAAGTTGAAATTCAAATTAAAAGTTGACCAAAACTGCATTTCAAGATGACAATATGGGAGCCAGATCAATGTTTTCACAAAAAGGTCTATTTTCACCTGAAATATGTTCCAAATTAGATTTGAATGTGAAATTCCATTACCTGGTTCAGCTCAATAATAAGCATTTCCCGTCTTAACTATTTTTTTGAGGTAAATAATAGACTTAACTAGCAAAAATAATGTTAACTTATTTGGTTACAGCCATAAAACCGCCATAGAACCTTTACCTTGTTGAGCCCAATAATAAATATTTCTTGTCTTAACTATTTTTATTGTGGCCAATAATAGACTTACCTAGTAAAAATAATGTCAACTTTTTCGGTTACACCCATGAAATCTGTACTGGACAAAACCTTTACCAACTAGACGTCAAGGCCTGAAGATGCCTTGGGGCATTTCATGTGAGTTCTATTCCTACCTAACATTTACCTAAGAGACCGCGTTTAGAACCATAATGACTCTGAATCTGTCCATGGTCAAAGTTTAAGTGACATACCTCGTCCTTAGGCATCTTTGCGTTTCGCTCTACGACGGACCGTTTCTGAGATATGGCAAACAGGAAGTGCTGAGTCGGCGAAAAAAAATTCGACACCAGAACCAGCGTCGTCTCGACGCAAGATACCCTCTAGACTAGTTAGTCTAGTGCCAGGAGGCCGGAATTGAGCTCCGTTTCGCTCTACGACGCACCATTTCCGAGATACGGCCAAACAGGAAGTGCGGAGTCAGCGAAAATAAATTCGACACTAGGGGTCGTCTCGACCCAAGATACACACTACACTAGTTTGTCTAGTGCCAGGAGGCCGAAATTGAGCTCCGTTTTGCTCTACGACGCACCGTTTCCGAGATACGGCCAAACAGGAAGTGCCGAGTCGGCGAAAAAAAATTTGACACCAGGGGTCGTCTCGACCCAAGATACACACTACACTAGTTTGTCTAGTGCCAGGAGGCCGAAATTGAGCTCCGTTTCGCTCTACGACGCACCGTTTCCGAGATACGGCCAAACAGGAAGTGCCGAATCGGCAAAAAAAAAAAATCGAAACCAGGGGTTGTTTCGACCCAAGATACCCCTAGACTAGTTTGTCTAATGCCAGGAGGCCGAAATTGAGCTCCGTTTCGCTCTACGACATTTCCGAGATACGGCCAAACAGGAAGTGCCGAGTCGGAGAAAATAAATTCGACACCAGGGGTGGTCTCGACCCAAAATACCCACTAGACTAGTTTGTCTAGTGCCAGAAGGCCGGAATTGAGCTCCGTATCCCTGTATGATGCACAGTTTCCGAGATACGGCCAAACAGGAAGTGCCGATTCAGCGAAAAAAAAATTGACACCAGGGGTTGTCTCGACCCGAAATACCCATAAGCCTAGTTTGTCTAGTGCCAGAAGGCCGGAATTGAGCTCCGTTTCGCTCTACGACACACCGTTTCCGAGATATGCATGAAAGCCTCAAGGATGAATCAGCAAAAATTCTTCCGAGCTCTAGGTCAAAGGTCGTTCGACGGAGTGATCCCAAAATCAATAGGGTTCTTCCTTGGTGGTATATGAACTCCCATGCAGAGAATACTTGCCATTGCATGAATACTTTTTGAGTTATCGATCGGAAACCAAGCCTCAAAATCAACCTTGATTTCATCCTCACGGACCTCACGGACCCTGGAGCCGCCTCCAAAACAATAGGGGTCTTCCATGTAATATTTCTGACCAGTGGTGTAAATTTGGACAAGATCCGTTCAGGCGTTCCCGAAAAAGAAGAAAAAAAAAAAAAAACCAGACAAAACCATAAGGGCATTTCGGGCCGAAATGCCCTAATAATAAATGTTTCTCGTCTTAACTATTTATATTGAGGTCAATAATAGACTTAACTAACAAAAATAATGTTAACTTATTCGGCTAAAGCCACAAAATCTCTACTGGACATAACCTTTACCTTGTTGAGCCCAATAATAAATATATCTTGTCTTAACTATTTTTATTGTGGTCAATAATAGACTTAACCAGTAAAAATAATTTTAACTTATTTGGTTACACCCATGAAATTTGTACTGGACGAAACTTTTACCTTGTTGAGCTTAATAATAAATGTTTCTCATCTTAACTATTTTTATTGTGGGAAATAATAGACTTAACTAGTAAAACTAATGTTAACTTATTCAATAATATTGTTCTGTTTTCACCCAAAACATCAGTTCTCTATTCTGAACAAGAATCCATTGCCATTTACTTTCATAATACAGAGTATTGGAGTGAGCACAGATGTCAAAGTGGGTATTTTAAAGGTCGTAATAAGTTAGTCCATTAACTAATCAATATTTATTTGATCATTCTGAAAAACAATAGGTTTCGTGTGACGGTCTTTCTCATCGAGCCTGTGTGATTTCATGATCATCCAATGAAAACTCCCACTCGTAGAGCGTTCACAAGCCATGTGTGTTAAACAGGCCAATTTGAGCACAAAATGTGTCGCCAATCGGCCAATTTGGTCGCTATGGCAACCAAAATCGATTGGTGTCGGGATCTTACCATATGTGTCTGATATAGATGTGTCTGTATAAAAAATTATTAGAATCGGTTAAGATTTGCAACCTGTAGAGCGTTCACAAGAAAATCTCTACGGCGGACGCGGCGACGGAGACAAATCCATAGTATCCGCCGAACTTCGTTCGGGGGATACAACTATTGCACGGAGTGATGTGAGAAATTTGTATGTGGAAACATGATGAACACATGTATGGCATTCTGGCATAATAACGTCAGTCAAGTAAGTATAACATGTATGTATCGACAGATAAAGGTGGTATTGTTTGGCTAAGGACCTGTTTTTGTTTGTCGAGCAGGGTGTGGTAGGACACGAGACAGGTCAGTACGGGGAAGATATAGCTGTGGAAGTCAGACTTCCTGGCAGGAGCGTTCATCAGCCTGTCTGGTACTCCAATGTGTCGGTCACTCACCTACAAATTGATATTAGGACTTGATAATATATTTGTAATATTATATTATTTGATAGATATGATCAAGCGATGGTGAATATTCATGGTATAAACCTCAGGTTTAATCTGATTGTCCATTAATGACTCACCATAAGACAGAGCCTAGAGCAGAAGGCATCAAGGTCTGCATGGTTCGCGACCAGCAGGAGAGTTTTATTCTGTAGCACGAGTGGCAGATTTTCTAAGACCACTTGTAGCACTGTCCAGTCGCATTCCTTCAGGAAACAGAGCAATAATAGCTTGGCAATAGCTCTAAGTACTCAACATAATAAAACCCACATGAGGGGTTTCCTTGCAGGCTGATGAATTAGAAGAAAACGCTTCCTGATTACCTTTTCAAGACACAGCCGAATACATTTGAACACCTCAGCGTAAGGAAGCAAAGTCACATCATCTGCAGTTGTCTCCCCATGCTCTGAGTGAATCCTAGCCAGGTCATCTCTGAAATTGAGAAATATCATGGCTACAGATATGTGTACTGGAAAGATTTTATAGTATATTTGTAATCACATGATGCGTTTAAATACTCACAAAGTGCAGCAGTAGATATTAGAGCTGTATGAGAGAAGTGAAGGCTTCTGCTTGTCTGGCAAGCCAAGGCGATATCTGTTATCAGCACGCAACTCAAGGAATAACTCGAATATCTGTGAAGAAACCCAGACAATGAATATGCAGTCATATGCAGTCAAAACTATGGATGATTATTACCATTATAATACATTTACGTATAATTACGTCCATGAAATGTAAGTATGTTGCTACCTTTCTCCGTATGACTCCTGTTTGTTGTTGTAGAATAACATGTGGTTGGCTGTACTGTGCTTGTACATGTTCACATAACAACTCGTAAACTCGACTCACAACGCATGCTGGAGTCTGATAAAACTTGTTCTGGAATACGTGACAGGAGTGATATATATTGCTATGAATTGTTTGCATATGATACATAGAGAGTCCCTAATAGAGAGACCTAATAGGAAGGAATATTTTGGTCAATATTATGAGGTGAGTTTATTGCAATAAAATATTACAGGGACAGGGTATAAATGAACACACCTTAAAAAGATTGACTAGTCCATCTATAGCAGGCATTACATCATCGATTTCCATGGAAGCGGATCTGGGTCGTTTGTGCAGGCGCTGTTCACTGCCTGAGAGGGTGGGTGACAGGGGCGGGGGTCCAGGCTGACACATCTTGCTGATTACCTACAGGCACAAAATCACAAAATAAAGAGACAGACCACAAACTTTCCCGCAATTGCTTGGTAAAGATGTAAACCAAATACATGTACTAGTATTCATAGGGATACTGAAAGCCTCATCCCTTGTATGACCAGTATTGCCAGAAGCCCTTACCTTGTTCAGTATTGCCAGAAGCCCTTACCTCGTTCAGTATTGCCAGAAGCCCTTACCTCGTTCAGTATTGCCAGAAGCCCTTACCTTGTTCAGTATTGCCAGAAGCCCTTACCTCGTTCAGTATTGCCAGAAGCCCTTACCTTGTTCAGTATTGCCAGAAGCTCCTTATGCCAAGTGATATGATCCTCCTCCAGCAGACTGACGATCAGACGGACAACAGTGACCTTCACCTCCGTGTCAGTCTCCTGGTCAATGTTTGCCAGTCGAGGAAGTACCACCAACTCTATGATTGTATCCTAGGAACAATATCATCAGCAGACAAGATCATAATTGTCATAAGACATTATAAATATATGGATTCCTAATTTTTAGTTACATATCTGTACTGATACAGACTGATTTGTTTTTTGCTGCACATACCTCATACAAGTTTTTGTTTCTTGTGATAATCTGTTGTAAACACTCCAGTACTTTTAATCTTATCTTGGTCCGACTTTCCTCCCTAGAGGTACAAAAACATATGCATTAGATATGAATACAGTATCATATAGTAAAACACACCAAGATATCACACTTTTATGCCTATCAACTCACTTGAAATACTTTTCCAATAAATAGTCCAGTTTCAGGATCCAGTTCTCCTTCACAGAAGGCATAATGTCCTGGACCTTGTGAGCTATCAGCATGTTGATGGAGCTCTCCTGTGCAATTGTTTTTTTAAAAAATCAAGTTAATGTTGGTATTAATCTACTGCTCTGTGCCAAAAATTAATGAAATTATTATCTCAATGATCTAAACAAAAATTCAATACTGACCGGACGCTTTGTTGCACAGTGCTCAATAATACTGAAGAAATACTGGGTTGAACCATGAAATTCTTTCTGTTCATGTAACGTTTCAATTGTTGTGAGCAGGTCGTGAAGGTTACTGATGATCACCGGGCTGACTGCAGGGTTTGCCTGAGCACGGACATGATGTAAACAGATCACTGCATGAATCAGTAATTGTCTGTATCAAACTTACAGAAGTGAATACGTAAGCCGGGATGCGACATACCTCGATGAGGCGGAAGAGAGCTTGGACGATGTCCAGCACCAGGTCCCAGGTCTCACATGGTTGCTCACCACCGTATTTGCTGATAAGTCTTTGTATCGACAGCACAATCTCGTTAGCGAGAACCGCAGCACCATTCTGAGTCACAGCCTGTTGGCATAAACTAATATGATATATTCTGGTCACGACAGCTCACAAGCAACTGTAATCATAACAGCATTTGATTATTATGACCATTATGATCCAGTCGGTACCTGTAGGAAAGAAGGAAGCACAGCTGAGGCAGGATATTTCAGACTGGAGACCTTCTTACAGCCCCACAATGCCATGGAAACGTAGAACACGGCTCCACGCAGCAACAACGAGCCATTCCCCGACATGTTACTGTTACTGAGGAGCAATGTGGAACTATGTACATACAAAAGGGTCATCATGTTTGTGTGGTTCAACTTTCCTCAAGATATCTGAACGGTTGATCGTTTTGAAGCGCATAAGGTATACAGGTATACATACTTTTCCTGTAGAATGGTACACATCGTGTGGATAGCACTGTGCCCTAAATGTGTTCCCAACAGCTTCCGCATCAGCTGTAAATGATAATTTACACATCATGATGCACCCATCATAAGGCACACATTGTGGGACTGCTCGGAAGTATTATTGGGGACATGTGTGGACAGACCTGCCATGCGTCATTAGAGAAGCGTTCCAGGTTGAGGACCTGACACAGACACACGATGAAGTACTCCAGTGAGGACTGAGGCAGGCAGCTGTAGCATATCACAGTATCTAGCACCTTCAAACACAGCTGCAACACAGATACATTACCAGCATTATTGAATCACATGCAATCCTGAACAAAAGAAATATTATATACTCATTCTATCACAAATCAACTTACTTGAACATCTTCCTCTTTTTTGGTCTTCGTGGCTATGGAACATGTGTGCCTGAAAATGAAATTCAATATGTTGGGTTGTGCTTATTTATGATATCATTACTTTGATGTGTGCTATTTTATGAATGCTTTCTTTATTGTTTTTCATAAGCCTGTTCACGGCCAGAGAATTAATGCTAATTAGGGCAACATGAGACATTTTATCAACACCCATAAGTCTGATAATACCTTCATATATTCAAAATTGTCCAGTATCATATTATACAAATCCATGTAGTCACAACAAATTGACATGACATACCGGAAAAGAGTTGACTGAGAAGAATAAATATTCAAGGATGTGGCACTAACATGACAAGTCCTGATAGTACAAGCTCATCCAGATAGGCTGCGTTGTACTTGATGGTGTTGACGATAAGTTTCAGGAAGTCACTGATCCTTGCGGAGCTCATGATGTCTTTGACCCAGTCCAGGAGGAAAGGTCCCATCTCTTCCTCAAAGTACTCCAAGTCCCGGCCATCACTGCTCAGGGCAAGCAGCAGGTCCAGTCTGGGTAGGTACACGCAGGACCATAAAACTGTCAGTCTATTATTATGTAGGTTTTATTCATTCTAAAGCAATATATTCGGAAATACATGTAGACATCAGATGTTGAGACTTAATTTTTAACTTCACTATTAATCTAGTTAGTTATCTATTTTATTTATGTGTATTGTACTTAAATGTACTATATCATACTCAAAACCTGTGGTAAACCACAATCTTCTGATTAGGAGAGACTACCATCAGGTTTGAGACCACTTTCAAAGTGAATTTACATTATAACTCAAGCTGTCTTGTGAGATAACTAAGGACATTATTCAGTTATATTGCATCATCATTAACATGATTAACTACAAAAATGTCTTTATAGAGGGGGAAGTCTTTATTGAAAGGGTCTAATCTAAGAGAGACCACTATTTTGGCAATAATGATAATCATGCTAATAAGATGCAAATGAGACAAACTTTTACCTTGGGGATAAATCCTCAAAGAGTGTGTGTCCCTTGATGACCCTAAAGAAGTGAGCTCTCATCTGACCCAGGTGGTTATACTACAGAACAATAATACAACAGCATATATAATATTATTTGTGTCACGGTGACCCAAAAGGAATCAACAGGACAGTGGACACCTTTTACTAGTAATCTATTAACTGACTGTACTAAGCTGATAACACTGGCAGATTAGAGACTGGTTTGACCACAAATTTCAATATCAAGTAGCGATCGGCTACCAGTGCAGCATATGGACACTACTGACCTGTCCTCTGACCAGGTGCTGTAGAAACCTGAGTTCTACATGTCGTTCTTCTGAACTGGCCTGGGGCCTAAGCAGATCCTGCGTCTCTTTGTATACTGACTCAACCGCATTCTGCAATGTTAGTACTGCAGTGTACAGCCCAAGCCACCTCCATCTCTAGCATGTCTAGTATGTGCAGCTACACACATAAATACAACTACCAGAATATCTTACATATAAATCAACTGCTGAAGATGTCCACACCTACCTGTTCTAAATGCTTGGTACTGACAATGTCACTTAAGTCTTTGATATTTTTGAGTCGCTGTTGTGGTGAAGTTTGAGAACTAATTTCCTGTAGTAGAAAGCAAACACTGTTTCATGCAAAGCAACAGCGATCTGCTGTATAACACACACTGAACGGATATTGTGACATGAACACTTGAACATAGCAGTGAAATATAACAACAGATGTAACAACAGAACAATGAATGATCGCCATATAAAACTAAGTCTGTTGAAAGTATTTCAGTACATGTATGGACATTGCAGTGTACAGTTTACCTTAAGCCTTTCCTTAGTGAAGATGAACTCCTGAGCGGCGACCCTGGCACTGAGGGCCTGCGTGGCACTATGGCTGGGCCGACTGCCTCCGATGCCCAGGAACTGCTTGAACTTGTTAAGTTTGCTTTCTGGCTCTGGCTTGGACATCGCTGTTCTTGTGTCCCCCGAGTAGTGATCTTACTTGTGTTACATTGTCACAGGGGCTTCGCTCTCCTATCTACTGCTGGACAATACACACAAAATTCCATTCTTGACACGTCTTTATTATCATTAATTGGACAGAATAATTTATTCAATATTAGAACAAACTACAGGTGATAATATTTTCGTATTGGGTCAGAATGATTCATTAATTTCTGTGTCCCAGCGGATATTTATAAATACTGATCACCATTAACACACACACTATCACGCTCTTTTGCATGTAGATATTTATTAATTATGATCATGTTTTTTTATTATGTCACTAAATTAGAAATCCTGGACAGTAGATGAGGTAATTTCATGTTACCATACATGTGCATACATACCAGTAGTACCGGTAGTTTATGAATTCATACTGCTGTACATATTTATATCATCAAATCAGACATAGTTAGGAATTTGCCACAGGTACTGACATCATCACGAAACATACTGGGCACCAAAAATAAGCATTTCAATGAAGGTAAACCTCCCATTTGCAAACTGCGCACATATTTGCACCCCAAGTCCCCATCTGCGTTGGCTTGATTATTGAGTCTATGAGCATTGTGAATGATGCTTATTTTTTAAAACTCATTTACATTTGTTTTTGCCAGTATTTCTTCAAATGATTTCGTCACATCATGATCTATTCAACTGAATAACTCATGATAGGTCCTAACTGTGTTATGACATAGCCATCAACATGGATCAATATTGACCTTTATTCCACTTGCAAGCCTATCAATTTTTTTCTTTGCAGTGTCATCATTCAACAGGAAATTTTTCGATGGACATATTAGGGCCGTTACAGGTAGATGTTTTGGCACCCTGGAACCCGTAATTTCCTACCCATCCTATACCTGGGTACCTGAACTAGTGTGTCTCCAGTGCGATCCCCATATCAAGTACATATTTCGTAACTCAAGTACCGGTACTCGGGTGTAAATCATAGCAATCATATCAAAGTACTAACTGTAGATTACATTGGCAAAAATTTTGAAATATATCGTCAATTCACCATATGTATTGCACTGAGCCTGCCAGTACACTGCTGAATTAATGAGTGGGAGTATTTATTTAAGGTAACATCTTACTCTGCCAAGCAGTTCAGAAAAAATAAAACAACATGCTGAATATCAGATTGTCAATTCGTTCTTTTCAGGCCGTGGGGCTAACTCCAGTACTTGTGCTGGGCCCATTTGCTGTTGAACTTTTGACTATAGTCAGTATAATAGGGCTTCAATGAGTACAAAATTTCGTGACCGGTTACTCGTTGGCTTGTTACTCGGTTACCGGTTACTCGTACAAAAATATAGAGCTGAATATTGTCCAAAATAACATTAATTTTTTTTTGCAGTTCGCATTTTTATCAAATCTCAGTGTCAAAAACGGGTCAAAATCATGCCTAAAACTCAACATCAGAATCGTTTTCACATGGAAATATGCAATATTATGATGAATGAACAGTCTTTTTGGATTGTAAAGTGATAAATCACTTCAATTCTGCGTGTTCAGGCAGAAATTTGACTGATGTCGAGTGTTTGAGACATTCACGATTAACCGGTTAAAAAATCTGTTAATTACACTCTGTAACCAAACTGCTTAACCGAATACTAAAGTGAAGTTCATCTGTCAGTGAAACATGCTTTTTGGCAATAGTTTTGTATTGGATAATCGAATCGACTTGAAATTTTGTGTGTGTTAATTGGGTATCATGCCATAATTTTTCACCGAATTTCAGAATTCTATCTCAAAAATTGAAAAAGTTGGTAATCTTTTAGTTTGTTTAGCTGAAGCCCTACACTACAGCGCACTACAGTATACCAGTGTATACAGACCTATCTTAACTCTAGGCCTATTAACAAAATCAGTGTTAAATCCAAAGATGTCGAGAAGTCTGAAACGTGATCACTGATAGAAAATTGCTGACAAAGTCATGTGTTATAGTTCAATAGGCTTATATATTTCCGAGTATATTATCTAGATCCAGGCTGATTTTGATTTTCTGATTTTTTGTTCCCAAAATTTTCCATTGGGCGATAATAGGTTAACGCATTAGGATGTTTCGTCATTGATTTCATAACAATCCACGCAAATACATTTGACATTGCAAAGATGTATAGCAAAACGGTCTAGGTTACAAAATAAGTACATATATGTGGTGCACAATCATCATTAATCGCGCAAACACGAAAAAGAAATTTACTTTGACAACTTGATCTCATCCGATATTTGCTACTGACAACGACCCCTGGCGAATCCGGAAGTTAGCATTTGGGAGCATTAATTTTAACACAACTACATTTTATGGAAGGGAAAAGCTGACATCAACTTACAGGTAATAGTTCCGGAGTACACTTGCGCCATAGTTACATATAAGCCATCCATAAACTTAATTTTACGAAACTAGGTTCAGACTGTGCTGAAAGAAACCGTAACAAATGACATGATGCGGATGGAAAATCTTTGATGCATTTTATCTAAATACTCGTATTACGGCATCGATTGCAATTTTCTCTCATGAAATGAATTATATATCTATTATCACCCCATGCATGGGAAATATTCACGCATATAGAGAGTGCAGATTGAACAGCACGGTGTCGAAAATGTTACGACACAAGGATAGTATTTGTGACGGTACGTGACTGCATATTACATATCTTGTGATTGCATTTAGTGAAACATTTTGAACACAATTTAAGGGTCTTCATTGGAAAAGACTATATAGGCTACACATTTCGGAGGTCATGAAGATGAACCCTGACGTGATGATCATTGAATGAGATAGGCCGGTATATGATTATACATATTTCACACATATCCTTATACATATTTGACTCAACTGGGGGAAGATGCCTTTGGTTAGCACGAAATGGCTTGCTGAGAAACTACGTTCAGAAAGTATGCATAAGTTACGTGTCCTGGATTGTTCTTGGCACTTGTCCCGGATGAAGAGAGATCCCAGACGCGAATACCTGGAGAAACACATTCCGAAGGCACAGTTTTTCGGAATTGCAGAGTGCTGTGACCTGTCTTCTAAGTACAAACTCATGTTGCCCACGCCCAAACAGTTCGAAGACTATGTTAGTAAGTTGGGTATATGCAATAATACCCACGTTATAGTATATGACAGCAATAAACCAGAGGAAGTGATGAGTGCTCCCAGGGTGTGGTGGACTTTCCGAGTCTTCGGCCACGAACATATCAGTATCTTGGACGGTGGGCTACCGAAGTGGGAAAACGATGGCCATCCTGTCAACAAAGTTATCGAGAATTTGAAATGTGAAAAATTCCAGGCACATTTCAACCCGAAACTATTGAAAAATTTCGAAGAGATGAAGAACAATGTGATGGAAAAGAAGTTTATGGTTATGGATTCTAGATCAGCTGCTACATTTAGAGGAGAGTCAGAAGCCACACCAGGTAGGATTTAGAGGAAATTCTATACTTGAAATATATCCATTATCATGTCATGTCAGGCAGACTCAGGTTAACCCACATGTCACAACACTTTTCACCACATCCCTGGTTTCACCATTTATTGTGGATTATTCTGAGCAGGGATGAGAGTTGGACACTTGCCTGATGCTGTGAATATTCCATATTCCTCCATCTGGGACCGAGACACTAAAGTTATGAAATCACCAGATAAGTTAAAACGCCTTTTGATGGAAAGTGGAGCAAATCTCGACAAGGACACTGCTTTGGTTTCAAGCTGTGGCGGTGGTAGGCCTAAATACTAATGTACCTGCTCTTGTTAAAAAAAATATTTCAACGTTTAGTAAATATTCGTAGCAGACACCTGAAAGAGTACTTGTCATGTAGTAATGTATATTGTTGTTTGTCAGGGATCAGCGCCTGTACTCTGGCTCTAGCTGCCTACCTGTGTGGCCGAGAAGATGTCGCAGTCTATGATGGATCATGGGCAGAGTGGAATCAGAGAGCTCCAGAGGAATATGTAATCACTGACTCGTTATAAATTAACTAAATAAAAATGTGTGTGGTTTCTTAACAACCACGATTCAAATAAATTGATACCACCCATTTGTGATGTTTTCTTTACCTTAAATCACTGCCCTCTCATGTGGGCGAATCTCAGATCAGTGAGATACGATGATCTAAGATTTGCCACCAGGAGAGGGCAGTGAATTAAGGTGTGCTTGAATGTAGTTATCATCAAAACCAGTGAAATATGCTCGACTTATAGATAGAAATGATATATGATGTGAAATCGCGTTGAATAATCTACGGCCATATATATGTCGGAAGAGCGTTGAGTAATCTAGGGCCATATATATGTCCACTCGGAAGAGAGAATCAGAGAGCTCCAGAGGAATATGTAATCACTGACTCGTTATAAATTAACTAAATAAAAATGTGTGTGGTTTCTTAACAACCACGATTCAAATAAATTCAATATTTATTTGAATCGTAATAAACCTTAAATCACTGCCCTCTCATGTGGGCGAATCTCAGATCAGTGAGATACGATGATCTAAGATTTGCCGTCAGTGAATTAAGGTGTGCTTGAATGTAGTTATCATCAAAACCAGTGAAATATGCTTGAATAATAGACAGAAATGATATATGATGTGAAATCGCATTGAGTACTAAATCTACGGCCATATATATGTATTTATTACCTCCACTCGGGAGAGCATTTTCAAGCATACGTCAATACAATACAACATATTAAAGTTAGAATCAGTTTGAAAATCAGCCAAATTTAGCATTCTTGTTTGTCACACAAACTTGAAAGTACATCCCAAGGCGGGCCGCTTTGAGGAAATAATTGATGCGAAATAGACTGTATTTTGATTAGGTAACTCAATTTAGGCACTTACTACACATTTTCAGACCCAAATTTGTACAATTACTCATTCTATAGACAATATGAAGCTACCGCAGATTGAATAAATTTTGTCAATTCTAGAAGTGATTATTTATCACGACTATATTATCATACGAGGTAGAACCAAGCAACAACCTGTCCTCTTCTGTTGTCATACTTGAAGCCACGAAACATATCGGATAGATATGATATCCACAAGCCAAGTGCTTTACATGATACTGTGATGCACAGTATCTTAAAGAACACTAGGTGCATAACATATACAAAGATATATATTATATATACACTACATTTTTGCATGCTTTACGCTGAAATGCCCCTAACACATCCCAGACCTTCGTCAAGTTTTAGCTGAATAGGCCGAAATTAGTGCATGTATAAATTTGTCCATCAGTCAATGTCCACAAATAACCTTTTCTTCATTATTTATAAATCTCAATTCTGTCTCTGAGAAAGATATCTTGAATGAGCTTAAACATCAGCACAATAGCATCAAGTGAATGTGAAGACACACGTGGACGAGACACACATATAGGACCAATCTAGCAACATTTCTCTTGGCCATTTTCAGCTGTCAGATGTTGGAGTTACGTGTGTGGGAATCTCAGACAGTAGAGGTTATGTCTTTAAAATTCCAGGGTTTTGTATGCTGATTAACAATGATATTTAATTGATTGTTCCACTAGAATTGTTGGAGATCGTAATGCTGAAGTATTTGACTGTTAGTTGAATATTGAGCATCTCTCTATTCAACGGTTATTATTTCAAAGGATGACTTCTACCGGCAAAACAGCAATATACATCACATCGTACATATATAGAATCTGTTTATCCCGTCCCTCAGGGACAAGTTTTCTACAGTCATGATGAGAACTGAAACACAACAAAATGTACACAATAACACAAATTCACAAATATGAAAGTCGATAATTCTCCATTCCATAGATCTACATTTCATCCTGGTCTGTGTTTGGTGTAGCCTCACAGCGACGTCTTCGTCAACGCGGATGGACGAGTACTGTGCTCCCAGGCTGATTGTGTGGCTGTAGTCCAGTGAGAGCACGGGGTGTCCTCGACCTGGTAACCATAGCGATCAGCCATTCTGTGGACAGTAGTGGGAATGGCACTGGGAATTACAGTGGATCACAATTCATCAGTGGCAGGGGTTGGTGCTTGCGGACATTAAAAGTGGTTGAGATGTAGTATTCGCAACATTTTCGTCCAGCATGGGGGAGTTTGAGTTGTGGGCGTAGGAGGTATTTTTTCTGCGTCTAAGACAGGAACATGTAATCTCTTCATTCTCCAAAAAAGCGGTAGTTGTCTGGTTTGTCCCGTGCATAGTGACTGAGAAGCCGTGGGTGGAAGAAACACTGGTGGTGATATTGACAGCAACACCGCCAATGACTCCAGTGTCTTTCCTGATTGTTCTGTGTATGAATAGTTTCACAAGGATGAGGTCGTGTTTCTTGCTCGCCACCATGCAAGCAGATCTCAGTTGTATAGTGGAATTTCGGTACCCTGTGTCTAGTACTGTCTCCTACCATTGGCAGTGTGACTGGTGTCAATTGGCTGGTATTTTCTATGGGATGGCCGAGTGAGGCATGATCATGTGGCTGCAGCGTCATGGTGACTGTGACAATAGAGTGCGGTTCACACCCTTTCTCCGTTAAAAAACGTGGTGTTCAGTGCCTGTTGACTTGTGGGGTCTGTCCTCCACAGATGTGCACAACCGATCAAACAGAGACTGATGGTGCATCTACTTCTTGACTGTTTGAGGATCCAACTTCAGCTTCTCCGGTGTGGGTGGGGCAGAGTTTGCATTGGCTCATGCATCTGGAGGGCTGCAGTTGATAAGGCTGCTGCAAAAGTGACATTCAAATCCTGGGACCGCCATTGATACCCTGTCACTGGGCACTGTAACTGTGGCATCATACTTGGTTAGTCTGGTAACCAAGTTTTCGACTGGGAGTACCTGGACTTCGTTTGATAGAGTAGAAGTCATAGATGAATTATATTGAACATCTTCTTTTTCAATAGTCTTTATTTCAATTGAGACTGCTACCTGCAATATATATCAAATCAATGACATAATATCTGTTCAACTGTCATCAATCTATATGGTGTTGTTGTGGAGACGATAAGATGTGTTGAATTCACATTTGTTTGCAAAGCAGATTATTGTTTGTCACCACCAATTTTCCAGCTTAGTGATGTCATTTTGTAGGGTGGCTGAATCTGCTTGGGAATTGTTGGTTCTGTAGATGATGGTGTCATTGGCAAAAAAATCAGATTGGAGAAGTTACTTCTGCTCATCCCCGTTTGACGCCAAGGCTATAAAATTAAGCTGTGTTCTAGGTCGGAGAGCTCAGTCGAAACAAGGCTTCAGACAACAGACAACTTGGTGGCCAATGGACAAGCCTACTACCTCCATAGTGGGTGAGGGCAAGACTGACCTTGATTCGAACATCCGCATGATCGAACTCCACATGTGGGGATAGAGACTGAGATCCTCGACCCTACAATTTAATGAACCTCGGCCGATCTTGCATGGCAGCACATCGCAAGGATGCTGTCTCTTCTTGCACAGCCGCACAAGTGTATTATTAGGAAGTTCGCAATGACAAGCAGAGAATCAGGTCTCTGCATGTGACAGTCAGCTCCGCAGTGCAGAGTAGAGAGAAGTTCTCTTAGACGGCCCCAGCCCTGGCATAGAAATTGACGGTCAGAGGCATTGGAGCCTCTAGAGATGTGGAGATCTGGTCCAAATACGAGTAATCCATGGAGCAACCTCCACACAGATGACAACTGACCAGTGGGTGTGGAGACCCTCCACAGAGACATGACTCTATGGGAGAGAAATTATGCATGAGACGGACTTACGATGGCTTCGCAGCGATCCCTACTGCATGGATGACTTGTGGAGCCCGGACGTTCACACAAGGCGAGGAAGGACGCTAGCACAGATGGAAGCAGACAGGGTCTTAATCTAAACCTGGACCATGTCTTACTCTATTTTTATTGCAAAACCCAGTGACAGTCTAAGTGGTCACTGTGTAAGTGGATTGTGTTTTCATATATGGTGTAAATTTATTGTGCGTCATATTTGGTAATAAACTTGAATCTGAATTTATGTTGAATCTGAATCAAACTTGAATCTGAATCGTTTAAACCCAATACAAGTCGAATATCTGAAATAAAGACGATATTCCGTCCAATAATATTGACCTGAAAAAAAAAAACACATCGGTATGTGATTTGTGTGCAAACAACCCTTTGACTCTGCGCAGACATTTTCGGTGGTAAAAAAAAAAAAATTGAAAAAAAAAGGTTTTATTGAATCGTGTGTCGTGGGGCATGGTCGCTTGTGAGGTAGAATTACGGTCCCCTTTTTCTTTTATGAACAAATTGACCACTGATTGACCCGGGCAACTTGAAAACCTGCATGCATTTTCAGAGTAAACAATAGTTCATACGACAGATATAGTTTTACTTTGGCATGTCACGTTTTACTGACAATGTTATGATCTGATATATTTCAATAAAAGGGTTCAGCGGTAGGCAACGCCCTTTAATAAGGTATAATAGGATTATTAAATCACGGCGATTGTTCTTACAGTATGCATCTCAAATGTACAATGGCCTAATTTTCCAACAAGTATAGTGTGGTGACCAGTGCTCGTACTAGGACCAGTGTTTCACCAACATTCAATGAAATGTGTCATATGAGCTGCTGACATGGTATGAATTTGGAAATATTTGTTTCCATGTAAATTTATCACATTCGTCCTTATGTCTGGAGAATCATGAAAAATGTGTCTGCCATAATTTGATCGTTTTATTGACCAGTTGGCTGTACGAGTACTGGTCCCTGTACGACTACTGGTCACTTTATGCTAGCTGAAATAACGGTTTTAAAAATATACAAATAAAATATTTTTAAGTATGTAGAGTTTGCTTGGTGTCCGCCTACAGCTTGGTACTAGTCCATGCGAAAAAACGGTCATCGAACGGCTTGAAAACCCGGGATTTTCGTGTTGGGTCAATCTCTCATGAAATTCAGTGTGCATGTGCCAATAAATGTGCCAGAGCCATAGGGGCCCTCCTAGCCATTATATTGAAACATTTCAAGTAGTCTACAATAGATACAGTTGTTATATTTTCCAGTTTAATATCGAAATGTGACAGATTTCTGGCAACCCTTAGTCCCTTACCTGGGTCAGCAAACTGCTCTCAAGCATCATTTTTCTTTAGAATTCTTAATTTTTCTTTGGAAAATATTATCCTTGATGATAAATATGCCTCTGACAGTTAATGTGGTCAGCTATCTGAGGTAAATAATATTACCTGCAACAATGTGGACCTACATTGTATACCCATTTACTGATAGTGGTTATATCGCCGATTTATGAAGTTGACAGGAATCTCCCAGATTTGACTATGTAAACTCAAAATATACCAAATATATATACCTGTAGACGATCCAAATGATTCCATTGTATAGATATGAAGGTATTTCATGGCTCTGACACATTTATTGGCACACATACACTGTATAAAGTGTATTTCATGAGATATTGGTCCAACACGAAAATCCCGGGTTTTCAGGCCCTTCGGTAGCCGTTTTTTTTGCATGGACCAGTACCAAGCTGAAAGCGGGAATCAAGCAAATGTAGAGTATGTGTGGCCGAAATGTGACCATTTACATCGATTTAAATGGGATGTGGTTCTGGGATCTTTTGCCCTGGGCAAATAAGCCTAATCATTCATCCGAGTTTATACAAAATTCCTGCTCACGGTTTAGTTACTTTTTCTGACATCACTTACGACGTACCATAGAAATGTTGTCATACAGTATCGCCATCTGGCGAATGATTCAAAAACTAGTTTTGACAGCTCGGGATCATTCATTCAATCGAACAAGTAACATTGCCAAAAAGTGACAAGTCTGTTATCTATATCTCAGAAGTATTCGTTTGCGCTAACGACGAATTGAGGAACCCTCATTCAATCATGAGTCGTATATCTACAATGGTGTCCACAAAGTGGTTGGCAGAGAAGTTGGCGATCAGCAATTTACCCAATTTCAGAGTCCTTGACGCATCATGGCATTTACCGGTTACAAACAGGAATCCCAGACATGAATTCTCTCAGAAACATATTCCACAAGCACAGTTTTTTGACATCGATGGGTGCTGTGACAAAAAGTCCAAATATGAACACATGCTTCCATCACCGGAAACATTTGAGCAGTATGTTGGAGGTCTGGGCATCTGCAATGAAACCCATGTTGTGGTCTATGACAACAACGAAGATCTTGGAATGCTCAGTGCACAGAGGGTTTGGTGGACATTCCGGCTGTTCGGACACAATTTAGTGTCAGTTCTCGATGGTGGCTTACCGAAGTGGCAGAGAGATGGGTATAAAACCACGGCTGAAGTGTCTAAAGTTGAAACCAGAATATTCAACGCAAACTTCAAACCAGACATGGTGAGGAGTTTTGAGGAGATCAAGCAAAACATTGTTGACAAGAACTTCACTGTCATTGATGCCAGACCTGCTGGAAGGTTTCAAGGAACTGCACCGGAACCAAGAGCAGGTTCATAACCAAACCACATACTTTATCGGTGTTCAAGTTTGCAAATAAATTGTCAGAGACTCCATGTTAAGCTGAAGACTATAAATGCGTGGTCATTGGTGGTTATCACCGAAACACATTGGAGCGTAAACTTATCATGAATCAGTTCATTGATCAGACAGATAATCTTGATTTTATATTTTTTCGTCTCTGTTGCAGGTATTGAACCTGGGCATATGCCAAACTCTGTGAATGTACCATTCATGTCAATGCTGGATTCAGAGACGAAGACCATAAAATCACCAGAAGCAATAAAGGAGACATTCAAAGAGAAGGGAATTGACCTTGCAAGTCCGCAGCCTCTCACTGCAACGTGTGGCTCTGGTATAAATTACTCAAGATGAAAACACTATGAATGAAACTTTTCCAGATTGTGATGAATCATCTAAACATAAGTGAATATACTGGTGCTTGTTTGATGATATGACCAACCTTTTTATTTACAGGTATCAGTGCATGTATGTTGGCACTCGGAGCACATCTTTGTGGCCGGGACGACATTACAATATATGATGGATCATGGACGGAGTGGTACCAGAGAGCCCCAAGGGAATACATTCTCAAATCTGATTGAAAACTGCAGTCTTATGAATAAAAAATTATCACATTTACAGTGATGTTCCTCAAAATCTACTTCTGCTTCCAAACTATTGCATGAAACAAAAGGTTTTTAAATGGAAGAACAGCTTGTGTGGGTAGTCTTTATTCAGGTGGTGCAGTCTTATCTGAGGGGGTCCCACATGTATTTAATGAGTGACTCGTGATTATTTTGTACATAATAAATGATAATGCGAAAAAATTGTTGGTCTGTTAATATTAATGGTAACGATACTTGACTTCGAGTGATGGCCTTTTCAGTAAGTTGATTTCGTGTTTGAGGAAATAGACACACACCTTTAGTCAGGTTGCCATATTTTTACATTTATTAAATTTCAATGCTATGACAAGTGAGTGCTATTTTAGATAGCATCTGATAATATATCAAGACTACAAACAATGAAAAGATATCTTTGAGAAACATATGTATACCGGTATTGGCACTCCATAATATGAGGTTATGCATACATGATCATAATGTGTTATGAACATGATGAATACATGTAATAACATATTTTCATGAAACAAGTTTAACTGACATGATTTCCAATTTTGACAAGTTCAAGAAATTGACAAGTACATGAAATACAGGCAAAATCTGTTCTGCTGCACCAGAAGAGATTTATTTTTTTTTACTGATGCATGTATTTACTATGACTTGGCAACGAGTTAATTTTAGAAACTCATTATAAGGAAAGCTCTAACTATTCTGGAATAGATACAGGACATGACAGGAATGAACGGGTGGGACAAATAAATCTAAAATACATCAGGTTTTTACTTTGTATAAACATATACAACAGTAAAGTTTTTGCTGTTCTATTTTTACAAATTCCCTTACTTTACACAATGACTGTACAATGTTGGGGAAAGTATATATACACATTTGCAATAGTTTGTGTAAATTTCATCGACCAAAATGTAGTAACAAAGATATGTATGTAAAAAAAACCAAGTTATTTGTGTAAATAAAGGCACTGAAAATAATGTAATATACGCAATCATCTATTCGGGCCTGCAAAGTATTACAAAAGTAGCAACTACTTCAGTTGAAAACTTTCTTTTCAAAAGAACGGGATACACATTTTTTTTCAATAATACCATACAAAATAGAATAGTCTGATAATTGACTACAATCACTGGTGATCACTCAAACTTAAGATACCCCTGTTGATAACATTATTCACATGATGAAAGGAGTCTGGGTCCTTCCAGTTCCTATCAAGAAACACTGGAATATATATAATCACTTTGAATGCCATCATAGATCAGCTTCAACATGCAAACTGTATCATTGGTACATGTTCACATTTAGTTACCATCATATTTTGTAAAATGTTACTTTGTTCTGTTAGCACAAAAATGCCACAAGCATGGAACATGTGGAATCAACTAAGATTAGGTAAACTACAAAATGTGCAATTTCAATTATCTAGTGCATGTGTAAAAAATATATTATTATTATGAAGCAAGACGCGTTTGGGTTGCTTATGACATCACAAGTGTATACCCCTGGTGCCCGGCCATCCCTGTCACCCGAAATATGTCAATACAGTAAAAATCTCTTTACTGCTCCGTCAGTGTGTCAATATCCGTAATAAATGGTCTAGACCTACTTTTATTGTATTTTAACATGTACTCCTAACAATTACTTGTTACCTTATTTCTTTCCGAATAATTTCCTAAAAGCTTGATATGAACTGATTTTAATTATTACCACTTCCAGAAATTCTGTGCTGAACAAAAGCTTTGCCTTAGTCAATAATGTTTAGTCCCGTTATGAATGTTTTCACTTTCCCTATTTTAACTGTAGTTGTGCAATAATGTTAGTTCAGTTCATCTCTGTACTATTGTAGAGCACTCACAAGAAAGGCTCTGCTGACACGGTATTACAGACGCAAAGCCATAGTTTTGCGGGATACATTACATTGTATATCGAAATTGCTGATCATTTCAAAACATTGTGCGCACAAAACAACACCTCATTCTGCATTAAAAACATGGCAGGCTTGCTTCACCATGTTTACTGTCATTTGGTATGTATTTCACAACTTACCAACATGTATGTCTTTGGAATGTCTCGGAACTTACAACTGTGAATGTTTTGTATGTTATTATTATGCTAACATATTCCAAATACTTGTCTTTCTTCTAACAAGCAAGTATGTACAACATTAGATCATACAGATGCCCAACTCCTGGATTGTGTGTCTCTGGGCAGACAATTGCTAACTGACAACTATGCTGTGTATCATCCATTATGTACAGCTATACCCCATTGGTCCAACAAACTAATTGTCGGTAACTCATCGCTTCATCATTTGCAGATTGATCCATGAACAGCTGAGCCTACTCAATCTTTCACTTATCGGTAAATATCTAACAGGAAACATCATTTTTAAAGTTCACGTGGTAGAATCCACATGCATATTCAGCAAAATACATGTGCTTGTCCAGGACATAACTTATATGATCCATAATATCAGTACACATAGTAAGCAGGCATACCGAGGTCTGTTATTATGTATCTGTTACCCATTCACTAACATTGCCATTTATTTACCTGATAACATGAATGGAATACTATTAAAAGTGACATGAATATACAAGCTTCTACACATTCTATCAATAGATATTATGCATGCAGTTACCATGGTTACAAAGATTGGCTATGAAGGTAAAAAGCAGTATCTACCATGACAACACACAACTACAGGTTCATGTATTTCATCTCAATGTTACTTAGCACTCTGAACATTACACAAACAAACAGAAATTCATACACCATATCAGCTATACATGTCCTTACAATACATAATGACCTACAGACATTAAATTAAGATCACAATATTATAATTTGCAGATCAGCTATACTTGGTACAGCCACTGTATCAAATGCTTGGTGTGTGTCATCTGCTGAAGAAACTGTCATTTCGGTGATGATAAGCTCTGTAGAGTGCTGCAAAAAATACAGATAGCTGAATGTTAATACAACATATTTAATCCTGATTAAATATTAAGGTAATTGTGTTGAAAATTGGTGAAAACATTCTTGATAAAAATCGACATAATGAAAATAATTGACCATTCAAATTTTGAAAGTGCAATCTGAACACTCAAGTTTTTCAACAATAGTCAACAAATATGAGATGGTGATTTAAATTCTCTTCTGTATAATTCTATATGCATGTATTCGTGAACAGATTCAATTAACCTGTATTTATATTCATTATGTGAAAATTTTGTAAAAAGTATTTATCCGTTAAACAGTTTCATTACTGAATATGAAAAACCACCGAATTGTGCCAGTAACAACAAAAACGGTACCCGATGCAGGGACATGTACAAACTAAATGTTTTCTACATTTGAGCACGACACGGATTACATTAAGACAATGTCATAATCTATGATGAAAGTGCAATTAATTCAATAACGTTACTGTTCCACATTGAATATAGAATATCAGAACGAAGACTGAATTTATTTGTGCGTGTCCCCTGGCAGGTTCCGTGCAATAGAAACATGCAGCCAAATGTTTCCCCTCAAGTGTAACACCAACCAACAATCAACACCACTCACTACACACGCAAAATATGTATCACACAACATGCAATTTGCTGCATTACTCCTGTGATCCCCCTCTGATTATGTTTGTATTGATACATGTATGTCTTTCAGTTACACATTTAATGGAAACATTGAGGGTGCAAACTAACTTAAATCAATATACACGTATTACATATCGTCCCCCTAAAGCAAAAATGGCGTAACTCGTTTTTTGGCGTAACTCAATGAGACATACCAAAGTAATGCTTGACATGTCCACTACCTGCTCGTATATCACTCCTGGTTGTATTCAGCACCATAAAATAGCTAGAAGCCTATAACATATTGGCGTATCTCGAGGCTTGACTTACGCCATTTTGATCTTGAGTTATGCCAAAACTGTTCTAGTGTTTGTGGTGACTTACGCCAAAAACGTCACTAGTGGGTACTGACTTACGCCAAAATTGCATTTAGCTGTTGAGTTACGCCATTTGTGCTTTAGGACCTTCGTGAGATACGCCGAAATTGCATTAGTGATTTTGTCCAGTAAGTTGTCAATGAGAGCATTTTTGGCGTAAGTCATGCTAATCTTAGTTAATTAGTCATTTTATTAAAAGTAAGAATAACATTGATAGTAATTGAACTAAAGTGGTATAATACTTGGTAATTGATGCAACAGGTCTCTGAATTTGGAAGCTTTTACTTGAAATTTAAAGGCAAGAAACCTTTTAAACTGATTATCTCAAAACCACCAAAAACGAGTTACGCCATTTTTGCTTTAGGGGGACGATATACACAGTTGTCAACGTGCGCACAGGATTCCTGTAGCGGAGTTACAGGAAGCCTGCAAAAAGCAACAACATAATCTGAGAATATTGATGGTAGGTGGGTATTTTTGGTTGGAAACACATCCCAAACGAGGTTCCCAGCAAAGGGACTGAGCAGATAGACTAACATAATGACATTCTTTTGCATGGTACTTTCATTTGTTGTTGACACCTTCGTTATTATAAACTATAAACACATGAAGTGAGATTATTCCTTAATTATCGTCCGATTGCCTCTTTGTCTACATGTAATCACCATATAATGGAACTTTTGCCCACTGCTAATGTACATGGGGGTTGATTGGTTCACAGTTGGTCAAATTCAACAGTTAATGGGAGGTGACACTCGTCTGTTTGTGTTTGTCAAGCAATTGTTTATCGTAGCACACACGAGATATGTGCTGTAGGATTCACGTAACAGGCGCTGAAGTATTCACGTAACACTAGATGTAAAATTGCCAAAAAATATATCTTTCCACTAAATTAACATTGTACACATGAATATAAACACATACAAAAGTCAGATTCATGGACTGTGCATTGTACTTTTCCAGTACAAGCAAATAGGCTGCAATATTCCTGGCTGGATCTCATTAATTGGCAATGCAAGTACCACTAGATGTAAAATTGTCCCCAAATTTCTCTTTCCACTAAATTTACAGCAAAATGATTTATTATAGTTAACAACTGGAACGGTATAATATGTATGTATACATTATTCATAAACTGAATATATACAGTGCTCACCATGACCTCACTGATCAGTATTGGGACCAGCATGGGACTGGATGCAGTGTTGTACAATGTCATCCGTTTGCTCTGATGAGAAACTACAGTACCCACAGTCACCAGCCATAATAATTCTCTGTAGGAAAGTTGCTAACAAAAACACACACATAAGGTACATTAGGTTAGGTCCATGCAACACACCAATACTGATATCATTGAGGACATGATGAGCACTGTATATTCAGTTTATTATATTGTTCCAGTTGTTACACATAATAAGTCATTTTGCTGTAAATTTAGTGGAAAGAGATATTTGGGGGCAATTTTTCATCTAGTGCTACTTGCATACTAAACTAGACGTCAAGGCCTAAAGATGCCTTGGAGGCATTTCGGTGTGATGATTAATTTATAATATATACTAGATATCGACGAAAAAGAAAAATGCCGACTCGGCAAAAAAATTTCGGGTCAAGGTCAAAGTTCATCCATAATACCCTTTAGACATGTTTGTCTAGGGCGACGAGTCCGAAAATAACGTCCGTTTCGCTCTACGAAGCACCGTTTCCGAGATATCGCCGAAAACGAAAAATGCCGACTCGGCAAAAAAATTCAAGGTCAAGGTCAAAGTTCATCCATAATACCCTTTAGGCATGTTTGTCTAGGGCGACGAGTCCGAAAATAACGTCCGTTTCGCTCTACGACACATCGTTTCCGAGATATCGATGAAAACGAAAAATGCCGACTCGGCAAGTTCATCAATAATACCCCTTAGACATGTTAGTCTAGGGCGACGAGTCTGAAAATAACGTCCGTGTCGCTCTACGACGCACCGTTTCCGAGATATCGACGAAAACGAAAAATGCCGACTCGGCAAAAAAAAATTGGGTCAAGGTCAATCTTCATCCATAATACCCCTTAGACATGTTTGTCTAGGGCGACGAGTCCGAAAATAACGTCCGTTTCGCTCTACGACACACCGTTTCCGAGATATCGACGAAAACGAAAAATGCCGACTCGGCAAAAAAATTCAAGGTCAAGGTCAAAGTTCATCCATAATACCCCTAAGACATGTTTGTCTAGGGCGACGAGTCCGAAAATAACGTCCGTTTCGCTCTACGACGCACCGTTTCCGAGATATGCAGGATGCCTCATGGATGACTCAGCAAAAAATTATTTTGACCTCTAGGTCAAAGGTCGTTTGACGTATCGATCCCAAAATCAATAGGGTTCTTCCCTGTTGATATATAAACCTCCGTGCAAAATTCTGCAACTATTGCCTGAATATTTTTCGAGTTATCGTCCGGAAACCAAGTTTCAAGATCAGCCTCGATTTCATCCTCAAGGACCTCACGGACCTCGGAGCCGGATCAAAAAAAATAATACACCCTAGAGATGTTTGTCTAGGGCGACGAGTCCGAAAATAACGTCCGTTTCGCTCTACGACGCACGGTTTCTGAGATATGCAGGAAGCCTCAAGGATGAATCAGCAAAAAATTATTTCGACCTCTAGGTCAAAGGTCGTTTGACGGATCGATCCCAAAATCAATAGGGTTCTTCCCTGGTGGCATATGAACCTCCATGCAGAGTTCTGCAACTATTGCGTAAATATTTTTCCAGTTATCGTCCGGAAACCAAGTCTCAAAATTAGCCTTGATTTCATCCTCACGGACCTCACGGACCTCGGATCCGGCTCAAAAAGAATAGGGTTCTTCCACATATCATTTCTGACTTGTGGTGAAAATTTGACGAGGATCCGTCAAGGCAATCTAAAGTTATCGTCCGGAAACCAAAAGTGGCGGAAGAAGAAAAAAAAGAAAAAAAAAAAAAAAAAACAAGCCACTGGCCTCATAGGAAGAGCTTTGAAAATGTTTGCACAGAACTAGTTCAAAACCTATTCGCATCCTATTCGGTACATATATGTTGTGGCCATTTTGTAACTGTAGCCCATGATATTGTACTGGCCAATCATTTGCTATTGTTGATTTGGCCTAATATAAATTGATTGATACCATTATTAAGGTACTGATTCCATCTAGTCCCATCTTCCAAACTAGATGTTCTCCAGTCGCTGACGACTGCTGGAGTGTATCTCCCGTAGCCCTATCATCCAACCCCCCCCCCCCCCCCCCGCAAACTATGTAGTGGACAGAACCTTTACCTTATTGTGCCCAATAATAAATGTTTTATGTCTTAATTAAATTTACTGTGGTCAATGATAGACCTAATTAGTATTTACCCATCGGTTTATTTTTCATCTCCATCAGTAGACATGTTATATGTCTTGTTAATCATGTTAATTGTCTAACAATTGTCTAAACAATGTCACAGCTCAGAATGTCACATCACGATTCCCATGCAACCAATAATAGTGGTGTATACACAACAGGCCTATCTGATCATACGTGACATTAAACAGATGGCGCTCTTAAAGCATGCAGTAGGCCCCTACAGGCAAGATGTGCGGTGCATTATGATGAGAACTCGACTGGCGATTCTTGCTTTGATCATTTGTGTACGATTCCAATTACTAGTAACCTATCATGAACAAAATAATCGAGCAATTGAAACATGACTCAACCAACAAATCATCGATTTTAAAAGATGATTGATAAGCTATGATCAATTTATTTATTTTTGTATTAACAGCTAGTATCTCGTGATGTCATCTCATTAATTATTCATTAGGCTATGAGGCACGCTCACCCAACGAACAGCGATGTTTAGGTGGAAGAGGAGGGGGAGGCATATTGAAGAAAGTGAACTTGTTGTCATCGGCATATATGATCTCTCGAGGTGGATCTTATTTCTGAAATGCATCAGTAATCGCCGATTGCGATCTTGCAGATAGTTTAGGCCTAGCGATATATTCATGCGAGAAAAGTCAGAAAACTCATCGGACCATTTAGCAGACCTGATTTTTACCCGGGTGCGGGCCAGCTTTCATTTATCACGATTGGGTTGTAGTCGGATGGGAGGGGGGGGGGGGGGTCGGGCAGAGGTGGTGCGGAATGGGGATGAAGCGGGTCGAGTGTGGCTGGCTGCCTCGCGAACAACCACTAGGAGGGGGCCACTCTCATTTGCATTTGGCCTACTGGACATACCAGCACTTGCCACAAGTTTTCAATTATTATGTTGCCGTATCAAGCGTTTTTCCATTTTTGCAATAGCTTATGTACTATCTATGTAGTGTGGAATGTTTATGCAAAATTTTGAGTGCATCTGATACAAGAAAGCCCTGTTTCAGAGAAGATCAAAACGGGAGTGGTGATGGGTGATGAAACGGTGACACACAAAAAAAATAAACGGTCGGAACACACGTCTCCTGTGGCTATTATTGCTTATAACTTATTACAGTAACCATACTTGGGTACGCGGGTGTCATATTCTTTCCAACTGGCCCCGGGCCCTCATAATTAGCCACAATTGAATGGTCTGCTCTGGCTCCAAGTCGGACTTTCAGAAATGTAAACAAAGGAAAATTCTCCAAAATCCAAAAAAAACCAACATCATAGAGGAAGAGCTCTGCTCTTCCTAAAAAAATTCTGCTAAAACCATAAAGGCATTTCTGCCGAAATGCCTTAATTACTTTACAACGAAGAAAAGGCATTGCCAGTTGATGAGATCCAGCCAGGAATATCGCAGCCTATATGCTTGTACTTTTCCAGTACAATGCACAATCCATGAATCTGACCTTTGTATGTGTTTATATTGATGGGTACAAAGTTAATTTAGTGAAGAGAAATATTTTTCGGCAATTTTACATCCAGTGTTACCCGTACTTGAATACTTCAGCGCCTGTTACGTGAATACTTCAGCGCCTGTTACGTGAATCCTGCAGCACATATCTCGTGTGTGCTACGATAAACAATTGCTTGAAAAACACAAACAGACGAGTGTCACCTCCCATTAACTGATGAATTTGACCAACTGTGAACCAATCAACCCCCATGCACATTAAGAGTGGGCAAAAGTTCCATTATATGGTGATTACATGTAGACAAAGAGGCAATCGGACGATAATTAAGGAATAATCTCACTTCATGTGTTTATAGTTAATAATAACGAAGGTGTCAACAACAAATGAAACTACCACGCAAAAGAATATCATTATGTTAGTCTATCTGCTCAGTCCCTTTGCTGGAAACCTCGTTTGGGATGTGTTTCCAACCCAAAATACCCACCTACCATCTATTTTCCCAGATGATGTTGTTGCTTTTTGCAGGCTTCCTGTAACTCCGCTACAGGAACACTGTGCGCACGTTGACGACTGTGATATACTTTGATCAAGTTGATGGGTACATGTACGCGTCTTATCTTATCTTACACTGAAAATTCTGATAATGATTTCATGAATTTAACATCAATTAACATCATTAATCAATTGTAATCTCACGTGTAATATGATATAAATATCACTAATTATGGTAGTTTGTACATGCTATTGTATGCATGTACATCAATCATAGTCTGACTGTGTATAACTCACTCATTAGCTTGATGTCATTGCATATACATGTACATGTATACATCAATCTACATCCAAGTCTAGTTTCATTCAACTGAACATACTGGTGCTGCATATTTGCCAATTCAACGAAATAAGCACCATGAAATTTCAATAAATTAGTTTATGCTATCGTAAATTTTCCCTGGAGTTTTATACTGAAGAGTGAGTGATACACTGCCAAAATATAGCAACAAAAGAAACCGAAACAACACAAAACACATACCTTGAAAACTAAGACAACAACGAGGGTAGGTGCAGGGAGTGCTAACAACCACTACTTGCGGAACATACTGCTGCTCTCCTGGGGGGACAGGGCGGTTTCCGTGGTTACTGTCAGGTGAGCCATCCACTCGTTTTTGTCGTCCTCGGTCTCGGCAGCGAAGTGGAAATGTCGTTCTGGGGTCTTGAGCGTGAAGGTCAGACCTGGGTCCTTGATTCCCGGGGGCACACCGTCTCGCACCACAAATCCCTTCTCCTTCGTGCCTATCAATATCTCACCTCTCGGGAATGGGTCCTGCAGGGAAGTGGGTCATTACCAGTACTTGCTATATGACTACATGACACCAACCCAAACTACTTCTTGTGGATACATGAAGCTCAAATCTGCTAATAGGTACATGACGCTTACCAGAGGATCCTCATAGTACATGAGTCTGCGGTTGTCGAGAGTGAACCAGCGTTTACGGTAGGCGTCTGAGATCCGTGGCCCGGTCTTACTCAGCCAGCCCTCCTTGACAAAATCTCGTGTCAGGTTCTTACATAGCTGTAAACAATCCAAGCACAGTCATGAATTTCCGCAAATTTTCTATCCAAAACGATCCAAATGCATTGAAAAGGAGTACATATAGTTCAGATTAGTGATGTATAGAAAAATCTGAAGCATGTTACATGTTTTATTATTCCGTCACAAACAGATGCAGTTTTTGCTTGCCTCTTGTTCGTTGGTTCCAGGGTAAGCGATGGCTAATCGAGCCAGCTTGGCAGCTCTGATAGCAGTGAACCAGTCAATGGTGTCCTGTAATCGAATGAAATCAGCATCATGAGCGAAATTCACATAATTTTTTGTCTTTTTTGAAGATTAAAATACATATTGATGAGTAGCATTCTATGTATCTGAAGAGTCAAAGTGGAACACAAGAACTGAAACTTACCTTTCCATCTTCTCCGTAGACGAAAATGTTCCTAGTATGACCGTCATGGTCGAAGGTTAACTGCATCCCATTAGGATTTCCTACTTTTTCCGGTACTAGAGACACATTGACTGTGTCGAGACGCATGCGAGCTTTTGGTTCCTTCGCCTGTCAGCAAAAAATATGTCTGTATACCGCAATAATAAATAATTGCAAAGATTTTTGACACGCAATGCAGGTAAACGTACCTCACGATCAATTTTTTTAAATTTTTAGCTATGAACCATTACAGTTAGTTTGGGGACAACATCAACATACAGAACAGTGTATAAAACATCAAAATAGGTATGTCCCATGAACTCACATCTTCCTTCACATAATACTTCAGGGAGTTGGAGGTGGTGTCCAGAATGAACTTTCTACGCTGGAATTTTTTGTCGTCACGGCCGCGCTTCCAGAGCCAGCCCTCGCGGCGTGCGGCGAGGTATGGCTGGCGGTCCGGGTCTGAGAACTCCTGGCGCTCGTACTTGGCTCGCACCCACTGCTCCCGCAACACGCTGTCATCAGATGCATACCACTCATCAAGTATCAACGAGAAAGTTATCCAATTTATCACATGGACTTCAGCTCAGAAAATATTGCCATCACAAGGAAGTTAAATATATTCATTACTAGTATTTATATATAAATACATATGTGTTGTGCTGAGTAATCATAGCAGGATAGTGGTAGGGTACATGTATTTTATGTGAAACAGAAATTGAACATAGCTCATAAATTGGATGCTCACTAAGGATCCTTCCGCGTTGGTCGCTTGTAACAGGATGGAACTTGCTGCTCATATTTCTCCTTAGATCGCAAATTACCCTCCGCTTCCATGACCTTTGGACAACAATCACTAGCACTGAACAGTTGCGTCGAGGGATGCAAGATTTCTTCTAATTAACATGTCAACACCTAGACAAGTAGACTAGACATTCTGTCGCTACCGGCAACAAGGTCGTATCTCTGTATCATACCCTTTATCATCGGTCTTGTAATGAAATCTAAGAGAATGATGATTGGACATTAGCCATCCAGGCCTCAGTATCTATGTTTTTTTGTTCTACTGAATGGAATTGTGACTTCAAATATAGTAAATAAACAAATAATTCATTGTCCTACCTTCAGAGAAACCACAAAATGATAAGCTTATACTGTCTATCACAGTAGACCAACCTGCAGTTGGTTTTCATCCCAGTTATCTAGCTTGATGGACTTGGTGCGGCTGATATGGGCGCCCAGACTGCGATGAATACTTGCACAAGCTTCACACAGGAAGATACCGAGATTACACGATGCCCACTCCGGTCCTGGGGGAAAAAGTGAGTCAAGCATACTGAACAAAGTAATGGCCCAAAGTCATTTGAGGTCTTGTATTCATGGTGTTGAACTTTTTAATAATGGTAAAATGCCGTTCAGCAACTAGATCTATAACTTGAAAACACCATTCAGCGACTGAAAAACTGTGACAGGTCAGTCACCCAGTTTTATTGGTAGGGGGCCTCACTTTGAAATGAAATAAATAGGCACCATCTACGTCTATACTCTGATATTTCTAACTTGTTTACACCAATTTTCGACGACATTTTCACGATGGTAAAATTTTGATCACTGTATAACTTGGTATATATACTTCCCCTGGGAGTCAAACGGCAATTTTGTACCAAATTTCAGGCTTCTATCGCAAATTGAAGAAACTTTGGTTAGCACAGCGAGCCCGATGTAAGACCTCCTACAGCAGCACGTGCAAAAATGAGGTCAAAATTGAGGTCAAATTTAAGAAAATCAGTGAATAATATACCTATATCCCCTTGATTATGATTCAATAACGAGCCAAAGCAAGACCTCCTGCAGCAGCACGTGCAAAAATGAGGTCAAAATTGAGGTCAAATTTAAGAAAATCACTGAATAATACGCCTATATCCCCTTGATTATGATTCAAACTAGACGTCAGGGCCTAAAGATGCCTTGGAGGCATTTCGGTGTTAGGACTAATTCGTAATATTTAAAACATGTTTGCCACGGGCTCTATGACACACCGTTTGCTAGATATTGACGAAAATGGAAAATGTCGACTCAGCGGAAAAAAATTCCGGGTCAAGGTCAAAGTTCATCCATAATACATTTAAGACATGTTTGTTTAGGGCGACGAGTCCGAAAATAACGTCCGTTTCCCTCTACGATGCACCGTTTCCGAGATATCGACGAAAACGAAAAATGCCGACGCGGCAAAAAAATTTCGGGTCAAGGTCAAAGTTCATCCATAATACCTCTACAACACATCGTTTCCGAGATATCAACGAAAACAAAAAATGCCGACTCGGCAAAAAAATTTCGGGTCAAGGTCAAAGTTCATCCATAAAACCCCTTAGACCTGTTTGTCTAGGGCGACAAGTCCGAAAATAACGTCCATTCCGCTCTACGACGTACCGTTTCCGAGATATGCAGGAAGCCTCAAGGATGAGTCAGCAAAAAGTTATTTCGACCTCTAGGTCAAAGGTCGTATGACGGATTGATCCCAAAATCAATAGGGTTCTTCCCTGGTGGTATATGAACCTCCATGCAGAGTTCTGCATCTATTGCCTGAATATTTTTCGAGTTATCGTCCGGAAACCAAAAACCTTGATTTCATCCTCACAGACCTCGGAGCCGGCTCAAAAAGAAAAGGGTTCTTCCACATATCATTTCTGACTAGTGGTGAAAATTTGATCAAGGCAATCTAAAGTTATCGTCTGGAAACCAAAACGGCGGAAGAAGAAGAAGAAGAAAAAAAAATTCTGCTAAAACCATAAAGGCATTTCTGCTGAAATGCCTTAATGTTGTTAATTGGAACACTCCACAAGATCTTATTAGAAAGATATGAAGTGAGTTACAAGGTTACAAAAATCGAACATTGTTGGGGAAAAAAGGGGGTGCTCTACTATTAGGGCATGTGCCACTATTAGGACCAATACGATAAGTCCTGAAAGTGCACGCGACCATACATGGGTATTGTCCCACGTTCGGGTTATGAACTACAATCACTTTATCCAGAATCCCATCTCTCTTATATGCATATGGCATTGTTTCGAGTGCCAGATGGGTTTATCTTGGTACAAGTCTCTGCGATCTAGGCCGAGCCTTTAGGCGAGGCCTAGATAAAGAGACGTGTGCCAAGATAAACCCATCTGGCACGAGAATACAATGCCATATGCATTTTCTGGCACGATTTTGGTACTTACAGCAAGCTACAGGCGTAGGAATTGTCCAAAACACTGGAAATATCCACGAAATCAACAACTTTCAAACCAAAACACTGTCCACAATGGAAATAAGTGCTTGCACTTTTTTGTGTTATCCTGATTTTTATGTATTATTGTACCTTTGTACATTTTTACATGTTTAATCAAATAAATCAAATCAAAAAGTCCATTTTGCCGGTGTTACATGGCCTTAGTTACGTAGCTTTTGCAATGATAACGTTTTCGTTTTTTATCATGACGTTTTGCTTGACAACCACAGAGTGCCAGATGGGTTTTTCCTGGCACTGTTCTCATCATGGGACAATGCATTCAGAGTGCCAGAATATGTGTTTCTGCTTTACCTGAAATTGTGAGCATCTCAGCATGGTTACATGATTACATAATTTAGAAATCGATTAATTGGACAAGAATAGTAGAATCGTAATTGATTAATTGGAAATGTGGAACAAAATCATTCAATTTTGTAACAAATGGCAGAGTATGACTTTGATGTGTCACCGTGTAGTGGATAACAGCCAGATGTGGTTTCTAAGCAACATGCGAAAATGATCGTGGTGTCATGCGCTGTCAGTTGTGTTCGGATTGCACTCAGTCATCGTGTCCCAAGTCAAGTGCTCTTTCATTAATTCCGATTAATCGATTTGTAATCGATTACACCATGTAATCAAATCGTAATCGATTAATCGTGTAACGTACATGCCCTAGTATCTATACAGTAACAGTGACACTGCTGATCATGCTGAGTGATGTTCCAGACTTCAACTTGTCAGTTGTCTGGGACTGGTGCATGGACTGGTGCAATCATATCATAGACATAGTCATAGAATCTAGCTTGCTTACCTTGATCACCACAGTCTGCACAGTCATTGTTTCCTGGTCGTTCGAGTAAGTCTAATAAAAACCTTTTACTTCTTTCCGACATTATGTCAACTCTAATGCGATCATTTAGGGAGCAAAAATAATACTTTTTTTCGGTGCAAGTCTTCTGTTGACACACAGGCGTCAAACTGAGACTTCCGTGTATGACTGGGGCAGCCGTGAATCACATCTAATTACCTTATTTGGAATTCAAATGACGTCATTTGTTTACAGAATTCCCAATATAGAAAACGTTATGATGAAATACATTCGCTAGATGGCTTTTGTCGAGTAGTTGCATTATGATCCTATCATTACGTAAGCCTACCCACCATATGACAGCGTGATAGTTGTTTTCCTGGCTTCCTACAAACAGGAAAAATTATTTCAACATCTCATTTTAGCTAGCTATTTTGGTATTGCTGGAAAATATCAGTGATTCTATAAATATACATAGATCTATATAGAGGCCGGTAACATTGTAGACACATACGAACTGTTACGATGCATCATAATGTTACTATGCGAAATGACTTGAAATTTTGTATGTCCTAATGTGGTGTAAGCCACAATTCCACCTTTTTTCTACTTTCAAAACTAAATATTCCAGTCGACCCCAATGTTAATTCGATCATCCAAAACAAATTTTTACTTTTGAAGGTACAAATCTAAAACTTGGTAAAAAAATTACCAAAAAAAACGGCTTGACACTCAATTAGGATATACAAAATTTCAAGTCGACATATAAAATTTAAAATTTCGATGATTCAAAGCGAAACCAAGGCCAAAAAGCGTTTCCGATTTTCAAATGAAGTTGAGTTTAGTACCATATACTTATCAGGTATCTTCCCATGCTTTTTTCCGTTAGCTAGTTTTGTAAAGTCAAGTTCAGGACAAAACCTCAAATGATTTTCAATCATAAATTTGTTTTGGCAATCTTGTCCAAAGATAAATTTCACCTCAAGCGTGAAATTGGCGAGTAGGCGAGTATGAACACAATTTGACAAGGTATTGATGTTTGAATTGCACAGTGTTTTTTTTTCTCAAAAAGATAATATTTAATCAGGATATAACCACGTATAATTACTTCGGACTCAAAATTATCACAATTGGTCCATTCCTCTAGGCATACAGACATCCCCAGGTTTGCTAGGATTCCCGTGATTACCTTTGGGGCCCAATTGAACATTGAGATAGAACGCCAACATTTTTAGATTTTTAGTATGAAATTCGGCGATAAAATATAGTTTTAAGCCTAGGCCAAGCGAAAAAAAAAGTATGTATGCAAACTGGAAACAAAATAATTTGAAATTGATCCAAGAATAAAAAAAAAATATTATGGAGAGAAGTCATCTGATATTTTGTGTTGAACTTAGGCCGAAACTGTCCAACGACTGCGCATTAGGTCAACTAGGTTTTCCAATTTCTTCCACGGGCCTGCCGCCTACACCATGTGTCACAACAATGTTTTCCTTCATACAAAAGGGGCCTCACCATGCAAAACAAATCAGACAAATTTTTTTTTAGTGAGGCTTGATCACACAAAGCAATTAGTTATTCGTACTTGAAGTCAAATGTGAGTGAGTGAAAAGAAACTTTATTTAATTGTACGTAACAAAGTGAAATAAACTGTAAAATAAACAAGTCCAATGTACATAACAAGTCCAATATCGCACACAACATATCAGAAATACACAAGACCCATGCATAAAATGTATAAATACATTCGTTCCGACTATTTTGAAGGTAATTTCTGAACATATCTAGAATAAAAACTTTGTTACGACATATAAGATTAATAGGTATATTCCAAGTAGACGGTTGAGTTATATTTTAATGGTTTTTAACGAAATACATGGTTTTATTACAAATGATTTACAAATTTTAACATTAAACACCAAGGTGGCGAAATAGCCTACATCCAGTCTGTACACCTTCAAGTTGTCGTTTCTTCACAGTATAAATTATAATAAAAATGTTCCATGCTATAGCTCGGCCATAGTTTTGGTACCAATGACAATTTATGAAATTTATGTAGTCATAATCTTGGTTTAAATCACTCGATGTCACCAGAGACCATTTCAATATCACCATAAAATGTAGTATGCAATATATGATTTCCACATGTTCATAATATACACCTGGGCTATTTCAAGGATTATTGTATGTCTCTCAATGGCATAATCTTGAGTATGAACACTCAAAAATGTGTCATAATACATGTACGTACACGGTGATCAAAAGGCCACATATGAATAACATATGAATCCCTGTATACTTTTGACCTAGGTTCTACCTTGAGGTGTTATACCTTCTACCTTCCCCCGTTTACTCATTTCATCGGTATGGAAAATCTTTGTGTTCATGTAAGCATACTATTGAGTTTGTGCACGCCACATATACCCATTAAACAAATCGAATCTCTGTCTATAATTTAGTATCCGCAGCCCAATTATTAGATGAATTATCAGATGAACCTAGCCTTGAGTTTGAGCATTCAATGTCATCTTAGGTAAAGTTTAAGATCACCAAGAGATGCCTGTGATGCCCACCTATGATCCGATAACCTATTGTCGTGGCGTTGCGTCAGTCGTCCGTCCGTCCGTCGTCTGTCATACGTTGCTCGGCGTCCGGCGTCCGACGTCCATCCACATTTTTATCTTTAATCATGGTGAAATATTTCTGAAATTTTGCACAAAAATGCCTAAAAATATTTCAAGAGAGAGGTATTTTTTAGTTTTTAGGTTACCGATCCATATGGGCCGATAAGCTGTTGTCGTGGTTTTTTGTCCGTCGTCCGTCCGGCAAATAACTTGTTTTTTTCCTTGGCGAATTTTTCTGAAAATTTACTAAAACATTCCTTGGGGTAATACCCTTTACGTTTTTTCCGTTTTTTTTTTTTCAATCGTTTTTGTCAATTTGGCGTCCATTTTGGAAGAAATTTTTTTTGGGACTTTGATGGCCTTTTCCTCAAAAACTGTTAAATCAGTTTTGAGATTTTTGTTTCAAAACATTCCCCTCATGTATACGTCTCGTTGCCCTTGAATCACCAGCCTGTGAAATCAAGTCATTATTCCCTTTGAACCATTTCCAGCAAACGATTTTTTTTCTTTGCCATTGAAAATTTGTTTCGACTTACCCAATTTTCCTTCATAATGGGAGTTGCGGGGTAAACTTCCAGAACACTTCAAGATGTAGAGCCTTAGTATTGGCATATTCAAATGGGAAATCATATACATGTATTGCGGTTTGAATAGTGACCTTAAATATGACCTTGAATGACCTTGGAAGGTCAAAACGACCTCATTTTGTCTAAAGAAACAATGATTTTTTGTCTTTGGCGGCCATTTTCTCAAAATCTATTCAGAAAATTTTCCTGAAAATGCATGAGTTACTCCCTATGATTCCTTTGTGAGATGTATAAGTGTTGTTGCCTTTGAATCGACGGTCTGTGAATGTATATAGTCAATAACGAAAAAAAAACTTCCAAGATGTAACTTGATTTCCTATTATTGTCCATACAGAAACATGTGTTCGGCAGCATTTACGAACATGTTTTGTCAATGGAGTTTAAGATCAGTGTAACAATTTATATTTTGGAAAATCAATACTCTGGGCAATTCTCATGATCTGCCGGTAAGCTACAGCACCCTTGGTGCTAGGTTTGATTTCCGCTTTTTTTTCTACTTATTTCACTTGTGAAGTGAGGTAAATATAAATACACCAAGGGTGGTGAGATAGGGGTTCCACAGGCAGCCTGGCATGTTCCAGACACAGGCCCCAGGAGGGCCATTTCCCTTGCCACATTCTTAGGTTTTAATTGATGATATTTTGATCACCAGGGTGTCAGTATTCCTGGGAAAAAATTTCAAATCTCTTCAGTCTGTGCCTAGCAGCCAAACTGGCAACAACTTTGCTATCTGGCGTACACGATCAAGGTATGTGAGTTGGGCGAGGCACACCAGTGGCCATCAGTTTTGCAGTATGACAGGTCATACCGACAACTGCAGGCCTGTCACGGCTTCCGTTGGGGCAGTGATTCCCACACCTCGCCAGTGTCCACCTCCGACTCAGGGCGCCAGACACCAACAGGCCCGCGCCAACACAGGCCAAGAAAGGAGCCGACAGCAGACGGAAAGACAGCGGCCACTTAGCAGTCTGCCGCCAGTTCAACAGTGGGTCCTGTCCGCGGGGTGACCATTGCAAATACCGTCATTGCTGCGCAGTCCCAGGGTGCGACGAGAATCATCCGCAGACAGCCCACCCAAAAAACTGAACCCACCCACTCCAGAAGAACCAGGTACACAAACAACCCCACAAGATCTACCCCAGCCTCCCGAGCACCCCAGCTGTCTGAACTTTTCTAAATGGGACAAAGAAATCCCCCCTGACGACCCAGACCGTAAATTCATCTTACAAGGGATTAAAGAGGGTTTTCTTATCACGAATGATGACACACCTGTCCCAAACACAAATGTTGAAGTGAACAATTACCCCTCAACGAGACAATTCTCTGCCGCTGTGGAAGCTCAGATCAAGACCGAGCTAGCAGAGGGACGGTACCTTGTGTGTAAACCGGACCACCGACCCCAGATTGTCAGTGCCTTGGGGTTATGGACCTGTATTGATTTCCTTATATGGTCAAAATGAGGCATCAAAGTACTATATTATTTAAAAACTCCCAGTTTCTCCTCCAAATGCACATGTATCACTTTAAAATGTCTCTGTTTTGGTTTGTATAGTGGTATTATGGGTATTCCTCTATGTACATGTGAATTTTCATGTTGATTGGAGCTGTTACTGTGCGCATGAATACATATAAACAAACCGGCCCTTTCTGGGAGTTTGCTTTCTGAGGAATTCGCCAGGTGTCAGCAGCTAACAGTCAAATGCTTGTAGCGTTTGATCTATTCCAACAACATGTGCTGATTTTTTAATATTTTGTAAGTTATATATATTGCTTCAACATACTGAAATTTTATGAAAATTGAAACATTTTGAAAGTGATTTCTCTCATAAAACGTTATAATGGAGTTAAATGGCAATCCTATATGTGTTCGTATACCTAAACCGAGGACATGGAATTTTGTGTATTATAGATTTTTAGCAGGTTTTGTGTCATTTCTTTAATTTGTGTGTGGATAGTGTGCGGTATTCATGAATTTTTCACCATTGCAACCATAGTTTTCGTTCACGTGGATTTTTATTACATATGTAGGATTATATCTACATGCTAATAGCTTCGGTGTTTATCCCCCCCCCCCCCCTTGAATGCTAAAGACATGGAGTTAGTGCCTTTTTATTTTCTTTATTTTCATATAGTAACCAATATTTCAAATCACTGTAAAATATTATACACTTTCACTGAGGACTACTGGACTCAGACACAGCCTAACCGAAAAAGGTGTCGAAATGGCCACCAAAAATTGAACGGTGGATAATACTAGGTGTCTCTGAAATTCATCACCACAACCTATATAGTCGATCATAAATAAGCTAGGTTAGGCATTGCAGAATGCATTTGGTATATTATTTGCAATTTTGGCACCATATCTGGTCAAGTACGCACTTTTCCGATTTTTTTACCATATTTTTTTTTCGATATTGCCGTAGAACCACATTTTTGACCCCATATGTGTCTCTTGCCGTTTGATCGATTGCAGTCCATCATATAAATGTGTTTTATAAATAAATTTCATACAGCACATAAATTAGTCCCCTGTACAAGGCACCTATGTGACCTAATGTCGGTGATCTCTGGCTTACAGAAACCATATTTTCAACAAATTGTCTACGTTTTTGTGTTTTGTCAAGATTAAAACCTTGGAATTTTTGCTTAATTTAGAAATATACTATATTGAGAGTGTGGTGGTAGCATTTTGCGACATTTGAATACTATTGGTGTAGACAGCAGTATGGTAGAAAGTGTTTGGTGCTAAGCAGCGGGGTAGGACTACCAACTCTTTTAAAATTTTGACATATTTAGTCCAAGGGAAATCAAACTGATGGTAATATATGGGTGAATAATACATTTATCTGAAACAAACCCCAAATTGTCATTGAGCATGTTTGATCGGGCGTCAAATCAAAATTTCCAAAGAAAATCTCACTTTTTTGTTCAAAATATTTCCTTTCTTAAGTGCAAAAATCACTGTTTTATTTCTTCTCTACAAGTCTTCCCTTTTCACATAAGAGCTCAATAATTGGGGATTATCACCTCTGTATGTGGGGTGTTATAATTGTAAAATGTGAAGAAAATTGCCATTATTTAAACCGAGGACATGGAATTTTGTGTATTATAGATTTTTAGCAGGTTTTGTGTCATTTCTTTAATTTGTGTGTGGATAGTGTGCGGTATTCATGAATTTTTCACCATTGCAACCATAGTTTTCGTTCACGTGGATTTTTATTACATATGTAGGATTATATCTACATGCTAATAGCTTCGGTGTTTATCCCCCCCCCCCCCCCCCTTGAATGCTAAAGACATGGAGTTAGTGCCTTTTTATTTTCTTTATTTTCATATAGTAACCAATATTTCAAATCACTGTAAAATATTATACACTTTCACTGAGGACTACTGGACTCAGACACAGCCTAACCGAAAAAGGTGTCGAAATGGCCACCAAAAATTGAACGGTGGATAATACTAGGTGTCTCTGAAATTCATCACCACAACCTATATAGTCGATCATAAATAAGCTAGGTTAGGCATTGCAGAATGCATTTGGTATATTATTTGCAATTTTGGCACCATATCTGGTCAAGTACGCACTTTTCCGATTTTTTTACCATATTTTTTTTTCGATATTGCCGTAGAACCACATTTTTGACCCCATATGTGTCTCTTGCCGTTTGATCGATTGCAGTCCATCATATAAATGTGTTTTATAAATAAATTTCATACAGCACATAAATTAGTCCCCTGTACAAGGCACCTATGTGACCTAATGTCGGTGATCTCTGGCTTACAGAAACCATATTTTCAACAAATTGTCTACGTTTTTGTGTTTTGTCAAGATTAAAACCTTGGAATTTTTGCTTAATTTAGAAATATACTATATTGAGAGTGTGGTGGTAGCATTTTGCGACATTTGAATACTATTGGTGTAGACAGCAGTATGGTAGAAAGTGTTTGGTGCTAAGCAGCGGGGTAGGACTACCAACTCTTTTAAAATTTTGACATATTTAGTCCAAGGGAAATCAAACTGATGGTAATATATGGGTGAATAATACATTTATCTGAAACAAACCCCAAATTGTCATTGAGCATGTTTGATCGGGCGTCAAATCAAAATTTCCAAAGAAAATCTCACTTTTTTGTTCAAAATATTTCCTTTCTTAAGTGCAAAAATCACTGTTTTATTTCTTCTCTACAAGTCTTCCCTTTTCACATAAGAGCTCAATAATTGGGGATTATCACCTCTGTATGTGGGGTGTTATAATTGTAAAATGTGAAGAAAATTGCCATTATTTAGGTTATGGACCTGTATTGATTTCCTTATATGGTCAAAATGAGGCATCAAAGTACTATATTATTTAAAAACTCCCAGTTTCTCCTCCAAATGCACATGTATCACTTTAAAATGTCTCTGTTTTGGTTTGTATAGTGGTATTATGGGTATTCCTCTATGTACATGTGAATTTTCATGTTGATTGGAGCTGTTACTGTGCGCATGAATACATATAAACAAACCGGCCCTTTCTGGGAGTTTGCTTTCTGAGGAATTCGCCAGGTGTCAGCAGCTAACAGTCAAATGCTTGTAGCGTTTGATCTATTCCAACAACATGTGCTGATTTTTTAATATTTTGTAAGTTATATATATTGCTTCAACATACTGAAATTTTATGAAAATTGAAACATTTTGAAAGTGATTTCTCTCATAAAACGTTATAATGGAGTTAAATGGCAATCCTATATGTGTTCGTATACCTAAACCGAGGACATGGAATTTTGTGTATTATAGATTTTTAGCAGGTTTTGTGTCATTTCTTTAATTTGTGTGTGGATAGTGTGCGGTATTCATGAATTTTTCACCATTGCAACCATAGTTTTCGTTCACGTGGATTTTTATTACATATGTAGGATTATATCTACATGCTAATAGCTTCGGTGTTTATCCCCCCCCCCCCCCCTTGAATGCTAAAGACATGGAGTTAGTGCCTTTTTATTTTCTTTATTTTCATATAGTAACCAATATTTCAAATCACTGTAAAATATTATACACTTTCACTGAGGACTACTGGACTCAGACACAGCCTAACCGAAAAAGGTGTCGAAATGGCCACCAAAAATTGAACGGTGGATAATACTAGGTGTCTCTGAAATTCATCACCACAACCTATATAGTCGATCATAAATAAGCTAGGTTAGGCATTGCAGAATGCATTTGGTATATTATTTGCAATTTTGGCACCATATCTGGTCAAGTACGCACTTTTCCGATTTTTTTACCATATTTTTTTTTCGATATTGCCGTAGAACCACATTTTTGACCCCATATGTGTCTCTTGCCGTTTGATCGATTGCAGTCCATCATATAAATGTGTTTTATAAATAAATTTCATACAGCACATAAATTAGTCCCCTGTACAAGGCACCTATGTGACCTAATGTCGGTGATCTCTGGCTTACAGAAACCATATTTTCAACAAATTGTCTACGTTTTTGTGTTTTGTCAAGATTAAAACCTTGGAATTTTTGCTTAATTTAGAAATATACTATATTGAGAGTGTGGTGGTAGCATTTTGCGACATTTGAATACTATTGGTGTAGACAGCAGTATGGTAGAAAGTGTTTGGTGCTAAGCAGCGGGGTAGGACTACCAACTCTTTTAAAATTTTGACATATTTAGTCCAAGGGAAATCAAACTGATGGTAATATATGGGTGAATAATACATTTATCTGAAACAAACCCCAAATTGTCATTGAGCATGTTTGATCGGGCGTCAAATCAAAATTTCCAAAGAAAATCTCACTTTTTTGTTCAAAATATTTCCTTTCTTAAGTGCAAAAATCACTGTTTTATTTCTTCTCTACAAGTCTTCCCTTTTCACATAAGAGCTCAATAATTGGGGATTATCACCTCTGTATGTGGGGTGTTATAATTGTAAAATGTGAAGAAAATTGCCATTATTAAACCGAGGACATGGAATTTTGTGTATTATAGATTTTTAGCAGGTTTTGTGTCATTTCTTTAATTTGTGTGTGGATAGTGTGCGGTATTCATGAATTTTTCACCATTGCAACCATAGTTTTCGTTCACGTGGATTTTTATTACATATGTAGGATTATATCTACATGCTAATAGCTTCGGTGTTTATCCCCCCCCCCCCCTTGAATGCTAAAGACATGGAGTTAGTGCCTTTTTATTTTCTTTATTTTCATATAGTAACCAATATTTCAAATCACTGTAAAATATTATACACTTTCACTGAGGACTACTGGACTCAGACACAGCCTAACCGAAAAAGGTGTCGAAATGGCCACCAAAAATTGAACGGTGGATAATACTAGGTGTCTCTGAAATTCATCACCACAACCTATATAGTCGATCATAAATAAGCTAGGTTAGGCATTGCAGAATGCATTTGGTATATTATTTGCAATTTTGGCACCATATCTGGTCAAGTACGCACTTTTCCGATTTTTTTACCATATTTTTTTTTCGATATTGCCGTAGAACCACATTTTTGACCCCATATGTGTCTCTTGCCGTTTGATCGATTGCAGTCCATCATATAAATGTGTTTTATAAATAAATTTCATACAGCACATAAATTAGTCCCCTGTACAAGGCACCTATGTGACCTAATGTCGGTGATCTCTGGCTTACAGAAACCATATTTTCAACAAATTGTCTACGTTTTTGTGTTTTGTCAAGATTAAAACCTTGGAATTTTTGCTTAATTTAGAAATATACTATATTGAGAGTGTGGTGGTAGCATTTTGCGACATTTGAATACTATTGGTGTAGACAGCAGTATGGTAGAAAGTGTTTGGTGCTAAGCAGCGGGGTAGGACTACCAACTCTTTTAAAATTTTGACATATTTAGTCCAAGGGAAATCAAACTGATGGTAATATATGGGTGAATAATACATTTATCTGAAACAAACCCCAAATTGTCATTGAGCATGTTTGATCGGGCGTCAAATCAAAATTTCCAAAGAAAATCTCACTTTTTTGTTCAAAATATTTCCTTTCTTAAGTGCAAAAATCACTGTTTTATTTCTTCTCTACAAGTCTTCCCTTTTCACATAAGAGCTCAATAATTGGGGATTATCACCTCTGTATGTGGGGTGTTATAATTGTAAAATGTGAAGAAAATTGCCATTATTTAGGTTATGGACCTGTATTGATTTCCTTATATGGTCAAAATGAGGCATCAAAGTACTATATTATTTAAAAACTCCCAGTTTCTCCTCCAAATGCACATGTATCACTTTAAAATGTCTCTGTTTTGGTTTGTATAGTGGTATTATGGGTATTCCTCTATGTACATGTGAATTTTCATGTTGATTGGAGCTGTTACTGTGCGCATGAATACATATAAACAAACCGGCCCTTTCTGGGAGTTTGCTTTCTGAGGAATTCGCCAGGTGTCAGCAGCTAACAGTCAAATGCTTGTAGCGTTTGATCTATTCCAACAACATGTGCTGATTTTTTAATATTTTGTAAGTTATATATATTGCTTCAACATACTGAAATTTTATGAAAATTGAAACATTTTGAAAGTGATTTCTCTCATAAAACGTTATAATGGAGTTAAATGGCAATCCTATATGTGTTCGTATACCTAAACCGAGGACATGGAATTTTGTGTATTATAGATTTTTAGCAGGTTTTGTGTCATTTCTTTAATTTGTGTGTGGATAGTGTGCGGTATTCATGAATTTTTCACCATTGCAACCATAGTTTTCGTTCACGTGGATTTTTATTACATATGTAGGATTATATCTACATGCTAATAGCTTCGGTGTTTATCCCCCCCCCCCCCCTTGAATGCTAAAGACATGGAGTTAGTGCCTTTTTATTTTCTTTATTTTCATATAGTAACCAATATTTCAAATCACTGTAAAATATTATACACTTTCACTGAGGACTACTGGACTCAGACACAGCCTAACCGAAAAAGGTGTCGAAATGGCCACCAAAAATTGAACGGTGGATAATACTAGGTGTCTCTGAAATTCATCACCACAACCTATATAGTCGATCATAAATAAGCTAGGTTAGGCATTGCAGAATGCATTTGGTATATTATTTGCAATTTTGGCACCATATCTGGTCAAGTACGCACTTTTCCGATTTTTTTACCATATTTTTTTTTCGATATTGCCGTAGAACCACATTTTTGACCCCATATGTGTCTCTTGCCGTTTGATCGATTGCAGTCCATCATATAAATGTGTTTTATAAATAAATTTCATACAGCACATAAATTAGTCCCCTGTACAAGGCACCTATGTGACCTAATGTCGGTGATCTCTGGCTTACAGAAACCATATTTTCAACAAATTGTCTACGTTTTTGTGTTTTGTCAAGATTAAAACCTTGGAATTTTTGCTTAATTTAGAAATATACTATATTGAGAGTGTGGTGGTAGCATTTTGCGACATTTGAATACTATTGGTGTAGACAGCAGTATGGTAGAAAGTGTTTGGTGCTAAGCAGCGGGGTAGGACTACCAACTCTTTTAAAATTTTGACATATTTAGTCCAAGGGAAATCAAACTGATGGTAATATATGGGTGAATAATACATTTATCTGAAACAAACCCCAAATTGTCATTGAGCATGTTTGATCGGGCGTCAAATCAAAATTTCCAAAGAAAATCTCACTTTTTTGTTCAAAATATTTCCTTTCTTAAGTGCAAAAATCACTGTTTTATTTCTTCTCTACAAGTCTTCCCTTTTCACATAAGAGCTCAATAATTGGGGATTATCACCTCTGTATGTGGGGTGTTATAATTGTAAAATGTGAAGAAAATTGCCATTATTTAGGTTATGGACCTGTATTGATTTCCTTATATGGTCAAAATGAGGCATCAAAGTACTATATTATTTAAAAACTCCCAGTTTCTCCTCCAAATGCACATGTATCACTTTAAAATGTCTCTGTTTTGGTTTGTATAGTGGTATTATGGGTATTCCTCTATGTACATGTGAATTTTCATGTTGATTGGAGCTGTTACTGTGCGCATGAATACATATAAACAAACCGGCCCTTTCTGGGAGTTTGCTTTCTGAGGAATTCGCCAGGTGTCAGCAGCTAACAGTCAAATGCTTGTAGCGTTTGATCTATTCCAACAACATGTGCTGATTTTTTAATATTTTGTAAGTTATATATATTGCTTCAACATACTGAAATTTTATGAAAATTGAAACATTTTGAAAGTGATTTCTCTCATAAAACGTTATAATGGAGTTAAATGGCAATCCTATATGTGTTCGTATACCTAAACCGAGGACATGGAATTTTGTGTATTATAGATTTTTAGCAGGTTTTGTGTCATTTCTTTAATTTGTGTGTGGATAGTGTGCGGTATTCATGAATTTTTCACCATTGCAACCATAGTTTTCGTTCACGTGGATTTTTATTACATATGTAGGATTATATCTACATGCTAATAGCTTCGGTGTTTATCCCCCCCCCCCCCCTTGAATGCTAAAGACATGGAGTTAGTGCCTTTTTATTTTCTTTATTTTCATATAGTAACCAATATTTCAAATCACTGTAAAATATTATACACTTTCACTGAGGACTACTGGACTCAGACACAGCCTAACCGAAAAAGGTGTCGAAATGGCCACCAAAAATTGAACGGTGGATAATACTAGGTGTCTCTGAAATTCATCACCACAACCTATATAGTCGATCATAAATAAGCTAGGTTAGGCATTGCAGAATGCATTTGGTATATTATTTGCAATTTTGGCACCATATCTGGTCAAGTACGCACTTTTCCGATTTTTTTACCATATTTTTTTTTCGATATTGCCGTAGAACCACATTTTTGACCCCATATGTGTCTCTTGCCGTTTGATCGATTGCAGTCCATCATATAAATGTGTTTTATAAATAAATTTCATACAGCACATAAATTAGTCCCCTGTACAAGGCACCTATGTGACCTAATGTCGGTGATCTCTGGCTTACAGAAACCATATTTTCAACAAATTGTCTACGTTTTTGTGTTTTGTCAAGATTAAAACCTTGGAATTTTTGCTTAATTTAGAAATATACTATATTGAGAGTGTGGTGGTAGCATTTTGCGACATTTGAATACTATTGGTGTAGACAGCAGTATGGTAGAAAGTGTTTGGTGCTAAGCAGCGGGGTAGGACTACCAACTCTTTTAAAATTTTGACATATTTAGTCCAAGGGA